>JADNRZ010000017.1:600000-1163879 GCA_015501605.1 Panaeolus papilionaceus
GAAGCCACGACACTATTCATCGAAGTCGTTGACGGCTCTTCAGCAATTGTTTGCTGGGGACGACAAGAATCAAGATATCCCACTGACCACCTTGAGGCATGCCAAGCAGGAGCCTAGTGCTGACCCATTCGACGAAGAGGTGGAAAGACATCTGTAAGTCTCACATTCTATCTGTGCGGTCTCTCTGTGCTAATGTGCATTTCTATCATAGTGAATTGTTGGCTTCCGTTAATTCTGAAGTAGGCTTGGCTGAAGCAGCAGACGATGAATCTCATGAACGACGCGCTCTCAAGGCAGATTTCATTCGAGATCATCCAACTTATGACAAGGTGTTCTGGGTCATTGGACAGAAGAATTGGCTCAGGAAGATGTGTCAGAAAGTCGTCCAGCCTGCCCGAGGAGAACGCATTTTTGGCTCCCCACCTTCGCCCATTGCTCATCCCATCTTCCAACTCATCCTACTACTGACTGTGGTCGGTGGGATCGTTGTTGAAGGAATCGCCACCCCGATTTACCGCCGCAACTACTTCCAAGAGCACGGCCGTGTGCGTGGTGCATGGTTTGAAATTGCGGAGGCCTCCTTTGGGTTCACGCTCTTCGTCGAATTTATGATCAAAGTCGTTGCTGATGGCTTTGTGTTCACACCTAACGGCTACCTGCGCAGCATCTGGAACTGCCTTGATTTTATTATCATGGCGGGCATAATCGTTAATGTGACTACGGGCCTGATCTTCATTGGTGGGCTCAGCCGAGCTACACGGTCACTCAAAGCATTGAGGGCTCTCAGGCTTATTACTCTCATCGACAAGATGAGGAGCACGTTTCAAACCTTGATTATCTCTGGAGCTATCCGAATCTTGGATGCGGCGGTGCTTGCCATCCTCTACATGATCCCATACGCTGTATGGGGTCTAAATATCTTCAACGGACGTATGAACTTATGCAATGATGGGGATGTCGATGGTATATCGGACTGTATTGGGGAGTACGTGAACAACGTCTATGATGATGCTTTTGGCTTTCCTGTTCCTCGGGCCTGGGATAATCCTTCCCCTTCAACAACCTTCAGTTTCGACTCTTTTCGCTCGTCCCTGCTCATCCTGTTTGAGATTGTTTCCTTTGAAGGATGGATTGACGTTATGGGGGTCGCCACGAGCATTACCGGCCCCGACCAGCAGCCGCAGGTTAATAACCAGCAAGCGAACGCCATCTTTTTCGTAATCTACAATCTACTCGGAGGCGTTGTTGTTTTGACGCTCTTCATTAGGTAAAGTACATTTTTCGACCATGTGAACCTCTGACTGATTTGAAACTGACATCCACCTTCCTCTTTAGTATCATCATAGGAAACTTCAGTTCCAAGACTGGAACGGCGTTCCTTACCAAGGCACAGAGAGAGTGGATAGATCTGCAGAAACTTTTCAAGCGTCAACGTCCCTCGAAGCGGCCGAAGCAAAGGCCCACGGAAAAGTTTAGGAAATGGTGTTTTGACCGTGCTGTCCATAAACATGGTTGGTGGTCACGAGCCACTACTTTCCTATTCATATGTCATATCATTGCTTTGATGTGAGATATGAAACTTTGATTTGAACATTAACGGTCCTCTGACTCGTCCTGATTGCGTTAGGACTCAATCATTTTCCACCGGCCGTTTCGCGGAAACCTTGCGAAGTGAGTCAAGTGTTTCGCTTCAGATGTCCCAATCACGCTAATGGCACTGTGCTGCTCAGACGACTTTTTCCTGGCACTAATGTTCATCTACATAATCGATGTCTTTGTTCGGTGCTATGGATTGGGCTGGCGTAGCTTCCGAGCCAATGGATGGAATCTATTCGATCTTGTAGTCTCGAGCGGCAGCTTCATCACCACCTTGATCGTCCGATTCGGGCACAGTGGGTTTGGCACGCAGCAACTCCAAAAGCTATTCCTGGTTAGTATTGCTTTCAAGCTCGTGCAAAGGACGAATAGCTTGAACATGCTGTTCAAAACCGCAGTGTAAGTTGGTTCAATGATGCTTCATTGTATTTTCGTGGTATTCATATAATTTTTATTTATTACAGCGCGAGTCTTCCGGTCATTTTCAGCTTGCTTGGTCTTTGGCTCGTTTTGTTCATTTTCTTTGCCATCCTATTCGTGGAGGTATTTGGTCTTACCAAATGGGGTGGCGCAGAAACACCCACCACGAACTACGCATCACTGGGATCCGCCATGGTGATGTTGGCCTTCCAGAGTACAGGGTAAGAATACACTTTCTTGTAAACGTCTTCGATCATTCACATGGCACTGCAATGAATTATAGGGAAGGATGGAACCAATACATGCATGACTAGTGCGACTAATCCTTTCATTTCTCGCTCATCTCTCCTGACCCTTCATATTTAGTGACTTAACATATCCTCGTTGCACAAGTTCACCATTTGATGAGGCCGAATCTGACTGTGGCAGCACGGAATGGGCTTTCACTCTGTTTATTGCCTGGAATCTTTTGAGCATGGTGAGTTTATTGCTGCAACGGCCCGTTCAATGTTCTAACAGTAGATGTTAATCAGTACATTTTCGTCAACATGTTTACTGGTGAGATTGCGTGATTTTTTCAAAGTAACAACCATCGCTTACCACATATGCGCAGGTGTTGTTGTGGAAAACTTTTCATATGTATTCCAAGCGTCTGGAAGTGGCTCCAAATCGATCTCCAGAGAACAAATGAGATCATTCAAGAAGGTTTGGGCGGAAGTTGCCAACCAGAAGACGGGATATCTGGAACGACATCGGTTTTCTGCCTTCTTCGCTGTGAGTAACATCTTTCGAGCGTTTTAAACCTTCTGATCCGTTAATGTCTATACCAGAAACTCAGCGGCGTCTTCGAGGTGCGAATTTACCCGGCGGAATACAACATACGGAACATTGTCAATGCTTGTAAGGATCCTTTGGGAAAAGAGGCATGGCAACCTAGAGTGGTTGAAGGCTTGGATGTGGCGAAGCTTGAACGCGTTCTTGATGGAATCGATTACGCCGAAATTCGGAAACGCAAGGCTATCTACAGCCGTCTTTACCATGAAGCCAGCATTACCCATGAACCCGGGCTAGGGATCTCATTTACTGACATGCTGACCCTTCTGGCTCATCACAAACTGATTGTTGACGTAGAAGCCTTAGTGTAAGGACTTGTTCTTTCCAAACATTGATTTAGACCTGACATAACCCTGTCCATAGACTCCAGGACCTCGTGGTTCGCACAGAGACAAATAAACTTGTCACTGACCTGGTGAACTTGGACCGGGTCCGCTCACTCTTGAAAACGATTTCCCAGAGGCGAAGATATCTTGCCATGCTTGCGAAGAACCAAGCCGATAAACTTGAACAAGGTTTGGGATATATTATTTTAGAGTATTGCCTTATTAACCTTACGAACAATTTGCCACAGAAATTCCATCTATCATTGTTGAGAACATGCCCAGCACCCCTCCGATGTCCTCCCGAGACATTGCCAGTGCTGGATTTGGATATTCATCTCCTTCCAGTCCTTCTCCTGTGGATGTGCGATACAGTAACCCAGAATATTCCTTGGCAGACATTTCAGCGGGCTCAAGGCTGCAACGTAGCGCAAGGCGTGGCAGTGAATGGAGCATGTTTTCTACAGACACCTCAAAATCCCCGTACGTCGTCCACAGCAAACAAAAAAAAAGCAAGCTTGATGCTAACATCCTTACAGACGCACATCTTTGGTTGACGATGAACCCCAGGACGTTGTGACAGCCATGCAAACCTCGGTTTGGGGAGGCGAGTAATTTTTTGTGATTAAACGGTGTTGTTACTTGGATCTAACACAAAATCTTTAGACCTCATGACAGAAGTCGTGGAAGAAGAACGGGGGAACACGAGATTCTGATTTAATTACAACCTATTATGTGCGCCTCAAAAGCTTCCTTTGCCTCCGACTGTTAAGGAGCTATTCACTCGTTTCATGGTATACCATTGCACCCTCGCATCAATCCCTGGCATTTGTAAAATACGCACGCAAACATTTACTCACTTGATCATTTATCTGTGCTTGTAATAATTTCATAGGCGGACATTTTTTGTACTTAATTTTATTGTTTATTTGGAGGCGCACTCCTTTTACCCTCGGCCTTCCTTTCATGTAATTTTGCATTTAATTCAAAGAGATTGACCATCAATAACCAGAGGTCCTTTGACTCTGGTTGGGTTTCTCAAGCGCTGACAAATCACGTATTACATGACATCAGTCAGAGTTTGTCACTGCGCTTAATTACTTTGAGTGATCAGGACTCTCTGTTCATTACTCGTTACATTCGTACTCCGTCTATGTCCAACGCCGCTGATGGTCACATACAGAAACATCTGAAGCTTGAAACTGAGCTGGAACATGATCTGAAATCATCGGACGATCTTGAAACTAGGACGACAAATGACTTGGCCAAGAGCTCTACTGAACTGGAGGAAGAAGATATTCTAGAGGATAACTGCTGTATTTGTCTCCAGCCAGTGGTGGACCGTACTGTTTTACCAAAGTGCTCTCATGAATTTTGTTTTGAGTGCATCCTGGTTTGGACAGGTAAGTCAACTGCCGTTCAATTGCTTTGTGCGTTGAACCGACCTTAGTCTAGAGCAATCTCGGCGATGTCCTTTATGCTCGCAAAATATTGGAGAGTATTTGATACACTCAATAAGATCGAGATACGACTATAGGAAACACTTCCTTGCACCCTTGAAATCTGCTTCTCCTCGGCCTGCCCCACAGCAAGCAGCAGCGGAGTTGAATATACAAAGAACTCGACAACAGGCCAGGAGAAGACGTCAGGACCGACAATGGGGCACGCGTCAAAGGGAGCATGACGAAGTTGATAAACTTGAAAGGTCCATCGTCAGACGCAGATGGATTTACGAACACGATCTCTATGCCAAAGTATGTCCCATTACTCCCAGTTCTCCGTTGATTGGACTAAATCATGCTGGTAGCATGTTGCATCCAACTCTTTCACGAAATATCGCCCATACCCTACCCCAGCACAATTTTCAGCATCTCAAGATTTAATTTCGCGCACAACTACATTTATACGTCGGGAGCTTCAGGTCTGGGAAGGCTTGGACGTGGAGGTTAGCATACTTTGTGAAGAGCAATATATTTCTGCTAACAAAATATATTCTACGCTCATAGTTTTTAACCACGTTGATAATCTCCCTAATGAAGTCCATAGACATTCGATCCGAATCAGCCGTGAAGCTTATAGCAGAGTTTTTGGACTTGGATGCACCATATGTACCGGGCGGACGGCACGTTAATGCAGAACATTTTGCACATGGTGAGTAGCTTCGTTTGTATTCAGCCTTTCCTCCAGACTTAAAATATGCAGAGGTGTATAGCTATGTTCGCTCTCCCTACAAAGATCTCTTTGTTTATGATTCTATTGCACAGGTAAGACGTAGATGCACTCTGAGAGAATGTCTTCTGATATTTTTATCTGATAGTACGATACCCCGCCAAATGTGCAACCTCCTCCGGACTTGAAGCGAAACCAAAGATGGTATTCCCATTCTCCTTCTCGACTAGAAGCAGGCCCGTCCCATTCAGCCGGTGAACACCCAACAAATGCACCCTCAAGCTCGAACTATAGACATCAAGAACAGGCGGGTCCTTCACGCCAAGATCGTGCCCATTCTAGTGATATACAGCCCCAATCTCTCGAAGTCTCATTACGAAGTGATCAAGAAACGGACAACCACCAATATCACCGGCCCGGTTCTGGCATAGAGCCAACGCTTTTCGGGACTCCCACTGGCTTGAAGGAGAACGCCAACCCCTACTCTGACGAGATGCAAGGCTCTAAAGGCAAGGGTAGGGCACACACCAGGGAAGCCGTTCAGCCCTCAGCCGATCTGCCTTCATTGGAGTTCAATCATGCAGGGCAAAGATCTCAGACCGGAAAATCAAATTTGGAGCCTTCTTTACGGAGAAGTTCTGGAGGAAATACAGAGTTCCTCGATTCAGGATCAAGCCGAACGTCTAATGCCAGGGTTGCAAGACCGCCTCGTGTTCGCACACTGCAGGACTCTGTAAAAGCGCATCTCGCGAGCGCAAGACCAACAACTTCAACTGCGCAAAGTGGCGGACATCATCCCATATTATGTCCTGATGAAAAGCAAAGTCCGAAATCCGATTCGCCGTCTAATTCTCTGCCTTCACTTCTTACACGACTGTCTGACTCTTTTCACACACCCAACATTTGAGCAATGCAAAATGCTTCTACGGTAGATTTCCAGGCACGATATGCATACTGTTGACAATCAGAAAGCGTAAGGAGGCACATGTGGAGTAAAATGTCAGAAAAGTAGAACGCCGATAGTGTTAGGGAAGGAATGTCTCAAATGGTTTTCAAATATTGACGGATCTAACTTGCGTGCAACTGTGGGTGTTCCAAGCTATTAAGGTGTGTTTCTCATGCAGGGAATTTAATATTGGCTTAGGTTTCATAACCTTGGACGCGTCTTCGCTTGCATGGAATATTCGGACATCACTAGCTGGAAGAAATACTGCGGGTACAACTTTATCACTTTGTCCAACACCTGAACTTAGGGGCTATCAATGACGTCTGTTGTGCGAAGGAGAATTGTAGATTTGTATGGACTTTACGCACGACCCATGCTTAGAGAGCAGTTGATGCATTCGCAAAAGTGGACAATGGCCAAGATATATCAAGCAATTCCTCAACATCCTTATCTCTTGTCATCAGCAGTCGCTTCGTCATTTGACTCGAGAGTTTCTGACAGAATGAGAACTCTCATGCGCCACACTCAAATTTATGCTCATAGCCTTCCCCACGTGGATGAGACCCCACGTCCAACATCGCAGATCGTGGCATTTCCGAGACCAATTCAGACAGTTAGCCATGCTAAAGCCGCCTCGACCAAGATCAAAGCTGATTCACATCCAATTGTTTTAAAAAAATCCAATCAGGAGAACTCACACACGAATACACGAGGCTACCGGCTCGCTTAGCCTTCGAGAAAACTCAGGACTGCGTAGATTCCGAGGTTGAATTCCTCTTATAGTAAACAGGGTCGCGCCGATACTCAGGACTCGCTTCAAAAAGGCATGGACATTGAGAAATAATCTCGTCGCGTTTACACAAGTCGTACGAAATCTATTCAGTCGTCGAAACAAACATCCTCCAGTCGTGCCATGTGTCCAATTCTACTGGCAGGTTCATCCGTGAGTCTAAAAAACCCTCAGCCACGCAGGGTGATCCGGATTCTACCTCCGGCATCGTGGCAGAAGCATCGCGCGAGAGGAGCCAATTCAAGGGTATATATTTCGATTGCGTGTGCGCGTTCGCAGCCAAAGCAGAACCTTCCACGATAAATCAAAAGGGTGATGGGGTTAAGTGCAGGGATGCCAGCACCTGATGGACTGTCCAAATACACATACGACAAGGGTTGCGAATTTTGCAAGCAAGAATTCCAAGAGTGCTTTATTTATCATGCGTGGTCTCGTGTTCGAAGTCCTGAATAACGGCAATATTGACATTAATAGCACGGAAGTATAACATGAAGGGAAAATCATGGGAAAAGGCTGTCGAACGTTCTCTGCTTCGCGTCTTTCTTTAACCTGATAGGCGTAATTGAACGTACTCTGGAAGTGGGGCTTCCAGATTATGTCTGGCAAGGGTTACAAGCTAATCATATTATAGTGATAGTCAATCAACACAAGGTAGGTAAGTATAAGTATATGGAAACAACGAGATAATGAAAAGGTCATAAAAGGATACGAGATAATTATATATACTGGGTATGGAAGGAAGGAGAGATATGTTCAAGATACAGTCAAGACAAAAAGAATGGAAAGGACCGATGACGAAAGCTAAGAGATGTCGCAGGAATCCCAAGATTTTGATCTGGTCCAGGCGTAGGGGGGCGCAAAATGGGGCACAGTCCCTCGAAGGAACTGAGATTTGCGTAAATAGCGGGGCTTAATAGGGTGGTATGGGAGGGTGGATGGGGAAAATTATAAAGCTAGTAGACTCCAGGGGTATGATGAACAGAGCATTTTAGGCAGGCTGAAAGGAAAGACGTTTCGCGTAAGGCGGATAAATTGGTGGTAAAAAGAACGAATGAGGACATCTTGATTAGAAGTGCGCATGATATGTTTCGTCAATAGCGTGAGGTTCTCGAAAAAAGACGGGAAATAAAAACAGACAGATTATGTTGGGATCAGCATGGGAATAGCACATGATCTCCAGAAATGAGGGAACTGGTTTAACGATCCTCATGAAGGGGAGAACGATTATGATCGGGATCGGGGCTCTCTCTATTTTCTTTTCCTCTTCCTCCGTGTCCACTTGTTACGGTGGGAGATACGGCGGGAGATTCGACCGGGTTAGAAAACGGAATGAAAGTTGAACGGACAGGATCATATCGTCCCGACCTCGATGACGGTGTATTGATCGACGAAATAGATCGCGGGGAGGGCGACGAAGAGCGCACCCCTGCAGTACGTTCTGTATGGTAATATACCTCCGAACCTGTTGAACTACCAGCATGTTCTCTCCGATTTGCTACGGGTGAGATAGAACGACCTCGCGTCGAGCGCGCGCCTGAATGTGAGGACCACACGCCCGAGCTGGGTCGAGGAAGAGTCGAAAAAGAAGACTCATCCCATTGAGGTGGCGGCTGGAGTGTGAACGGCGGTGGTAGATTCAATGGCGGTCGGTTAACTGGATCCGGAGGCAGGTGGGCGAATCTTGGCTCGGGAGAAGTAGACCGGGGTGGATGGAACATTGGGCGGGATAACATGTAAGGATGCGACGGCCCCGATGAAGAGGGTAGGCGCCGGGATCCATGTGCCGCACTGGAAGGTCTCGTCATCGTCAATGGAGGGAGCGTGCGTGAAGGGTCGCGCTCTCTCCAATGTGCCGGCTGTGATGTCGCAGGTCTGGTGAGAGACATCGAGTGCGCTCGAGGAGACGCGTAGACCGGGCTCGAAGCTCTCGGAAAGGAAGACCCCATCGAAAATCGACCTTCTGTTGGTGGCGCTGATATAGGCGGGATCTGTCGATAAGAATGCTGAGGTGCATACCCCACCGCTCCTGGCACTCCTGGGCCCAGTAGTCGAGCGGGCGGCTCGTTCAACCCAGGCTGAACATCGGCAGATACCGAGTCATTGTAGGGAGGGTGGTCGATCGAGCGTTCTTCGAAAATGTGTATACCCTTCATTTTGTGATAAGATATCATAATTAAACCCTTGCTAGAAAATGGCAAGCCGTAATGAAAAGCCACGCACCGCGCTGGACTCCGGAGTATTGGGGAATGGCCCATACTGGGTGCGATTCATTGGCGCATCACTCTTGCTGCGGGGTCGTCGTGCCTTCTGTCTTTGATTCTATAAATATTTCCCCAGTTTAGCGACCAGAACGAAACTGTCGGTAAGGTTTGTAGCGTATTTTCTCACCTGAAACCAGATCTGACAAGTGAGAGTCAATGATTGCGCTTTAATGCCACGATGGTAATGAACCACATACCTGTACTTTTCTTGCGCTAAGACCAATAGACCGTCCCACCTCTTCCCTCATGGCGGTTGTCGGAAACCGGGACTGAGATAAGAAGTATAAGCCTCTCGGACTGGACATATGACACAAGGTTCAGAATAGTTCGAGTGGGCTTACCTGAGCCAATAGAGCATGCAGTACTGCTGACTGATGTGGAGTCGTCAGCGTGCGGGTCCGCTTCTTCTTTGGAAGTGCAGTCGTAGAGGGCGGTTGAGGGTCAGCTCTATCTGGTGTTCTCGCCTCCAGCTCGGTATCTGCCATATCATCCTGCGAATCTGAAGAGGGCGACGAATGGTCATCTGGCCTTGCTCTGAGTTCGGGTGATGGTCTCCGCATGCGTTTTGCCATTGGTTGTTCTTCGGAAGGCGACTCTCGTTGACGTACTAGATGGCGTCGAGGATTTGAAGAGGAGGAAGGCTCGAGCGATTGGTTATGTTCCGGAGCAGGAGATGATAAACGGACAGTGAGCGGGTGGGAGCGCTGTGGGGAAAGTGGAGATTCGGAAAGGATATTGTCGTATGTACGAGGTCGTGAAGTCGTGGTGTCTGAAGACGGAGCGAAATTAAGATTATGGGCAGGAGTAGGAGACCTGGACTGCGACATCCAGGCTTTCGGATTATTGGATGAAAGGAAGGAAACCAACGACGAGTAAATGGACGTTTGAAAGTAACCTCAGCGCATCGGGTCGAAACTGGCCACCAAGAGGAGAGAGCGAAAATTAAAGACTCTGAGTGGTCAAGAAGCAACCCAGGGAACGAAGGTTGTGAAAAACCTTCATGTGTGTGTTTAGCAATTGCCGATATCTGTTGCAAAGACCAAAAGCGACCAAATAACGTTACATAGACAGTTCCATTAACGATTATCCAGTGGTGTGGACATCCTAAGGGCCGATCGAATAATTATATTTTTCCTCGAGTGTTTTGGTAGAGATAGATCTTGGCTCGTGATCTATGTTTTGTTTCATTCAATTTGTGAGAGATCTATGTGACCCAACCCGTCTAGTAACACCGAGAAATCCCTAAGAAACCATTAGAATGTCCAGGTAGTAAAGCAATCGAGTCAAAGATAACCGATTTCGAACAACCGTCGTCGTCGTCGAATCCATAAAATAGTCGATTGACGCCAACCAACCATTAAACTGTCAACAACCATTCTCTAGCAACCAACAAGCTAATTATTTCCCGAGCCAAGTCACACAAGTCACAGTCAAACTGAACCAATTCAACTTTTCTCTTCGGACCTATTTATGTAAATAAAAAAAAACATATCCTTGAATCACACTGGGTTGTTGTGTCCGTCAGTCCGCAATTCGACTACTTCATATTAAATTCATTTACTTTCATTTACATGGCGATGCACATCTATATTACTCTAATTTGCTCTATGTACTTACTACTTACTCTCGCCTTCGAACAATAATTTATATAAAAAATTCAAAATAAAAACAAAATCCAATGAAATCCAAATCTCCGGACAAAATACGCCAATCCATCTCTTGTCCATGTGGTATCCGTCATTGGCGGTCCACAAAAAATCCGCGCTGATTTCAATTTGATTTATTATTTATTTTACTAGGCACATTTCACCGTCGCTCGGGACTCTCCCCATGCACGTTTTACGATGCGCTCGTTAGGATCTACCCCTCTTTTCTTTTTTCCAAGCAACATTCCAAGCTTACCGCCAAGCCACGCTTCGCATATCTCTTTTACATACAACTTACTACAATTTGTTGCCATTTGAAACGACGCATAGGGCAGGAATCATGTGCGTACATTATTGTGGGCATTTAAATCCAAATTTAAGCAGAACGGTGTGTGTGCCTGCACTAAACATTTGAATGATACTCTCCAACCCACCCCATCAGCTTCGTGAATCCGAAGCTCTGGGGTCGCGATTGGGGTCGAGGACACATAGCATCTCATAACTCTGACGAAGCATTGCTTCCCGAGACGCGAACTCTAGACGAGACCATGAGGAGCCATGAGGCGATGGTCCAAATGTTGCCCTCGGGACAAAGCTCACAGTTCTCCACAAGAGATTAGCCGCATTATGATAACCTTTTGAATTGAAATCCCTGTTGTACCACAAAAAGGCGAACTTCATATATTTTTAATTGAGTTGAACGTGAAAGCGCACAAAAAGACCAGATCGAATGATGGTCGATTACTCGAGGTGCCAAACGAAATGGTTTGGCAAAGAATAGGTATAAGAAACCCGAAGATCGGGATGGTGCTGGCGGTTGAGAGCAAACAGAGATAAAATCATTAAATGAGACGCAGACCACATGCACCGCGGAGGCGGAAAGTGTTTCAAAGAAGGCGATGAAGCTCATACTTGCCGGGGGTGCTGAGGGGGTGAAATCGCGAAAATGGGACGTGGAATCATCTGATTGTCTCACGAAAAACGAGGGTGCTTGGGTTTCAAAGGACCCATGTCATCGACTCCATGGTTTGAGGGACTCCTTTCCAAAGGATGAAGTCATAGACCGAATCAGTTATCAAGTATGCATGCTTGTCCATTAGGCCAACATTTATGGACCATTACAGCAAAATGAAAGACACCAGGAGATAAAGCAAGGCTGTGCAGGCAGATGGGCTTCTTCATAACGATTTAAATTCCCAAAGGAGCAGATAGTATACCTGATCTACCACTCTAACTCGCCGTTCCGTGATAAAGAAGAAGTAGAGTGGCAGTTTTACAGAACTTGGCCGGGACAGGTTATTTTACAGCTTGAAGTCCCCGGAGTAGCAGACATCACCTGAGATGAGGCAGTCATAAAGTTCGGTCAATATCTTTAATTTGGAACAAGTCGACAAACCAAGATGAGGTGAGCAGACGAGTTACTCCGTACTGCGCCCAAATTTTCCCCAAATGGAGGAGCAGGAATTACCAAGGGCGGCAAAATATGGACACGATAGATACACATGGAGCGCCACTGCTATTCACTCCTTCCCTCGTCGGAACATCGCGAAACGTGGCTCAAGAGGCAAACCACGCAAGTTTAGAGTTTGATACGGATCATCGGAGGTGAAGGGGACTAAAAGGTAAGTAGGCTGCATATAAAACGCAGGTCGTGGTTTTTGGATCCCTGCTGTGATTGTTATTTTGCTGGCCTGGTCCCAAGTTTCTGTATTAGTGAGAAAAAGACACAAAGAAAATCGCTTTGATTCAGTTCGAGGGTTCTCGTTTTTCCACAGAACTCTTATTCCTGGAGTGCGGGGATATCCGGCGTCAGAGATAGTTCTTCAGAGATTTTTTGGTAGACCAAGTCGCGGTAGGTTAATAGACGAACCAAGTGAAAGGTAAAAGAATAATAGTAGTCAACGGAAGGCCGAGCAGGATGCAGGAGTGACGAGTTGAGAGAATTAAGCTTTAACGAGCAAACAAGAATACGATAAAAGTTGCAAATGAACCAAGAAGAATCCCGCCTTTTGGGATGGGAAGCACAGTTGAAAGACAGAAAGCGAAGAGAATCTCAAGATCGCCAGAAACCGATGAGCCAGAAATAGGGTGTCAATTGAACTCCGGTGTCAAACACACCCACTACTTCTCGTTGGCACAGCACCAATATCCGAGGCGCGAAAGAGCCTTTCAATTATGGGATATTAAAATGCCGTGAAGAACATGGCAAACAGCATGTGCGTGCAGGCAAGGTAAAGCAGTAAGACCCCAAAATTTGTTGGATAACGCGATAGACATGCCCTGCGAGACCAGATTAGACAATTAAGATACCGTTCGAGGGTTTCGAAATGGGAATATTGAATTTTAGAGTCGCTGCGGAGATTTTAGGAGATGTAAAAGTTGCGGTCTGTGCCAGAGCTAGAAGAGTTTCGTAAGAGCATGTGGTATCCAGGCCTAGAAGTGTGTATCGTGGGCTTTAAGGGTATTATTTATTTTTTCAAATAAATTCTAGTTGGTTGCGATGATTCTAATGAAGGTTTATTGAAAGAAATTAAAAATAAAGGAGAGAGAGAGGGACAGAGACACCTTCAGAGACAGAGACTAAAGAGAATTGAAAAGAACCAGCCCAAAACAATCAAACCAAACCAGGTTGAACCAAATTGTGGAATGTATGACTCACGTGACGAGTAAATTCATAGGCAAGTCACGAGTTTTCATGATTACGGTTGTATCTCACCAAGTTTTTCAAAGTCAATGGATGAAAACGCTCAGACCTTTTCGTCAATCTATTCACAGCAGGAAACCCCTAAAATCTACTTGCCAAAGCCTTCAAATTCAACTTCTTCAGGACTTACTCTCATTTTACCATCTCTCAAGAGTCTCAAGGCTTCACAAGCTCTCAACAAAGCAAAGCTACGCTCACCAGCAACTCCAGCAACTCCTCAATCGATATCTCATTTTCGTGATGTCGACATACAAGAGAGAAAGATTCCGAGACCACTTAAACTCAAGCCGCTTAAAGAGGTCTTGAGCAAACTGATAGCTCAGATTAAAAAGTATGAATTCTTGCTCTTCAGTATTTGATGATGTGTCATCTTAATCATCGACTTTATACTTCCAGGAAAGACGATTATGCTTTTTTTCTTTCGCCTGTAGACGTTAAAAATGTACCTGGCTACTCCGATATCGTCAAACAGCCCATGGATTTGGGCACAATGACCGATAAAGTTAACAGGGGGAAGTATCGGTCACTAGAGGATTTTGCAGTGCGTCATCCATATTTCTCTCATATTTTTATTTGGCTTATTCACGCCTTCATCTACAGGCTGATTTCAAGCTTGTAACAAATAATGCAAAGCTATTCAATCCCCCTGGGTCCATTTATTATACCGAGGCCGATAAGATTGAAGCTTGGGGATTGGACCATATCACTAAAGCCGCTCCAACTGTCATTCAATACGAAACCGATTGGAATATAGACATTGAGAAAGACGAAGAACCCACTGCCATAAACATTGAGGATGATGAAGATGCGAATACAGGAACACCAATGGCCGTTGATCAGCCAAATCTACGCGAAAGGTCGGGTTCCGTTTTGTCTCAGCAGCCTCTCCAGCCTGGCTCTAGTAGAAGAGGCCCAAGAGGTCCCTATAAGAAGCAAGGGCAGGGTCATACACTTTCCGAGACCTTGGAAGCCGATGGTGGTCTTCCGGGTTCAAAGGACGGGCTCGGTGCTTTTCCTTCAGGTTCGGATTGGGCGAAAACCATGCTGTCGCTCAAGCTGAAAGGTGCGTAATGGTTTTGTCTTCTATGGTTTTGTCTTCTATGGTTTTGTCTTCTATGGTTTTGTCTTCTATGTTAGATTTCTAAACTTACTGCTTATTTGTTATTTCAGGCAAACGATATAAAACAAAAAAAGAAAGATTGAAGATTGAACGCGATGGACCGCCACTTCTTCCAGATGGAAGTCTAGACTACACTGAAAGTATGTACTTGCCCTATTTTTGATGTTCATTTCGACATCTCAACGTTTTTTTTCTGATAGTGGAAGACCCATTTTCCGTTCTATCGTTTTTTGTTCCCGATCCACCTTCTCGTCCTCATCTAGTTCCCCTTTACCCTCCCTTACACAACCCTCCGCCACAGCCCATTCAGCCGCAGCCCACCCCATTAGATCCATCATCATCTTCTCATCCTTCCTCATTACCTTCCCAAGCGCCCTCGACTATTCGTCAATCTGCTTTTCCATCCGCTACATCCTTACCCCTGGAACGGGACACACTCCACCTTCCTAATTGGCAAATCGTGTCTGACGCGTCTGGGAATTCCAGCGGCAATCAAGCTGCCCAAACATTATCTCAGACGACATCCCAGGCTCAGCAGCCACGAAGACGTCACTGGAATATCATTAGAAATGCCAGTTCCCGACAGAAAGGGAAGGAAAAGGAAGATGAACAGGAATCTGGCGAGCTCCCTGTTTGGCAGGTGCCACGCGAGCCTCACGCTGTCGATTTCGGTTCTTTTTCCCTACTTTCAGCGGAACTGGCAGAAGAAATGCAGCGCCGCAGGGCCAACCTGCACCCTCTCAATACTACGGCTACTGTTCATGGTCCTTCTAACTCTACGATACCATCTGGCGCCCCGGGTGCGGTATCAACATCTGCACCATCTCTCGCGAACACGGAAAAAAATCACGTCGCTGAGGATTTGGACCAATGGGCAACGATAGAGCTAATTAAAAATAGCCTGGATATCGAATCTGTTGCAAAGAAGACTGTCGTGGAGGACGCCCACTCAAATTTAGCGCTTCTGGGCCCAAACACCAAACAGCTGGGCGAGGGGTTTTGGACTGACCAAAGGGTAGCTAGTGCCGAGGCGTATTTGCGTGATATGGTTTACGGCGGGGTTGAGGGTTACGCGTATGTTCGCAGTTTGGCAGAGTTTGCCAATGGTGATCTACTTCTCGATGAGGTTAGATCTTTGTTTTCTAATTTTTTTTTGCTCCATGTTTTTGTCTTATATTTTATATTGATGATGTAACATGTTACAGGAGGACCGTCCGACGGAGAGGACGCCGTCTGCCGAGCTGGGAGGGTTATCGTTGGCTCAGTGGTTGGAGAAGAATGTTGTTGATCCGTTGACGGATGGAAGGCACTCATTATTGCGACAGAGCGCTTACGCCCTCGCCCGCCAGAAGGATCCTTTCACGCACAACCCCAGTTCAATAGACACCTCCAGCAACGATACGCGAAACGAGAGTGTGGAAAAGCAAGTCGATGCTTCGCTGAATCTATATCCGGCGGCAGTTGTGGCACTATCTGCACTCCTTCAAATTCGACTCCACAAGATTGACATGGGATCGTTGATCAAAAGCCCCGATGAGCTTTTCCTGAGTGAGGAGGAGTGGGCTGGGAAAGGGCTCAAGGAAAAGCGGAGATGGAGGAACGAAGCTAAATTGTTGGCGAAAGATGGAACGGAGGATGTGAAGATGGAGGTGGACGACAATTCCGGGACTTGGGACACGACGAAAGGCGCCGTACCTATGGAAGTGGAGGAGCCCGAAAAGACTTGGGTTGGTGTCAGTGCTGAGGTACTCAATGCTGACACTATCAAGGATCGGGTGAATAGCCGGCTGGCCAATTATGAGCTAGAAGGACCGGAGGAGCTCAACGAGGTGTTAGAATATGTTGCAAACGCCATTGTCGAGCTAGATCAGCGAAACAGGGAGGCGCTCGCCAGCAAGTCGGATAAGCGCACGGTCGGCTCGTTTGTGAACGGTTCAGCTCGCGGCGACACGGTTTCCACTGTTGTCAAGGACGAGCGGAATGGTTCGGATGTCACACAGAAGCTGTCACCCGCACCAGCAACCGATGATGGGCATCACCAGCCGACCAGTTCGAGTTCAGCAACGACGATTACAACGACGACGTCGGAAGACGCTGCTATGCGTAATCTCCGCCTGAACTTACTGGCCCTTGCAAAACGTGCCCCGCTTGATACGATTGCCCGCCTTCCTCGGGACTTAGTTCCAGAACATATTCGTCACTTTGTTCCAACACTTGGGTCAACTTGATCACTTACGTGGTCACACATCTGTGCTTCTGGTCCTCTTTCTCGTTTCGCGCTTTCGCAATCTACTCTGCATTATGTATCCATTACTTATTTTCTCCCTTTATTTGTGTCGCTTTCCGGAACAGTCTTCGTTATATTCATTCTTTATTATGTTGCATACTTACTTATGTTTTATTTGTACATCGGAATTCATTGCCTTTTGGTGTGCTGATGGGATCAGCGGTTTGCCCGATCCAAACGATCATTCATCTTTGTGGATGAGGGAGCTCGCGTGCTGGTGAGTATTTGTAATTCGTCAAAAATTAGGGAGTTTGAAATTTGCCATGTTATTATGACATGATATCTCATGGGGCGTGCCGTGGAGCTGGAAATGGTTCTGCCCCCCGTCGCGCGAGTATGGCATGGCTTTCCTCCTCTTCAATGTTCCTGTGTCTGCAGGGCTCGAGACTCATCTGAAAGGAGTTTACTTTCTTTTGCAATCTTTGTCGCGATTGAAATTCGTCGTGAATTGTCAATAGCAATACAAATTATATACGATCATGTGTGCTCAGCACAGTCCCATGCTATGGGTTGAGGGTTGTTGTCAACGGTGAGTCAGTATGGTCCCTAGAGTTGAGTTGAAACCTTCGGGAGCGATTTATACCACGAACTGTCATTGTCAAACATTTGAAATGTGACAAGACGTGCGTTTGAGAGTTTTTAGAGGGCAAGACAGTTCACGCTTCACAACTGACATGATCTATGATGAACCTGAGGTTTTGATAGAGATTAAGGAATAAGGAAGGCGATAAGATGTGGTAACTGGGAAAGTTGCTGGGAACCGAATGGCAGGCATGTCTGCATGGACAGATGGTCAACTAGTCAAGTTGATTTGAATGCGCACAATAGTTCGAAACGGCTTGGTTTATCACTCGAATATGGGCGCATTCGGCCGTAAACTCAAAGGATGCATAGGGGAAGATATCTACCCGTATATTAGTCGTGATAATGATAATTACTAGATAATCATTAAGAATTTCGGGATCGTCGCCATCGTCAACGGTCAACGTCATTTCACTTTAACCGACTTCAAGCGAGGTCGTCAATTAAGTCATCTGCTTATATTATCCATAGGAATGTACGCCAGAATACGACTATTTCTCTCTCGACGGTTGCCTTCATACTGGTCATGTTACTTTTCCCGCGCTTCGGCGTCAACGCGGATGCTTGCAAGCGGACGCCCATGACTGACCCTGCATTTCCTACTTGGGTCATCTTTTCACGTCGTTTCCAAGCCAAGCCAGTTCGTTCGATACTGCTGGGAGAGTTGGGTGGAAACATACGGCGAGATATGGAAAGTTCTATGTGTTCGTTTTCGTGTCTTGCCTATAAATCGACTCGAGGTACTCAAGAGTACACATGGTGGATACGAGGGTCGCTGTCAACCAGCCTTTGATACCTCGATAAATCTACAACGAGTCATGGGAGGTGATTAATTATAAGGGATATCTACTTATCGTTACAATGCTACATACTTCTCTTGTTTGGTTTTTCCTTCTGTGCTTCCATTGTTCTTTCAAATTCTCGATAAGTCGATCGAACATGTCAGGAGCACAATGGTCGATTGTGAAACCTGTCGTTCCGGACTTCCGTTTAACTTATGGTATGTATACGATCGAACTGTAACAATCGAGCACAAGTGGCGTGCCATGATTTGTGAAGCACCCGTCGTCTTCCGTTCCGCTCATTTCCCATAGGAGTGACATTTATTACATGAATCGATTTGGTTGCGATTATAGGCCCCCGTCCTCTTCGTTTTCACTTTCTTCCGCCTCCCTACGTCAACGGTCAACCGGCGGGCGAATCTCTTACATACTCAGCTAGATTAACCTGTAGATATGGATAAAAATGAGGGACAGAAAGACAATGTAGCAATATTATTGGAGCATTAAATATGACGTCTGTCGACCCTTCGAAGTTGGTGTTGTTGGTGCAATCTCTCTGTGAATTCGAAGTCGAGATCCATACCGTCACTATCGAAAATTTAGGAACAAATGCATGAGACGTCAGGTAATTTGTGCGAAACGCCGTACTACTATTATCGGTCTGGCTTCGAATTACTTTCCCCCATTTTGAATCTCGTTGTATACCTTTCGACAGTATGATGTGCTCAGTAATCTGCCTCTTTATCGCTGTTCTTGAAAGAACGGATTACGAGAACCATTAGTACTCCTTTAAGATGTAAATACCCATGAAAAATGGAGCATTGGACCTTCGAAGTTCGAATCATGGTAGTAACTGTCAAGTTTTATATCGTTTCTACTTATTCCGTTTAGGTTGACGACCGACCTCGAGGTTGAATGAACTCTATTAGTGGGTAATACATAAATGTTGGACTTATCGGTGGGTAGCAGCAACTGTCAGCCTTATTTTGCCGCATGCTTCTTGCTGTCTTTGTCGCCCAGAACATAGCCTTGTACCCTCTTTCCCTCCATTTGCTACTTTTATGACCCGGATTTCTGATTTTCCATTGTCATTGAGCTCGTGGCAGAAACACTGGTTTCTAGGTCGTCCAAGCCAGTGACCCTCTGTTCATACCAAACCAACGGTAAGTCAACTTAGCTTTGTTACATCAAAAAAAAAATCAAAGTCTCAAGTCTCTTCAAAAAGGGAGAACTCTGACCCTGAGTGAACAGTGCCAGCAACTCATGGTTTGTCGCCAACTCATTTATTTACCTTGGAATCGGATGGCGGACGGTTGGGCGACTCGGCAACACCCGACATAGTAATCATGTGACCATGTGTAAACCCCATTACAAATATGTTTCCAGGACTACCTAATGCCCTTGGGCGTCCGTCAATTGCACCTTCTCTGTTGTTATTGACCTTGCGATTCAAGAGATGTTCAGTCACCATTTACAAGGCTGAAGCCACGAGAAGAGACTTGGTATGAAAGTATAACGACCCGTTGAAGACATGCACATGTTGTAATTCGGTATTTCCGTATTAGGTAGTCACCCCAGAATCCCCAAATTGGGGTATTCCGTTACATAATATACTAAGTTGAACTTCACTCTTACCATCGTGTATCGTCGTATATCACAAAAGCACAGTGTGGGATTGTGGCTGATTATATTTCAATCTCCTTGCTACAAAACGAACACGATGGTGTGATCCTATCGAAATTCATACCTCCTGACTAAGACTCAAGCAAGTCGCACACTGGCGTATACACTTCCTTGTGATTGTGTGTCCACATTTCCAGGTACCAGGCAATCTCATGAAAGGAGGGGAAGACCCTTAAAAAGTCGAGAACAACCGCAGGGCAGAGAATGCATTACGGCATTCAAGATGGCAGTTTAACTTGTCCACCCATTAAATTCTCGAACTGTGAGTGGTCATAATTGCTCTCTAATGCTGTCTTTTGAAGTTCTGTTATTAAATCACTCGTAGAACGTCGCGATGCTTTTGCGGAATCCTGATATGCATCTACCTACGGCAATCATACGTACCGAGATCGCTATCAAGTGGAGGGAAATCTCCTCAGGCCATCAACAGCTACCAGTGCCAATATCTCTTAAGGAGTTAAACGCATTGACGACGGAGGATGTTCCCATCAAGACTTGAGAAGGAGTTGTCAGACAACTTTTCAGCAATTTTCAGCTCGTATGGGCCAGAAACGCAGACTTAACATTGCGGCTTTCAGCTCGCGCTAATGTGAATCATACTGCTGTACAGCTATGCGTTATGGAAGGATTAAAATTTGAATTCTTAAAAAAAATAACACGACCCCAAGCTGAACTATTGGAATGTTACTCATTGCACTTTGATTATTCGGAAGACAAGCTGTGAAGCTGTCCATTACACTGCAGCTGCCTTTCTGACAATTCTGTCCTTTCCTATAACCTTATCCGTTGTTTCGTCGATATATGCACACGTAAGACTGTCAAATTGTCGGATTCTAATAAACTCATCACAGCAAGGCACCCACAGCAGGAGGTGAGCATGTGCTTTCCCCAATGTTGGTTGAGATCTATTGTGGCAATAGCCCTTATCTCGGGGCCGTACCAGCGCAAAGCGGGCTCGGCGTCCTAAGACTTTTTATATAGACAGCCAACACTCTACATTGACGTGACTTCGCCTTAGATCCCCTACCCGTCCCTCTTCTCGTTTTCTGAGGCCCTCTACCAACATGCCGAACAGCAAGTTTCCTATCGATGCTGCTCAAGTGGTTGGCCTTTTCATGGAGAGCGTTTTTTATGGGTGAGGAAATTATTTATGTCTGTCGCGCCAGGGCGCTTAACTGGGACTCATCGAATTACCTTCACGTCATGCAGTACGTGATACAGACATACAACAAGAACGCCGATCGTGATAGCTCATCTCTTCCAAACGTCTAAGGCATATTCCTGGTATCCTTCTTTAACTGCCTACGTGTTCTTCTGTGGTCACAGGGATGGTTCAAACCCAAGCACGCGATCAACAAAACTATGCTGACTGCAGCCATGTTGATGTTTACTTTCGCATCTCTCGATGTCGCATTCCACCTTCGACATAACCTCGATGCATTCATAGCATATGACGGAGATCCCATCGACGAGTTTCTAAAGACGTCGCACTGGTTGAGCGTGATGAAGATGGTGTGTTATGTGGTGCAAACATTTATTGGAGATAGCATTTTGGTGCGTCAATCCTCTGTTGAATGTGATTGCTGACGAATCGAGGTACATTGCAGCTTTATAGATGCTGGGTCGTCTATAACAAACGTTGGTTAGTTGTCGTTGGACCTGTGATTTTATGGTTGGGAACCACAGGTGCGCTATTGTTGCGCCATTCGAATGGTGACTGCGATTGGTAATGATGGACATGGACAGTATGCGGGGCGCTGACAGTCTACGTGCAAGCTACGCTCGACGATACATCCGGAGCTCTCCTGAACGTATCAAGTCTTGTCCCATTCATTACGAGTATGCTGTGTTTGACGCTGGTCATCAATGTGCTTACGACGTGTAAGTCATCCTGGTGCCCACTCCGTATTCCTACTGGCGCTAAACTTTTCCTTCGACACCCAGCGCTTATCGTACATCGAATCTGGAAGATAAGGAGGGAAGTCAGGTATCGATCAACCATTCACTCGCAATCACCTCTCACGAGTGTCTTGATTGTCCTGATTGAATCTGGACTCATGTATACTTGCTCAATCGTCATCTTGTTTGCGTTGTATATGACCTCAAACAATGCACAATATGGCGTCTCGAATGCGGTACGGGCCCCATTTTCACCATCAAAGCTAGCACAGTTGATTAAATATTTTCGTATTGATTTTCACAGGTCGTGCAGATCATCGTAAGTTGCACAAAAACGAAATACTATACAGACTTCAACTTCCTTGCTTTGATAGGGAATTACCTTCAATCTTATCATTACCAGCGTGGATCGCGGAGAAGCTGTAGAACCACCGCCGCTCAGCCATCTCAGCCGGCACGGATCAGCAGGGAATATGCCTCTGCATTTAATCAACATCCAGACGACAATAGACAGGTATCCCGACAAGGATGTCTCACCAACGAAGTCAGTTGCGCCCGACGTGGAGCATTCAGCGAAGGACGCTTGGGAGAGCAGACCAACATATTCCGAAACCCGTTGATTCGAACGGTGTTTGTCATATATCGTTGTTTTAACACTGTCGATGGAGCTCCGGCAGTAGACTATTTATTGTGTATATGTATTTCATCAGACTGTAATACCATTAACGGTCCTATTTTTAGCTGACTCCACGAGGCATCCATTCTTCCAAACCAAAGCAGAAAGCGGACTTGCCGGACCCCTGGCTCCTACACTAAGGGCCGGAGCATTTTCCAGTTGCTTACACTCAACCGTCTCATATAGGGGAGGACGGAAATGCTTATGCGTAAGATGGTATACCAGTAGTGTTTGAGCTTCCTTTCAATCAGATGTTTCAATGTGGAGGCAATTTTCCGACCGAGTATCCAACCTGAGGTCATTCTCAAGGTCGAGCTCACATATGTGAGAACTCGGCTCATCGGATGTTGTCTGGGATTTGAGGTGAATGTATTATTTGAGTGAGAGCGCTGAGCGCCGAGTTCCAAGAAAACAATGCTCATGATCAAGTTGATGATTTATAGCAGGGTAAGTATCTCACTACGATTCGATGAAGTACTCCTGATATTCGATGCTACGACTGGTTTCGAGTTTCTTTCAAATTGTGGCTACTATTTGACGTGAGACACACAACCGCAGGGGTCAGCGACGTGTAAAACTGTATCACATCCTCTTCCCACTGATTGTAACATGTAATGCAAAAACCTCACCAAAAGGACGTACTTTGTCTCCGAATCTTATACAACCACTTCGGCCTATCTTGGCCTGATCCGTTTTGTCACTGCCAAGCATCTGGATCACGACTGGCGGTGGCGCCAACAGGGCTATCAAAACTTTATAATCGCTCTTTCAGGTGAAGAGCGGTTTCCTTTCAACCACCACGTTAGAACTCTCCCTCCGACATGTCGTTCTTCAAGAAGATAGAGGATGGGATCAAAGCCGCCAAATCATCTGGGTCTTCGTCTAACCCGCTGGACCTGGTAACCAAAGTCGTTGGACACGCCCGTGCAGAAGTCATAGGTCGGTTGAGACATCTCTGTCTGCTTTGAACATTATCACTGATTCTTGTATTTGCAGGCATTTGGAATCCCAATCGTACGCAAAAGTCGTTGTGCTTGACGAAAAGAACCACGCTAACCTTCGTTGTGATCATCAGGCCGTCACGATGACCCTGAAGAACAAGCTCAAGATGCTATGCGCGCCGAGATCAGAGCTGGTCATCGATTTACCAGCTTTGCTGGCGAAAGGTCTGGCAACACTGCCAAGTGGTACGTAGATCGTTTTATTGGGGCCGCGACTTTCATTCAAGTTCCACAAAACCTGAAAGGCATGTGGACGGGCATGACTATATGTGGGCCCTGTCCGAGATGATTGATAAGGCACAAGAATTCATCTTCATATTAGTGCGTATGATTTCAAGCATCCATATACCTTTATCAATTTGGCTCCCTTCCATTAGGACTGGTGGCTCACCCCAGAGCTATATTTGCGACGCCCACCTGCTTCTTTTCCTGAATGGCGTCTTGATAGACTCCTCCAGCGCAAAGCTGAACAGGGTGTCAAGATTCATGTTATCGTCTACAAGGAGGTGTGCATTCAAAATTCTACAGCTTTTCTCAATTTAACCTAGCGGATCAGGTTACTCAAACAATGTCAATGAGCTCCAAGCATACCAAGGTACATTGGTGCGATTTGTAGTTGCTCAAGCCCCTAACAAGTGCATCTAGGCCAAGTTAGAGCAACTTCACCCTAATATTACATGCATGCGTCACCCTGACCATATTGGAGCGAAGGGTAAGTTCCATATTTTGATTGACGGCACTAACGGAGACTTACAAATTCGAATGATTTTAGATAGTGTCCAGTTTTGGTCTCACCACGAGAAAGTAAGGCGCCATTTTTGTGCTCCGCGGCTCGATTTCCTGAATCACTTTTGCAGGTTGTGGTCGTTGACAATCGATATGCAGCAATCGGAGGACTTGACCTCTGTTTTGGTCGTTGGGATACCCATAATCATCCGCTATCCGATGTTCATCCAACTGATTTCGCCAAGACGCTTTTCCCCGGACAAGATTACAACAATGCCCGTGTCATGGATTTTAAGGATGTCTACGACTATGTTAGCAATACCCTTCTAATACAGGAGACTGCCAGGATGCCCTGGCACGATGTCCACATGACATTCGAAGGCCCTGCTGTACTGGATATCAGTCAACACTTCGTTGAGCGTTGGAACGAAATTAAGAAGCGAAAGGTGAGTACTTATGCTC
Source organism: Panaeolus papilionaceus (assembly GCA_015501605.1). Lineage (NCBI taxonomy): Eukaryota > Fungi > Basidiomycota > Agaricomycetes > Agaricales > Panaeolus > Panaeolus papilionaceus. Next base: position 624,908 of record JADNRZ010000017.1, read on the forward strand.
TTGTCCCCGCGATCATAAAACAGACCTTTATTTTTTCTCCAGTACCGCGAGAAAGAGTATGTTTTCAAGCTAGTCTGATTTATACCTCTCAGTCTCTCAACGACAACATACAGAACAATCGTTTGGCTCGCCCTCCCCCACGAGCCCCAATTTGCACCAAACGAAGCAGCCGCGCGTGCGTACAGCGCCTCCTCCCCAGATATGACTACTAACTTAAGCACTTGTAGGTCATCCGCATTTGGAGCAGTGGAAGGCAGTCGGAAGGCAATACAAGCAGCGATGGCATGGTCAGATCGATCACAGTACTGGCGATGACCGGTCGTATCAGAGTCGTCGGGGCCAACCTGCTACTCAAAAATGCAGAATTCAAGTAGTTCGCAGTGTATCTGACTGGTCTCACGGCGTTTTGACTGAGCACAGTGTGCAAGATGCGTGTAAGTCACAGTGTACCATTTGGTTACTCCTGATTTCATACGGCGTCCGACACAGACATCCAACTTATCAAAGAAGCCGAGCATTATATCTTTATTGGTATGGTTCTACTTCTTTGACAGACATTTACATATTTACAACTTGTCCTTCCTGGCGTTCCAGAGAACCAGTTCTTGTAAGTGTATTGATGCTCTTTTCGGCCAGAGGATAGCAGCACTCAATTCTGGCTCGTCAGTATTACCAACACCAAGACGGGATGCTCTGTCACCAACCAAATTGGTAGAGCTCTCGTTGATCGCATTGTTCGCGCTGCCCAAGAGGGCAAACATTTCCAGGTAAAGCTTGCAATTGTTTTTGCCCACAAAGAATACACTTTAACTGGGTTGTGCACCAGGTCGTTGTTCTTATCCCAGAGGTGCCAGGATTTGCGGGAGACGTTAAGACTGAGAGTGCCATCAAGATCATTATGGGCGCTCAGTACCGAAGTATCAACCGCGGTGGAAGTAGCATCTACGAAGAAATTCGTAAAGCAGGATTTGAACCGTATGTCAAAAGCTTATGACCTTCGACCCTCTAAGATACTAAGAACTTCCAGGCTCGACTATATCCGCTTTTATCACCTTCGTTCTTACGATCGTATCAACGCCCCTAAAGGTAAGCAAAAAGTCCGTTCAAAAGAACTTCATGTTTATCTTTGAATTGTTTGTGCTAGGTTATATCAAGCAAACCGAACAGAATTCCGGTGTTACTTTCCCTGAAGCCCAAGTTGCTCTATCTCGCCAATGGGTGGCGGGTGATCAACTAACAACTCAGAAAGAGATCATTCTCAGTGTTCCCGCTGGAGGAGAAAGTCTTGTTCCAGCTGGGAAGGAGACCAACACTATCAAAGTACCGATCCCTACGGACGATAACGCAGCGCGTGAGGTAGTGGAGAAGTTCGAGAATGCAGCACGCGCAATTCGCTCCGATGCAGACGTGTCTGACTCTGTCTCTCAGCACATGCTAGCCGATAAGACCTCCCTCTTCGACGAGAAGTGGCTAGGCAGCGAGCAGGAAGAGCTTGATTCGTATGTCGCTCTACCAATCTAACTACAACTTTTGACGCTGATGGAACCGATTTTTAACAGCTATGTTTCTGAACTTCTCTATATCCACTCCAAGTTGATGATCGTTGACGATCGTCGGGTCATTGTATGTCCACAGTTTTATAATCCAGCTCTACCATCCTCATACTTCGGTTAGATTGGATCCGCAAACATCAACGACCGTAGCCAGAAGGTGTGTTGTGACACGAACTACCGTAAAGAGGATGATCCATTGACGAATGACCAAGGGTGATGGTGATTCCGAAATCGCACTCGTCGTCGAGGACGATGATATGTTCGAATCTCGCATGGATGGTGAACCTTATATGGTGTCTCGATTCGCCGCAACGTTCCGCCGGCAGTTATACAAAGGTAATATTATCCACCATATTGTCAACTTGCCGTTCTCACGTCGCTGCAGAGCATTTGGGCCTTATCGAACCTCAGCACTGTGATAGTCGCGAGCCTGATATTACGAGTGCTATGCGTCCTGCCCCCATCCTCAATAAGGACACAACTCGCAGCCACGAGGACAGCCTTGTAGCAGACCCACTTGACCCCAAGACCCTTTCCCTCTGGAACGAGACAGCACGCAAGAACCGAGAAGTCTTCACTGAGATTTTCCGCCCAATCCCAACGAATCTTGTCCGCAGCTTCTCTGCTTACGATGTAAGTACTCGAAGTGATATATTTTCTACCAATAGTCCTGTTGACCTATCCCTCCCGACGATTAGAACTATCGTCCTAAGACAAAGGTTGGACATGTCGTTCCAGGTATCCCCCTCGAACGCGTGAAGAGTCGTTTGAACCAAGTCAAAGGGGCTCTCGTAGAATGTCCTCTTGTGAGTCTACGAATGGTCCTACTTTGATCCAATAAGTGATTTGCTTTCCACAGGACTTCCTCATTGACGACAAGGAGTTTGTTACCGGTCCTGAATGGCTCACCATCAACCCCACTCTCCCAATTTATATCTGATGGTACTGTATTCTGGCAACACACGAAGTTGGCCTTGACGCTATGTAACTTTTTATACTTAACAAATCGAATCGAACCATGTATAAGGCTGAGTTTTACACCAATGGCAGACTTATGAGACGCAGGAAAGATTGGTCAAAGTGGATATAATTAAAGTGGTATGCTAGAATAATGTGTAAACAAGCGTAATACATATGCCCGAAATTAAGCAGCTGCATAGGTGTCAAGAATGAAAGACACCATATCATTGATGGTATAAGTTTCAGACAGATACATCATTGGAACATCAATGGCCAATTCTTTGAGGACCTGACCCTTGAATTGCGCGAAAGTGATCGAATCTGCACCACAAGATGTCAGCGGTTCGACAAGTTCTAGAAAAGAAAAAAAAAGTCAGGCAGGCAGAATAGCGACAAAGAGGGCTCTGCTCACCGAGTTTTTCGTTGGCTTGCAGCTCGAGTGCAGTACGAAGAATATTGATGACCAGCTTCTTGGCGTCCTCTGTAGGCATTTTGGTCTTTGCCTCCTTAGCTGAGGCCTTTGATGCAGTAAGATGAGCAAAGAAAGGATCCTTCGCATATGCGGGAGTTGAAACGAGCTTGTCGATGTCCATACGCGCGATCAATCTCAGAGGGATGGGAGTCATCATAGACTGGATGATGAGAGGTAGGCCTTCGTCATGTTTCATGAGATGCGCGAAACTCTTTGTCATATCGATGTTCGTAATCAGCCTGGACTCCCATGCGCCGAGTTGCAAAGATGCACCAGGAAGGCCACAATTGTGGCGATAGGTGGCCAGGGAATCCATAAAAGAGTTGGCAGATACGTATGCAACCTGGCCAGGATTACCAACAATAACGCTAACAGGGCGTTAGCATGTCGAAATATAGAAAACCATAATCTCACTTACTTGGTGCTGCTGAATAAGACGAAGGACTCGAGGGAGAGGTTCAAGTCCTGGCTGACGGTGTGGAGATTCCATGAACCAACGACCTTAGGGCGAAGAACTGCCTCAAAGTCAGAAGGTTTCGTAGCCGAAATAGTCGCATCATTGACGACGGCCGCGGTGTGGATAATATGGCTGACACCGTAGGTTCGCTTGACTGCTGCCAGGACTTGCTTCAGCGCCTCTCGATCGCACACGTCGACCTGGTAATAGACACAGTTGCTTCGTGCCTTGGGAGAAAGCGTGGCCAGCTCCTGTTGGATCTGATGGCAAGTTGTGAGAAGTCAAAATCAATCTAGCCAAATAAGTACTAACTGCTGGGTTGGACTCTGGGCGCCTACCAAAGAAGACAACCCGGTTGCAGCCTACCTCCACCAGGGCTGTAGCCAGAGCTGACCCAATACTTCCCATACCTACAATCACGGCGGTTCCTGTGGGAAAACGGACAGGGACCTTCTCCAAGCTTTCTAGGATGGGAACAAGTCGAACCATTGATCTAGAGGGAAGGCGTTGACGATAGCTGACATAGGTGTCATTGAAAACCCCATTGCGGCGCGCCTGAATCTCCATTCGAATGATGCTGTTGATCCTCATCTGGTCTTGTTCTTCGATTTGAGGAAGATCGAGGCACCAAGCAGCGAAGTCCAGACCAGCCTCCCTACGGAAAACGCGGAGCATGCCTTGCAGCACAGCTCCAATCAAAGTTGCTGAGGATGGGCGCGAAGCTGAGAAAAGATCAAGACCTTCCCTGTAAAGGTCTACAGGAGCGGACCAAGTAGTGATGCCAACCAATCCACTGATGTGAAGCTTGCTTGTGAGCAAAAGTTGCATGAAGGCGAGAATGTTGTGGTAAACAAGGTTGAAAGCCGCTGATCCCGGAGAACTGCCGGCCTCAGTGAGATCGATGATAACCAGGACATCCTTTCCACGGAGCATAGATGGAATGGCATCCATCTCCTGGGCCGAGATGGATTTGATCTTAGAGACACGCCTATAGTCAGATGAAGAATCTGAAGCCGCTCCAAGTAGGTCCATCGAGACGACATCATGTGCATCAGCGGAAAGGGCACGTAAAATATGGGATCTCTCGCCACTTCCAATATACAGAAGTTCATCGAATTTGTGAGAAACTGGCCCGGGGGGAGGGAGTTCCTGGGCCGTCCAACCGTTGCGGAGCCAGTTCTCCTGTGCTGAACCGACTTGTTCTTTGTGAACTACACCACGGGGCACCCATGCAACAGAATACCTCTTGCAGGAAACTAAGAGGGCACCTGTGTCGGACAAAACCTCGAAGGAGGTCGTGAGGAGACGAGCATTCCTGCCCACTTCAAGTGGAAGAGAATAACGGCACGTGAAGTTGTTAGGGATTTCCTCAGTATGGAGCGTGAAATCCTCCAGAGAAGTGGGCAAGAAGGCGCCCTCTTCGTCATCTACCTCTGGAGCCACGCGGGAGGCAATAGCACCGAACATATGCAAACAAGCGTCGAGCTTCCTGATGCGGTCAAGGGCAGCGTTAGAAGTGGCTTGCACGCGGATATCGCCATCGGCGTGGTCATCCCAAATCCTGATCTCCTGGACATTTTTGAACTGCTCGCCAAACTGAACGTTTTTGAAGACCCCGTAGATTTGGGCCTTTGACATCATCTGAAGAGGAATCATCTCTGGCTCTTTGTCAACCTTCCTAGGTTGATAGGCAGCTGCTGAAAGTGAAACCATTCCAGAGCAAATTTTAGTTTCCTCGGCATCTTTCTGGACAAGTTTGTAGTTTCCGTGGCCGTCAATATCGGGATGAACCTGGTTGTCCGTTGTCTCGAGGACCAGAGGTACGTGGAAGCGGATATTTTTGACAGATTTGGAATTGGTCGAGCGAGCAAAGAAGTCGACCATTGCAGCACCAGGAAGAACACGGCGACCTTCGATGCGATGAAGGTCAAGGAAATCGACAAGAGCTTGGTCGACGACAAACTTCGGCTTTGCCGAAGAACCTTCTTGACTGGCAGTGGCCTGATGCTGGGGACCGACACCAAGTAGAGAGTTGCGAGAGGCAATGAAGGCAGGATAGTTGTGAATTTTCTGGAAGGGGTAGGTGGGAAGATCCGTCATGACAAAGGTATAATGCATTTGTTGGTAAAGAGCCTGGAAGTCAACAGTGACTCCCCTCTCGAATAAGGAGGACAGCGCGGCGAGCATGGCGACTATCTGGTCCTTGCCACGTTTGCCAGTGAAAGCCAGACGAGCCTTTCCAGCGAACTCAGGAGTCTGCATGTTGGACCAGACTGTTGGTTGAGGGCCAACATCGACAATGACATCAACAGTTGACTTGTGGGCGACTCGAGCTGTTTGAACGAATTTGACTGCGTTCTGGGCATGGTCAACCTGTTGGAGGTGAGATTAGATGGATGAGGTCACGAGCATTGTTGGGGAGACTCACCCAGTACTGGGCACCAAGGCGTTCCTGCTTAGGCAACTCCTTTGCTTTCACCGTTGAGAACATAGGCTTCTCAAGTCCGCTAATGTGAGACTCGTGTTCCTCTAACCATGCTCTTAAAGCAGAAAGAGCATGAGTGATGGAGGGACTGTGGAAACCTGCAGAGAGAAAGGTCAGGTGTGGCTTAAACACAAAATAATATGCATACCCTGGTCAATGACGAGCTTTGTTGCACGGAGGCCATCCCTCTTTACAGCAGCCATCAAACTCTCCACTGCTTTCAATTCCCCAGATACGACATGGCTCTCCGTTCCATTATACACCGCAACGGCAACACGATCCTGGATGTTCATGTCCGAAATATAACGCGTAATACGGTCTTCTGGAGCGGCGATTGCAATCATGCCTCCTGGACGAGCAGGGTCAGCTCGCAGAAGTTGAGCACGGATGACAACAAATTGAAGCCCGAGTTCAAAGTCGAAGGCGTGAGCAATTACTAAAACGGTTTTGGTCACTAAAACAAGCAATATAGAGATAGAGTTACAAACATACCTGCAGCAGCAATCTCGCCGAGACTGTGGCCCATGACAGCTTGGGATTGGATGCCGAGACTTTCCAGCCAGGTGGCGACGGCATATTGGAAGACGAAGATACAGACTTGCGCAACCTCGCTGTGATCAATGCTACGCCCGCTAGGGGCAGCTTCTTCCACAAGGTAAGGAAGGATGGGGTACCCTGTAAGGGCAGCTGCTTTGTTGGCAGCCTCAGTAATAATCTTGCGGAAACCGGAGTAGTGATTTGAGAGGTAGCGACCCATTCCTTGGTACTGCGATCCTTGCCCCGGGAATGCGAAGAGGATTCTACGAGCGGTTCCACCTGCTGGTGAGTTGGGGCCGTTTTCGATGCGATCCTCGATGCGAGCGATGAGGTCCTGCATATTGTTGACAACACAAGCAAATCTATAGCGATAATGCTCGCGGCCAACACAAGATGTATAACAGATTGAGTGGAAGGAGGAAGGTGGCGCGGATAAACAGAAGTCGAGGTAATTTTGGAGATACTCTTCAAGAGCATCGGAGTTCTTGCCACTTACAACAAACAGCATGGGTACAGACTCGGGGATGGTGCTTGGAGTCGGGGGTTTCATGTCTTCGGAAGGCGCCTCCAGGATGCAGCCGGCGATAGAACCCGCAAATCCGTTTGACCTGAGTGGTTACTTCTAGTCAGAAATGGAAAAAACACGGGGTTTCAAAACGAAAGAGGAACTGACAGCACCATTCCACGGAGGGGGATAGACTTGTCCTTCTTCAAGGGCGCGGTCACGATGGGGATATGAAGAGGAACCACGCCGCAGTCCAGGGAAGGATTCATGTTGTCTTCCTTCAGTTGGACAAGACCAGGGACTGATCCATGAGCGAAGGATCCCAACGCTTTGAGGGCACCAATCAACCCGGCGACGATTTCGGTATGACCGACACAGGATTTGGAAGCACCAATAACGAGTGGATTCTCATGGGAATGAGAAGATTTGAAGACTTCATTAATGCCTTGAATTTCGATCAAATCGCCGAGAGAAGTGCCCGTTCCATGGGCCTCAATGAAACTAGGTATTAATGAGTAAAATGTGAATAAGTATGCGTTTGTCACTCACTCGATTTGGGAGGGCGATAAGCCAGCCTTTTCGAGAAGGGCAATTTGCATTGCAATTTGGGCTTTGACATTGGGAGCAACCAAGCCTTGGGACCTACCATCGTGCTTCGAGTCGGTGGATCGGATGACACCAATGATGCGGTCCCCGTCCCTTAAAGCAGCGCTCTTGGTTTTCACGATAAGTGCAGCTGCACCTTCTGAAGGAACATAGCTTTTGTAAAGGTTGAGTAACATGAGTCGGGAAGGTTAGATAGGGTTTCTTACCCGTCAGCCATGTTCGTAAAAGTAGCGCAACGACCATTGGAGGAAGTCATTTTTTGTGCGGACAAAAATCTGAAATTATGTCAACGGGCGCATTGGATTCATAATGTTCCACAACATACCCGAAAACACCAGGCCAAGCGTGTGTGTTGGCACCACATACAATCGCAGTTTCCCCTTGACCGGATTGCAAATATTGAACGGCTATTTGGATGGTCAGTAATAAGCTAGGAACGAATGTAAATGCACATGCCGTGGTCCAAGACAATCAAACCGGAGCTGCAAGCAGTATCCACTGTAAACGAGGGGCCATGGACGTCGAGCAAACTAGAAATATGTCAGCGGTGTTGACAACGAAGGTTTGCCAGGCAGACTCACTAGCTGAGACGACCACAAGCAGTGCTCGTGGCAACACCAGTTCCATAAAAGCGCGAGTAGGCACCCCATCCCTTGTCGGCGAAGAGAAGTTTGATGTACCCTTCATCCATGTTGGCAGCCACGAACACTCCAGCGTCGGTACCCTTGATCTTGGAAACCGGGATATTGGCATTTTCCAATGCTTCGAAGGCCAACTCCATGGAGAGTCGGATATTGGGACAGACATGGAAAGCCTCCGCAGAAGAAATTCCGAAGAAGGAATGATCAAAGCTCGCCACTTCAACGAAGCCAGCTCGGTCGAGCGTAATGTCGCAAGGACCAAGGGGACCTTTCGAGTCGGGAGCACGGTAAAAGCTAGCGTGGTCCCAGCGAGAAGCAGGAATAGGTGTGATGATGTCTTCCCTCTTATCCACCAGTGCCTGCCAGAAAGTATCCGGGGTGTTGATATCCCCAGGGAGTCGAACAGCCTGACCAACAATGACAATATCCTCCTTTTCTTGAGCAGGAGGAGCGATGCGGTGCGCTGGACGGGTAGGCTCATCGACACCAGTCATCCCCAGCGCTGAAAAGATGGCATCCGTGAGAGAAACGAGATCAACATAAGTATGGCAGGTGTTGAGAGGGAGACTGAGGTCGAGGCTTTTATTGAGGCGATTGACAATTGCCGTGGCCATGGCTGAGTCCATACCAAGCTATTGGAATGCTTAATAAAGGGTGCCGATCCAGTAAAAAAAAAAGAAAAAAGCAAACCATACCTCTGCAAAGGTTGCCTGCGTATTGCTTTCCATGATCTCGCTCGAGATCCTCAGAGTTTCGATCATGATACCAGCCACGATGGCCGCAACTTGATCTTTCGTTCTACCATGCGAGCGGTTGACGGTTGCAGGCTTCGCTTGTATCTGAGCACCCAGACCCTCGACTGATTTGCTCAGAAGAGCAGAGAGCTCCTCGCCGAAAATCTGCTCCAACTTTTTCCTGAAAATGGCACCTTTTTTGGTCACAGGAATTTGCTGGCCGGGTTTAAGCACGAGAACACGGTGCCAAGAGATACGAAGGGGCGGGGCAAGGTTTCTGTTGGCTGTTGCGATGGCCCTGGTGATCTCTGGAAGTTGGGTGTCGATGGAGGCCTGCACCTCGGCTTTGGGCTCCACAATCGCACAGACGACCTGTGAGGAGGTCTTCAAGAAATTGTTACCGACCACACAGCAACGGGAAACCAGAGGGCACTGATTGATGATGCTTTCAATGACCCTGGGATCCAAGGACTCTCCTGAGCTCATCTACAATGGACTATGAGAAAACGCTAGCTACAAGTTAGCAGGACACTGACCTGAATGTAATCCTCCTTGCGCCCCCTCCAAGTGAGTCGCTGATCTGCATTGTAACCATAGATGTCGCCTGTGAGGAAGGAGACTGTACCGTCTGCCTCGACGTGGAACGCTGAGTTGTCGTGCTGCAGGTAGCCTTTCGTGATGTAGTGGCTCCTGATTCGAAGTTCGCCCTCTAATTAAGGGTGTTAACAAGACACCAAACTTTCAACACTAAATGAGATTTACCAGTTGTTGTCTCATGACCGAAATCATCGATGAGCATGAGCTGCGCATCGGCCAGTAGGCAGTCACCCTTATGCCATCCCTCAGGTCCAGTTGTGGTGGCATGGAAAATAGGGCCTGATGCAAGATCGTTGAGCGAAAAGATCCATAAAACTATTACATAAAAGTGAATTACCTCCCAATTCCGTCATGCCGATATCAAGGACCAAAGGCAATCTCAACTGGTTCGCCCATTGCACACACTCCTCGTTGGTAGCAGCTCCACCTGAGCCAAATAGCTTGAAGCGCTGAAGAGCATCCTGAATCCGAGCCTTGCGCATCAAGTCCTTTTCTTCCTTCCAGGTCCTCATGAAACCCTCCAGTACCCACGGAACACCAGCGAAGGCAGTGGGCTTCTTGAGAATGGCGGTCTCCAATAATTGGCCACATACATCAAGGTAGCGGGATTCTTTTGAAGTCGATCCGTTGACGATTCCGTATGCTGAGGGAAGCATGGCGAAAATGTACGAGCCTGCGGTAAGAATCATGGCGGCACCGATGTCATGCGAGAGACCAATAACATGAGACCATGGAGACCAGCCGAGAACGCGCAGGTTGTCAAAATTTTGCTGAGGCCAGGTTCGCTTCCACCACGCAAGTCGAGCTTGAGAGCCTGCGAGTATGCTCTGGTGAGAGAGGGGAACACATTTAACGTTTTCAACAGAAGATGCCGAGGAAGTGTGGAGATAAAGAGCTATGTCCTCAGGGGCAGGGACAGGGAACGTATGGGCAGGGAGCTCAGGGGATTGATCCAAGTATCGCTGCATAGAAGCAGTGATGGTGGCATTTTTTGGGTTAAAGGGGTGGCAAACCAAAGAAAGGTCTATGAACCAAAGTGTTAGCCTCCGGGCACGACGCGATTATCAAACGCAACATACCTTTGACGATAGCCTGGACAGAGGTGTCGGTCGAAGGGACAACTACGGCGGTGGGTGCAATGTTGAGAAGCATACGTTCCATGATATCGCGGGGAACGTTATGGTCCAAAGGGGCAATAACACCTCCAAGCTTCCAAGTGGCAAGGATCATTGCCAAGGTGTATGGGTGGTTTTCGCTGATGACAGAGATGACGGGTTTAGGTCCGTACTTTTTGTGCATGTCAAGAGCCAGTCCAGTAGACACGTTGTCCAGATCTCCGTAGGTCCATCGTTCACTTCCGCACTCAACAACAGTACGCTCGACACCGCCAGCAGAGCGAGCAGTGCTGAAAAAGGCGTTCAAGAGGGTAGTCTGTTGGGAAGCGTCCATGGTTGAGAGAGATATTTCGATAGCAAGAAAGATAGCAATAAAAGAGCAAGATGGAAAGCAAGAAGATAGCAAGATACTAAAAAGCCGCTTCTCCACATCGAGGGTATTTATCGGTTTCTGAGAGACGTATGGTTTTACAGCCTAAGAAGATATCAGAGGTATTTCCAATCCGGCGTAGCTGGACCTCAAGTTACTGCAATAGATCGGGGCGGCTGACGCTGATCCAGGAAAGCCAGAATGAGACAAGGTTGAACAGATTCGAGCAAGCCAAGTTCAAGTTGGACAGTCGATGTGGACCGTTGAGCCGTTCTCAAAGTTACTCATCTCCTGGTAGAATTCCGCTTTCAACGCCGGGGAATTTGGGAAGCCCTCTATGATGGGGGGTAAAGCGGGTCAGCCTCTTCGTCAGCCAAAATGCTCGCAAGTGATCTTGGTCCGTTCTTCCTATTACCACTGGTCAGCCTGGAAGATCAAAATTTAGATACGGGCCAAGCACTTTTTATATTACAATAAGCTTTTACCTACTTCCATCCAGTGGTACACTTTTAAATTGACCTTCGCTCAGGTCCGAATCTTGTTAGTCTGACCAGAGACGAAATCTCGAATCCTGCTCCTAGTAGTGGCCGTTGCCTAATAGTTTTTCCGAAGGGACATGCCCCCTTTTTGCAGATGAAAGAGGGTCTATGACATACTTTCGCGTTATTCGTAGGTAATAAGCAGGTCATCGAAGTCTGTCATCGGGCGTTGAGCTCGTCCTTCAAGTTATGCGAGTTTAAGTAGCACAATGCGCGGTTAGTTTTGTAAACAGAGTCATGGGACAGAATTACCTTTTTGGGCCATAGCCCTCGTCACTGAATCACTGGTCATGCAGTAATTGGAGTCCATCTCAATGGCCTCAGGATGATGAGGTCTCTTAAGTACACTAAGTACAACTCATTGGAAAAACGTCGTCGAATGCAAAAATTCATAAGAGCAAAATGCTAAACCACGATACTTCCGCTGCACGACAAAAAAAATAATTCTCGACTGCGAATATCTTTTCACTCGTTGCATAGGCTTGCTTTATTTTAGTTGTTTCCATGCTGTATAAGCTCTCACAAAACGCCGGACTGTAGATCAATCAAAGACACAGAGAAATGCGGACAATCATACTCATCAGGAGGGATGCAAGTTTCACCATTCTCAGACAAGGCGGCTACAAGTGGACAGCCCACCAGAGATTGAGTCATCGTTTATCGGTAACCTCGAGAAAAGGATGATCGGAAGAACAGGTCCAGCAAGCGCTTGATCTCGGATATAGCACCCCCGACAGTACCACGAGGGCGTACCCGAGAAGAATGGGCTGCACACCTCAGCTACGAGACCGACGGAGAAGGCGCGGTGCACTAATGGCGTTTAAATTAGTGGAGGTTAATCTCATTATATGTAGCGCGCTTGATGCTACTTGATGCCTGCAATGCTGATACACCACTTGACTTCGGGACTTGAGACTGGAACATGTTCCAAAATATTATAACTACTCGCCCGCCGTACCTCTAAGTTCAGGGAAAGGAAGTTCAGATACCGTTGTGTCTCACCGAGTTCGGAAAAAAATTCATTGAAGCTTCATAATCCCTGAAAATGTTCGAATCCAGTAGCCAGCGACCACAAGAAATTGGCCAGAAAACCAGCTAGATATTATTACAGAATACCATAATTCAACTATCGTCGCCATTGGGTGGCTTTAATCTGCCCACCGATAACACTATTATCCGCGAATCGTTTCATTAACGAAACTCATGCAAGGCCGCGAAAGAAGCTCCCATACATAAACAGATGCATATCTGGATCAGCGTTGCACTAAGTGAGGGTCGACAACAGCGCATAGATTGCGTTGGAAGCATAGCCGTATCACCGATGTAAATCACCTCTCCAATCAACCGCATTTCAGTTTTACAAGTTACTTGGGGTCCGCGTGCAAAAATGCTCGATGATTCAACACAAGACACAAGCAATCAAGGCGAATGCACCGCTCTGCTGACGAGTTTCCGTACAAGATGATCACCAGAACTCGGAACTTTTCAGAACTAGCGGAAGGCCAGAGTAACATCGAACGAACTTCAACTGTGTATTAGGGATGCGACATTGTACCCGGAATCAGTGTTGAAAAAAGTTCGAGAGACAACTCAGCCCTTACAGCTCCAGTCGTCCTGTGCATAGCTTTGTGACAGCCTGTATACTCTTGGGAGGGCTTGCGAAGCGGAAATTATGACATTTTCGTCGTTGAAAATCGCAAAGGAACCAGGGGCACCACATGACGCAAATTTTTCTAAATCAAGTTGAGCCGGGGTGTTGTGGAGGAAACCGAAACCATGAGACGATGTGTTGTCCTGTTCATTTTTATTTTTATTTTGGCAGTTTCGAACTAGTACGACGCCTGTGGCTGTCATTTCTGAATCGTTGATGTCCCAAGTACCTTGAAGGCCTAGGAACAAGACTGTGACAATCTACAAAATCGGTGTGCGGGTTAGTAGGAAGCTGTGCTCGTGCTTTGACACACCTATGAGGGAATGTAAAACCTGACTTAAATGGGCAAATGAAACGTACATTTGCCATAGCCATTGAGGTGTATGATAAGACATAAATCAACTTCGACTTGGGTGAGTGACTAGGTCTGAGGGCTATATTCTCACAACCGTGCCGACGGTGCCGATTTTTTGATCACAATAGATAACAACACCATATCGAAGGTCAAATAAGCCTTCTACTACTGTACCATTTCGATCAGTTCTGCAGGGGGTGGGACATGGGACACGTTTGCCGAATAATGGAACTTGGCTGGATGGGTTGGGACATGGGACATAGGGCAAAGTTCGGCAGGGGACAAAATTTCGGCCAAGGTTTGCGCCAGGACTGGGCTGAGCCAGGAGGTGTCCCATTCTGCCAACTTGGATGGGACATGGGACATGGGACCAGATTCTGCCTCAGCAGGGGGTCCGGGACACGGGACCGCCGAATAGATCGAAATGGTACAGTACTAGTGTTTATCATTCTATTCGTTTCGAATGCTCTTCGGCATCACATTACGACCTGCCTCGAGAGCAAGACTTCCATGTGCTTTGGTTTCCGATTTGTGGACATCTGACTCCTGAAGCGCATTGGGCTTTCTTCAATAAGCGGTATAGATTCGGACTCAACAATGGATCTGAATTGTATGGCAGATTGTATACAGTCGAACTTGTAATAAGGCATACCTTTTGGTAGACGCCAAAAGCTATGCCATAGGACAAGTTATGCCTTATCTCAGAGGGCATACGGGCCAAAATCACGATTTGGTGGACCCGAAAACCTATGCCTTATGACAGATTATGCCCTATGACAAGTATGCCTTATTACAAGTTCGACTGTATACAGTATAGCATGATGCACAGGAACCGAATTCAAGGGGCGTCTACGTACCTCGGGGTTAGAGGGAATCTGAACTCAAGGGCTGCCCAATGGCCAGCACTTGAGCTTGCTCTTATAGGTACATACTGTACTGCGATATCGATTATCCCGACACCCAGTGACGGAATTGGGTGTCTCGTAAGTCTTCACTACATCTCAGGCATCTGCTTCAAATTGTGCGTCCTTGTCTTAGCTGAAAATTCAGGCAAAGCGACTTATCTTTAAATGGATAGACCGGACACGGCCTTTTGTCCAGGCAATACCCTTGCAAAGAGTAATCAGCCTTGTAATCTCGTTATTGCCTGTCCCAAACGATAACTGAAAGGCGAAGAGAAGCCTAACTATACCACGCTTGTGTCTGCTTTTACACGATTGAACCCTCCTCAAGTGCACTTTGGGTCAAGGCTGGAAGGTGGTATACCTTTGGCACGTCGCTCTGCCTTATCAGCTGGTCTGTTTTACATACAGCTTTACTGAAAGCAGTGAGCACTACTCAAATTATCTAAGTGCAAAGCTTGTCCTTGCATTGTGGCGGATTTGATATCGCTTCCATTCATGCATCCGATAAAAACTTGGGAAACGACACACTGCATCGAGATAATCGTGGGTCTCAGAAACGTATAAAAGGTCGGGCTTTGACCACTGTTCAAAGCACAAGCAATCAGCCTTATCAGCTTTCGCTTGCCTTCGATTCACCATGATCAACACAACCCTTCGAACTATCCTCATCGCACTTTTTTGCGCTCTCCAACTAGCCAGTATCCGGTCTGCACTTGCCTTTGGGTAAGCTCGTGCTTCTGTTGCATCACGACACGCTGATTCGAATCGCCCTTTATATCAAGTGATCATGGCCAATGTGGTGCCGTCAGTCCATCCGCTGAAGAGGGTTTGAAGATCGCAAACGACCTTCGCGCCAACCACGTCCCAGCGGCCAATAACCAGACTCGTGCGGCTGGTGTTCGAGTTTACTTCCACGTCATTCTTGAGAACCAAAATGGTTTTGGTAACGTTCCGTGAGGCACAGTTCCACAGTGAATCCTATTGATCGTAGGAGGAAGTGAACTGACAATTGGTTCACAGTGACAACGTGATTCGATCACAGATTGCCGTACTCAACCGAGACTTCGAAAATACTGGGGTTTCTTACCAACTTGTCGCAATTGACCGTTACTACAACTATGACTGGTTCCATAGCGCTTACCCCGGAACAGCAGCCAGAGATGCAATGCTCAGGGCCTTGCGTAAGGGTGGCCCTCTTGACCTGAATATCTTCTCGACAGCGTGAGTACTCAACATATACTAATGATATTGGAGTTAGTTCTGAGTTAAACGTTATAGCTTGGACCGACCACCTTCAGGCGTCCAAAGACTACTCGGATTCGCAACCTTCCCCTGGGAGTACGCAAATGCTGGTTATCTGGATGGCGTTAGTGAGTATATTTCACTATATCAAGCATCAACAACGTACTCAACCCTTTTATCAGTACTCGACTGGCAAACCCTTCCTGGAGGCAATTCTCCTGGTACAAACACTGGAAAGGTAGAGTTGCCCTTTGACATGAATCTGCTACGGCTCCTCTGATTAAACGCTGAATGTGAAGATCGGAACCCATGAAGTCGGACATTGGGTTGGTCTCTTACATACCTTCCAAACTCAAAACGGCTACCCTGGATGCGACATATATGGTGACTATGTTGATGATACTCCAACTGAGTATAGTCCTTCTTCTGGCTGTCCCGTTGGCCGTGACACTTGCGGCAGCGCTGGACTCGATCCTATCGGTAAGTAAAGCAAAATTTGCATTATGAGGGTACAGTACAAAAACAACTTACTCGAATAATGGCAGACAACCATATGGATTACTCTGACGATTCGTGCCGTTACCGATTCACTGCTGGACAAATTAATCGGTTCAAAGCAGCCCTTGCTAAATACCGTGGTGCTGTCTTCTAACCGGAGAGCTCTTGCGCTTCGAAGAAGCTCACACTGTCTGCCAGTTCCAAACACCAGGTCCTAATGGTTCAAGAGAGAGATGGTTTTACGAAACGATGAATAAATCCGAGAAAACATGATAAATGTACACACTATTTTCCTTTTTACTTTCAATGTACCACTACCGTATTGTCCAGATCATTCGTAGTTGTGAATTTTGGATGCAACTTCGTATATAAAACCCTTTCCATGAGTGAACTGAGGTCTTAGAGACTGTTGAAGCGAGTAACACGCTGGGAGCTTTGATGTTGAAACGGTGTTTGTCGGTGAAGGCTGCCAGAGATTCGTTCATATTGAAATAAAGAATGTATTTATGCAATGATTTACAGTTTAAATGTAAATTCAGGTCATATATATATGCCAGTAAGAAATCGACACGAGGCTACAAACTCCGTTTCCAGGACTTCTACGGTGAAGGCCAATAGTTTCCATATGAAATAAAAACAAATTTTGGCGGCTTCGTGCCAATTCATCATGTAAACGAAACTGAAGTTGTAGGTCATGTATAAAATATGAACCATTATTTACATATAATTTTTATCTTAAATGTAACACAAAATAGGAACTTCACCTGTGGGCTTCCTTTCAACATGGAAATAGATATTGAACCGGTTGCCAAGAAGATCTACATCAGGGATCTTGGCAGATCTCAGGGAAGTCCTACCAGCGCTAATATCCTATTCCAAAATACAAGTCCTTGCAAGTAGCGGGGACTAGGACCAAGACGCATCGGAATAAACGAAGAAATGATCTTCGTGGTGTCTGAAGTGTGCAAGGTGCAAATGCCAGTGTGCATCTGTTTACGAGGTATGTCGGGGCCGCAAACACAGAGCGAAGGTACGACGGAGCGACTGAGTAGCTGCAGAGTGAGCACGACGCGTAGGTCAAGTTGCATACTCGAAGCTTAGAGATCATTGTAGGGAAAGTGACGACACCTAAATACTCCAGGGTTTCCAAGCAACATTCATTGAAGTGTACTGGGGCCATACACCGATCTTGAGAAGTTCGCAGCAGCGCCGGGACAATTTAGATTAAATAAAAAAAGTTGAACCTCGCCGAAATTAGCAGTCCTTTCGTAGTTACGAAATGTTACAGTGTCTGTCGGCTCACCTGGCTGCTACCAGCGCTTAAGTCCTTGTGACGAGTGACTGAAGGATCTTGTCACCCCGCCAGCTCACGACCTTGACCACTTTCATTCTCTACTGCTTCTGTCTTTGATTGGCGATTTAATAACAAACTCATATGCCATGTAGGCCTCACTGTGATACAGCTACCACGAGGGCAAGTTAGCTACTATCCGATATTGTGTCATGATCTGACCCAAGCCTTAAAGTAAAGAGTGATCGTTATTGGGATTATACCTCAAGGCGCGAATAACCCTTAATATTGAACAAATACTCGTATATTCACCTTTCTTTTATCATGTCCTTTCATATTCAGCTTTTAATTGTCATGGATGAGGCGAACCGAAAGACGCGTCGACCCTGAAGCTCGATTGATTATACAGTCGAACTTGTAATAAGGCATACCTTTTGGTAGACGCCAAAAGCTATGCCATAGGACAAGTTATGCCTTATCTCAGAGGGCATACGGGCCAAAATCACGATTTGGTGGACCCGAAAACCTATGCCTTATGACAGATTATGCCCTATGACAAGTATGCCTTATTACAAGTTCGACTGTAGTTCCGAAAGTCGGTAGCTTGTTCGCCAAATCCTGCTTTCTATTCAATATGGGGAAGACTCACCCCAAGCTAGTGCCAGACTTATCAAATTCATATACCTCCGTTGGGCTACAGGTCATGTATTGATGCGGTCGGAGCCTCTATGAAGTAGGGTATAAAAACCTAACCAAGTCTCTCGCTTCTCCCCCACACTTTTATCATGTTTAGCTCGGCATTCCGAACGACCATTGTTGCATTGCTCGCTGTTGCACAGCTGTCCAGTACCGTGACGGCCTTTGGGTGCGTCGTGTCCTCTTAGATTCATAAGCTAACTTGTCATGACCTTCGACGTAATCAGCACTCACAGGGGCTGTGGTTCCGTTCAAGAACCTTCTGCAGCAAATAAGCAAAGGATAGCAAATGCAGTTCAAAATTACCGCAAAACTCAAACAGGAAACCCAGCCGCCGCACCAATTCCCGTATACTTCCATATTATCATCCAAGACGACGAGGGGAAAGCGGGTGATATGACGTGAGTGCTAGTCTCTAATTACGAGGCCCCCTAGGGTCTCGTTCTTATGTCACTGACTTAAGGCCTTTTGTGCGCTTTTTTCCCATTGCATGGCTCTGTTTGCCTTGGACTTCGATGGCACAGCCTCTTTAGCTGTCTTCTTTCATTCTGCGGCCATTTTTGTGGTTCACTATCCCATTGCATGGTTATGTTTGTCTAAGACATCGATGGCACTGCGGTTTTTCGTCTGCTCCTGTTCAACTATGCCACTACCTCCGTACGTCTTGTCTATTTTAAACCAGGTCGCTTTCTTTTTTTTTTGTTTACATTTTTTTCTCGCAAAAAAAATCAGTTACAATTACTTATACTTACCGATATTACTTACCGATATCATCTAGAAATTTTCTGCACCCTGCGTTTACAGGTATGTTCTGGACTTTTTTTGTGCGGTTTTTCCCCATCGTCTGCTTCTGTTTGGCTACAGCTTCTGATAGCACAGCCTCCAGCTAGCCCGACTCGTTTGTGCAAAGTCTTCCCCACTGCGTACGTCTGTTTGGCTAGGGCTCTTGATGGTGCAGCCATTTTTATTTTTATCTTCCTCGTTCGTCATCACCGCCACTGGTACGTGCACCAGTATTGTACCGTAGAGTACTAGCTTGACAGGCAAACATCACTTGTGTATCCTCGAAGCCAATTAAATTGGAAGCTATAAGTTGGTCTTCAAGTTGTTCTCAATATGAGGCTTGCTTTGTGACTGATTTGATATAAAGGGTGGCACGAAATACCATATATTAGTGGTCATCACTGGTATATATTTGCAGCGTCGGCCCTTCCATGTAAAACAAACTATGGTATTTTTCGATAATATCAAATGTCACACTGATGATGATGCATAGTGCCCTGTTGCTCGATTGACCTAGCTGCTGCAAATACATTTCAAATTCCCGGTGCTGACAATTCTTGTAGCAATTTGTTATAATGCAGAACTCAATTCAAAGGGCCTCGTAAAATGCCAGGACTGCATCGCAGGTCATGGCCCTCATCCAAGTTGTTACTTGTGTGCTACAAAGCACGTTTATTTCTATCCCATAGAGACGAGACGGTTGCAGAGCAAATAGATGCCTTCAACAACAATTTCGCGGGCACTGGCGTTTCGTTTGAACTTGCCGCCATCGATCGCACCCTTAATTCCAGCTATTACTCGTCGCCATATATCGGTACGCAAGCACGGGTTGATATGTACAAGGAGTTGCGCACAGGTGGCGCTGGGGACCTCAACTTCTTCTCTGTATCGTGAGTAGATGATAGAATGGGCCCTTGACATCTCGATGACCGACATTCTAACGCTTTTGGAAGACTCGATCCACCACCCGAGGGTCAACAGACCGTGGCTGGATTTGCCACCTTTCCTTGGGACTATCAAAGTGAGCCCGACGTCGATGGTGTTGGTGGGTTTGTTTGTTTTGTGAAAACCATTATCGTCCAAGCTGATCGTAGTTGTGAAGTCCTCGACTATAGGGTACTCCCAGGCGGCGAGTACACAGGATACAACACCGGAAAGGTAGAGTCCTGGATTTTGGGGCTGTGGTCGAATGTCTCTCACTACCTGTACAATTAGATCGGCGTCCATGAAGTGGGGCACTGGGTCGGTTTGTTGCACACCTTCCAGGGTGGGTGCGAGGGGGATGGTGACTTTGTAGACGACACACCTGCCGAGGCCGCTGCGAACACCGAATGTCCTGCCGACAGCAATCGTCCTGACTCGTGCCCAGATCAACCAGGTCTCGACCCTATTCGTGAGTTGAATGTCCTGCCTGCACCGGTGCATAATTCACATAATCAAATGCTGGACAGATAACCACATGGACTACACCAACGACGAGTGCCGCTATGAGTTCACCGACGGACAGGCCAAGTTATTGAAAGCAGCTCTCACTGATTTCCGCGGGGTCGTTTTCTAGATGATGCGTCTCAATTCTGATGAGAAGACTGCTCTTGTGAAAACTACACCAAGATAGTGAGGGTAGCTCGTGTTTCATGTAGGCTGATATACAAAATTGCATCAATTTTAATGCGCCCAACCCCTTACCTCTGCTTTAGAACACTCGGACAGAGACAGCAACGCAACGCTCTTGTTCAGTCTGATCTTCCGTCGAATACAGCTTTCTTTGCTCAGCTTCACAGGAAACGCGCGTTACATATCTATGTCTGGTTGAGATACAACTGCTATACTTACATACGTCCTAAAGTACAAGTGGGAGACAAGTCACATTATAATTTAAACATCCAGCCAGGGTGGGGCGGGTATCGTTTCGAGCAACTGCGTTGGGTTAGGAGGGTAGCACTAAAGCCGACCCGTCTCGCTTCCTTGATTCCTTTCTTTCAATCATCATCACTGCTCCCCGTCGCATTATTATTCCTGCCCTTACGTGGATCAGGCTCTTCATCATACTCATCTGCATCATCCTGCATCTCCGCATTATCCTCCTCCGCCGTGTCCACCTTCATATCATTACCACCAGCCTCATTTTCTTCCTCGGCTGCCGCACCGCCCTTCTTCTTTCGTTGCCGCTTTGGCGCTGATCCATCTCCTGTAGCTGCTCGTTTCCCCTTCCCGCGCTTCTTTCTTCCCTCTGCGTTTTCGGACTCGAGGTCGATAGTTCCGCCTGCAGAGGGGTCGGGGATTGCTTGTACGAGATCTTTGAGGAAGTCGAGCATTTCTGTTGTTTCGACGGCGTGTTTCCTATTGAAATGTCGGCAATAGGTTATACTAGTGAGGTGATGTGCATAAATGAATGAACCATTTTATACGTACAGATGATAGACTTCGACTTTCTTTGATCCTCGTTCTGTGGTGACATCGCTTGATTTCTCGATTATGAGGCCGAGGAACAGTTCCAGCGCTTTCGCTATACATGTAAACAGACGAATGACGATCAGAACGGGTTGGGTATCGAAGAGGTCTCTCTTCAATCCACAATGATATCCCGAAAATAAGGAAATAAATGAGACGCACAAATGACGATCGGAGTAGCTTGAGCGACTTTGCCGACCTCTTCATCCTTCTGCATAATCTTCTTTATTCGTGCCTGAATGTGGCAACATTATACCACGCGATCACGTAGAGTAAGTCGCCGTCAGAAGGGATCAAGGGGGTGGGTGAACAGGCATATCAAGCGATGATGATTTGGTATGAATGGAAAGGAGCCCAACGATACATAGGGCATCAAAACGGGCGTAAAAGGACATGAAAATAAAGAAGTCAGCTGCCAAGAATACTTTCATCAAATACAAAAAATGAATTGATAAAGTAATATGATAACAACTCAAAAGCGTTGATCATAGTGGGTTTTGTGCCACTTTGGAAATGTTGACACTCACGACTGGAAATTTCGTTTGCTTGTTCTTGTTCTTCATGTTTAATTCTTGTTGTTATTAAACTTTAATTATAGATCGGATGTGCCAGCAGATTACTTTTTTGATGGTGTATATCGATGACTGAAGGAAAGAAAGAGATGAAGGGGAGCGAGGAATGGATTGAAATGGGCGGAGGTTGTTGACTTTATGAGTTAAACGGATTGATGATTAAAAAGGATCAACACACGTGATCAAGTCGCGTACTCCGATAGGGCGGCGCGTCTCTTATCTGAGCGGTAGCTATTAAGTAGGGCGAGATGGTGGAAACAAATTTGAGGGCTGTTTATGATGTTCATGCATGTCTCTTTATATATATAGCCTCTGATATGACATAAAAGGGGCAATTGTTTCCGACAAAGAAGCGTCGCTGTAAATAGCCATCCAATCATCATCAAAAGCAATGTAAACCGGTCATTCAGGCCGATGAATTGGCTTCTGACTCTTGCATATGATTCGTGTAAAGTATCTGACATGACGACCAAATGTTAGATAGGCAGGGTTTAGATATATGTTGTCTGTTGTATGAAGCGAATAAAAACTCGACATTTTTACACGAGACTGTCCCTGCCCTGCGAGGAAACAATGCTGAATCCAAACCGATTTTACACAGGCGGAGAGAGGCGTCTTTCCCTGCACAAGCCATTAAGATGAACAATCAAACTTCAGTGATACCACAAGACTCACCCATTCGCGTTTCCCAACAACTCTTCGAACCGTTCTCGAATCTGAGAAAGATCGGCGTCACGGCTTGTTCCCGATAGGTGTCCATGATCCATTCTGAATGCCTCACACTCCCGAATGAATTGTTCAAGATCCTTGACACGCGCTATCGACAGTTCGGGTTCGTTGGAGCCACGTGCCCTAGCGAGATACGAAGCAACCAGAGTCGAAAATCCCCCTGGTAGTGGTCATGCAAGTTATTAGCTCGACGAATGCTCGAAATAGAAAGGGCATGCAAACCTAGAAGCGTCGTTAAGAGGCCTACCTGTTTGAAGAGGTACTTTAGCGCCAATAAGGTATTGGGTTGGAAACTTACCCTATTTCCTGGTACCACCGACGCGAGCCCAGTAGTTAGTGCACCCAGCAATACCTGTAGTCCAATAGCAAAGTTGAGACTCCACCCCGTAATCTTTGCCTTGAAGGCGTAGTGATCTTTTTGTTCCCTGGCTGTCACAATCGTCGGCTCTAACCGTTCGCCAACAGTTCTTTCACGAGTTGGAGCCTACGGAGTACATAAGGTCAATTCGATATCTGATAGAAATATGAGCAGATTTCTTACCGCATCCCCGATCGGAACTATCCAATCGACACCAGGTCGCAACGCCATGGAAGCGTCTTTGCTCCTTGTTCGCGTCCTATCAAGCACTCTCAAAGGAGCAGTTTCCTCTGCGTGTTGAGACGACATTGTCTGTCGCCTCGTCGAAATCATAGGCTCGAGTAGTGATGGGTCAATAGAGCCCACATTAATCGTTTTGGGTGGTGGAGTAGGTCCCACTCCGACAGGACTTTCCTCTGGAGTTTCATAGAGCTGGTCATTTTCCTTTTCGTGCAGAGGTGCGCCCTGTTGAACCAGAATAGGTTGCGGGGTAGACGTCCGTTTAGATTCTATGCTGGTAATAAGAATCGGGGTTGGTGTTGCTCTTCGTGAAGGCAGAAGAGACGGAGGCTGTGATTGTGAAGGTACCTGGCTCGAAGTGCTACCCTGCGCCTGTGGATCATCTTTGGTTGTAGCTAGATTGCGGTCCATGGTGCTTAGCTGTGGAAAGGAGTTAGGTAGTTAAGGGGATGTTCAGGGTAGGGAGCGAGGCGTTTATGGTGATTATGTTGTGGCATGCCATGCTTCAGCCACCCGTTTGGCTTGAGCCACTTCCGGGTTGCATTACGATGCTGTTGAATGGACGATGTTGAAAGGGATGAGCTTTTGGGTCATTGGACGAGGATAATAAGAAATATTAGTCAATCTTTTTTATTGTTACATACTTATAATTCCCATTTGTAAAGATAAGAATAAATGAGAAGGTTACATTCAGCAATGAACATGGTCAGTTTGACTCTTACACCAAGGCATGAGGCAAAGGATTTTGGTTTCTAAATTTAGGATCAGACTTGCTCGGCATTTTCCGACCACAGTCATTGGCACGTGCGCGCTTACACCTCTCACCACCAGTGGCACCACAGTGACGGTGACCACTCACCTTGCTCCGTGTCGAATCCTCACAACCAGACTGATGCTGCCTCATAACTCTTCGTGATTATTTGTGTATATTCTTTATTATAAATCTCTGAAAGTAGGTATATCTCATATGTGAGTTGCTTTTCCCCCTAAATTCTAGCATTTTACTCATTTTCCGTTGTACATTAGGTTCGTACAAGCTCTGTCCAGGCTCTGTCCTCTAGCGTGGTCGGCAGTCGTTTTCCTGACTGATACCTCTGCCAAAATGCATGCCATATTTTAATTACCATACTCCACCCTTATCATGTTTACTTTTCAAAACATAAAGGTAACTTGAATGCCGACTACCAATTCCTCAAGTACCATTCGCCTGGGTCGCTTGACAGAGGTGCCAGTCCGACATCTAAACAGATGGTACTGGTTCAACAAGTATCAGCACATATTGTTGATCGCACCCTCTAAGTGCTTATCGGACAAGTCTCATGGAACGCTTAATTTTTATTTTATTACAGATTTAGAGCACCGGAGAAACTTACGGACCAATCGGTGGTTGTGGCAGGTACATTGCGAGAAGTGTCAATAACAGCACTGCACATCAAGAATCTTATTATAGCTCTCGCTCTCATGCGGAAAGGGTTTCAATTACAACAATTCGTCAACAAGGTCAGCTGCTGGTGTTATTTATTGGCCCTGGTGGAGCTTGCTCGTACGACATCTATTTCGCCGACGTCATGCATTCGACGTCATCTCTTCAGTCTTGGCTTTAAAGACTCGAGCCAACGCTGCTGTGCAAAGGTTGCTTCAAAAGTTACGTTCGTTCGAAGATGGGGTATGTTTTTTTCATTGGCCGCAATTATGCCATTGGAGCAGTGCTTACGTTTTGCTAGGTGCATATTCTCCTGCCTCGCAGGAATATTCCAATGTATAGGAGATACCATTATGGCTATAGGGGCAGCGATCGTTGGATGTGTTGAGTGTATTATTGGATGTGAGTGTACCGACGAATCAGGCGAACTCGGTGTTGATAGATCTCTCTTAGCAATCGCTGAATTTCTTGCCTCCGTGGCAGATTGCTTAACATGTGGATGCTTCAGGTGCATATGCTTCATCGCTTTTTCATGAAGGCCAACTGACTTGATGCACAGACGTTGATGAGAGCTCCAGGGTGGAATGAGAAGAGATAAGAGCCACCCTGGAGCCGATGTATAGCAGACAAGATAGGACTGTATTGTATTTCAACCACTAATGGAGACTATATTTTGAGAATAATTGCGACACTATGTACCATTTCACCGACGTCTGCGTAAGAACAAGTGACCATATTGGAATATGACCCTAATGGTATTTGTCCTGCAATTTCTTATTCCATATCTCCTTTACTCATTTCTTTTTTCAAGATAAATTAAAAAACAGGATCCAACGCCACTATCATGAAATAAAACAATGAAGATACTTGCAATTGGCTACAGAGATTTGTTGTGAGTACGGAGAATGTCATTTCTCTGATGATGATCCTTGTGGAATGACAGTGATCGAAGATACAAACAACGACAAACAAATAATTTTGGTGATCTAATCTTGACCAATTTCTTCTTTTCCTCTTCCTCCCACTCGAAAACACTCATCTGGGTGGAGAGGAAGACGATAAAACCATTCGACAAACTTTTACGACAAAAAAACAATCTATCCAGTCTTTGTTACCCAATGGCCCCAACTGGTTCTTCACCGCCATCGCAATCTCAGCTTGCTCGAGTAGCAGGCTCTTATGCTAATGCCCTTCCTTCGCCACCGGTCACTACACCACCTATCAGGGACGATGGTACAGAACATCCTGAAGGTGTTCTTGAATTAATTGACGGTTCAGCCTACCGTGGCCACAGCTTTGGTGCTGAGGGCAAAAGTATTTCTGGAGAATGCGTCTTCCAGACTGGTAAGCATGGTTATGTCTTTCGACAACTTCCAGTGCCATTGAACTCGTCCCAGGTATGGTTGGTTATACTGAGTCCTTGACGGACCCTTCCTACGAAGGCCAGATCCTCGTCCTCACCTACCCCCTGGTCGGCAACTATGGTGTTCCTGAAAGACCTGACAACCTTGCCCTCGATGAACTCCCAAAGCAATTCGAATCTTCTCGCATTCATGTTGCTGCTCTTATTGTTGGCTACTATTCGGAGGATTTTAGCCACTTCCTTGCAAAATCTTCCCTTGGAGCTTGGCTCAAAGAAAACGGCGTCCCTGCCTTGTACGGGGTTGACACACGTGCGCTCACCAAGAAGATCAGGGAAAAGGGTTCAATGCTTGCTAAAGTTTTGGCTCGTACTGGAGGTGCCCTCACCAGTCGCCCTCATTTCAACCGTTCTCTATCACAATCTGTGGTTCTCTCCTCGACACCATCTACCCCATATCCTTGGAGGGAAGAGTACATCGACATCCCTTTCAGCGACCCCAACTCCAAAAACCTCGTCGCCGAGGTCTCTGTTAAAGCTCCTGTGGTCTACAAACCCACGAATCCCAGACTTCATCCCTCTGGTCGCACTTTCCGCGTTATTGCCGTCGATGTCGGTATGAAATACAACCAAATTCGCTGCTTCACTGCACGCGGTGTTGAGGTGAAGGTTGTTCCTTGGGACTTCGACTTCAACAACGACTCCGAGCCTTTTGATGGTCTCTTTATCTCCAATGGGCCTGGTGATCCTTCCGTCGTCCAAACCACTGTTGCCAACATCAAGAAGGCTATGGAGAAAGAAGACCGACCCATCTTTGGCATCTGTCTCGGACATCAGCTCATGGCGCTGGCGGCAGGAGCAACTACCTCGAAGATGAAGTACGGTAACCGTGGTCACAACATTCCTTGCAATGACGCTCTCTCTGGACGATGCTATATTACCAGTCAGAACCATGGCTACCAGGTCGATACTTCTTCGCTCTCCAATGGATGGAAGGAGCTCTTCCAGAATGCCAACGACGGAAGCAACGAAGGTATCTACTGCGAGGACAGGCCTTTCTTCTCCGTCCAGTTCCATCCCGAATCCAATGCTGGCCCACGCGATACTGAGTTCCTGTTCGACGTCTTCCTCCAGCGCGTCGAGGACTGCGCCGTCACCGGGTCTTCTCCCATCTTTGCCATGCCCGGAGGCAAGAAGGAGGACAACGAAAAGCGTGTGCCTCGTGCCAATGTCAGCAAAGTCATCATTCTCGGCTCTGGTGGTCTTTCGATCGGTCAAGCTGGTGAATTCGACTATTCCGGCTCTCAAGCTATCAAGGCTTTGAAGGAAGAAGGCATCTACACCATCATGGTCAACCCTAACATTGCTACCATCGCCACTTCCAAGGGTCTCGCTGACAAGGTGTACTTCCTCCCTGTTACGCCGGAGTTCGTCCGCAAGATTATCAAGTATGAGCAACCAGACGGTATCTATGTCACCTTTGGAGGTCAGACCGCCCTCAACGTCGGTATCAAGCTCAAGGACGAATTCGAGGAACTTGGTGTCAAGGTTCTTGGTACCCCTATCCAGACCGTCATCACCACCGAGGATCGTCAGTTGTTCGCTTCTGCTATGGAAGAAATTGGCGAGAAGTGCGCAGAGAGTCAGACGGCCACGACCCCCGAGGAGGCTGTTGCTGCTGCCAACTCGATTGGATTCCCTGTCATTGTTCGTGCGGCGTATGCACTTGGTGGCCTTGGATCTGGTTTTGCCCAAAACGAGGATCAGCTGAAGGCTTTGTGCGCCAAGGCATTCGCGACGAGTCCCCAAGTCCTTGTCGAGAGGAGTATGAAGGGATGGAAGGAGATTGAGTATGAAGTTGTTCGTGATTGCAGGGATAACTGCATCACCGTTTGTAACATGGAGGTACGGAAATTCCTTACTACGCGTTGAGAATTTTTCTGACGCCGCTTTGTAGAACTTTGACCCCCTAGGCATCCATACTGGAGACTCTATCGTTGTAGCCCCCTCGCAAACGCTCTCTGATGCTGACTACAACATGCTGAGGACCACCGCCATCAATGTCATCAGGCATCTGGGTGTCGTTGGAGAGTGTAACATTCAGTATGCTCTCAACCCTGCTTCTCAAGAATACTGCATCATTGAGGTAAAATTTTCTCTCTTTACCTGCTGCTGATATGGCAAACTGACACGACATTCTAGGTTAACGCTCGTCTTTCGCGCTCATCTGCTCTTGCTTCTAAAGCCACCGGCTACCCCCTTGCTTTCATTGCTGCCAAGCTTGGTCTCGGCATTCCTCTCAACGAGATCAAGAACTCGGTCACCAAAGTCACTAGCGCCTGCTTCGAGCCCAGCTTGGATTACTGCGTCGTCAAGATCCCACGTTGGGACCTCAAGAAGTTCAACCGTGTTAGCAGGCTCTTGAGCAGCAGCATGAAGAGTGTCGGAGAAGTTATGAGCATTGGTAGGACGTTTGAGGAGACGATCCAGAAAGCTATCCGGTCCATCGACGATCAGTTCTCTGGCTTTGCTAAGGTGAGCACATGTACTTTTAAGATGCAGAATAGCATGCTCACCTGTTTGTGTTTAGAACGAATTTGTGGAGGACATTGACGAAGAGTTGATCAACCCCACTGACAAACGCATATTTGCTATTTCCACCGCCTTCCACAGGGGATACAGCGTCGAGAAGGTTCATCAGATGACCAACATTGACGAGTGGTTCTTGAACAAGCTCCACAACATCTTCAGGCTGGAATGCAAACTCTCGTACGTTACTCGTTTTTCTGTGTTGCGATATGAGTCTAATCATATGATGTAGTGCTTGCAACCCCTCCAATCTCCCTTCAGATCTCCTCAGACAAGCCAAGCAATATGGTTTCTCTGATCGTCAGGTCGCCAACTGCATCAGTTCTACGGAGCTCGCTGTCCGCAGACTCCGTCAAGAGTGCTCTATTGCTCCATTTGTGAAGCAGATCGATACGGTTGCCGCTGAATTCCCCGCTTTTACCAACTACCTCTATACCACCTACAACGCCGTTGAGCATGACGTGGAGTTTAAGGATCGTGGTGTAATCGTTCTTGGATCTGGTGTCTACCGCATTGGTTCTTCCGTCGAGTTCGATTGGTGTGCTGTTCGTGCCATCAGGACTCTTCGCGAACAGGGTCTCTCCACCGTCATGGTCAACTACAACCCCGAGACTGTCAGTACTGATTACGATGAAGCCGATCGACTCTACTTCGAGAACATCAGTCTTGAGACTATCCTCGACATCTATGACACGGAAGGCTCCCGCGGTATCATCCTCTCCATGGGTGGTCAGACCCCCAACAACATCGCCTTGCCCCTGTTCCGCCAGAATGTCAAGATTTACGGCACATCACCCGAGATGATCGACACTGCTGAGAACAGGTACAAGTTCTCCCGTCTCCTTGATGAAATCGGTGTCGACCAGCCCTTGTGGAAGGAGTTGTCCAGCTTTGAGGCTGCCTCAGAGTTCTGCGACAAGGTCGGATACCCTGTGCTCGTCCGCCCCTCCTACGTTCTATCCGGTGCGGCTATGAACGTGGTCTCCACCAGGGATGATCTTGCCAACTACCTCACTCAGGCTGCCGAAGTCTCAAGGGACCATCCTGTCGTTATTTCCAAGTACATTGAACAGGCGAAGGAGATCGAGATGGACGCTGTTGCCAAGGACGGAAAGATGGTCATGCACTATATCTCCGAGCACGTCGAGAATGCTGGTGTTCACTCCGGTGATGCTACCCTTATTCATCCTCCTCAGGATCTTGACCCCCAAACCGTCCGACAAATCGAGGAGGCTACTGCTAAGATTGGTAATGCGTTGAACGTCACTGGTCCCTTCAACATCCAGTTCATCGCCAAGAACAACGAGATCAAGGTCATCGAGTGCAATCTCCGTGCTGCTCGTTCGTTCCCCTTCGTCTCAAAGGTCACTGGTGTCGACGCCATTGAGATGGCCACCAAGGTCATGCTTGACATTCCTGTCGAGCCTTACCCCGATCTCGGCTTGCCTGCTGACTATGTTGGTGTCAAGGTTCCTCAATTCAGTTTCAGTCGTCTGTCTGGTGCCGATCCTGTCCTCGGTGTTGAGATGGCCTCCACTGGAGAGGTTGCTTGCTTCGGTCGTGACAAGTATGAGGCGTACCTCAAGGGCCTTATTGCGACTGGAATCGTCCCTCCTAAGAAGAACATCTTGTTCTCTGTTGGTAGCTACCGTGAGAAGCTGGAGATTCTTCCTTCTGTCCAGAAACTCAGTGCTGCTGGATACAATATCTTTGCCACTTCCGGTACTGCTGATTTCTTGACCGAGCACAATGTTCCTTGCAAGGTGAGTTCCATTTTAATTTTCTAATATGCCAGCCTCTTAGCCTTCTTTTGTAGTATCTTGAGACATTGGGCGAGGACAGCAGCGACTATCAGAAGTCCGAATATTCCTTGACGCAGCATTTGGCGAATAACCTTATCGACATGTACATCAACTTACCCTCCAAGAACAGCTACCGTCGCCCAGCTAGCTATACCAGTAAGGGATACCGTACTCGTCGTATGGCCGTCGACTTCGCCATCCCCCTCATCACCAATGTCAAGAATGCGAAGATGTTGACTGAGGCTCTTGTCCGCAACCTCCCTCTCGACGTCTCAACCACTGACTCCAAGAGCTCGCACAGCACGCACATCTTCCCTGGTCTTGTGAACGTTGGCGCCTTCGTTCCCAATGTTGCTGCTCCTGGAAGCAAGGAGCTCATCGCACTCACAGCCGCTTCCATCAGTGCCGGTTTCACTACTGCTCTCGTCATTCCTTCTTCAGAAAAGAATGCCATCGTTGACAGACAGAGTCTCGAGGAGGCCTGTGGTAACCTCACAGGTGGTGCTCACTGCAACTTCGCTTTGAGCGTCACAGCCACCGCTACCAATGCCGGTACCCTTGATGAGGAGCTGCAAGCTGAAGTCAAGTCTCTCTTTGTACCAGCTTCCCTTCCCCTTTCAGTCATTGCTGCCCACTTCTCTGCTTGGCCCAAGGACAAGGTGATCGTTACTAATGCCAAAGGCTCTGCGCTCGCCTCTGTGTTGTTGCTCGCCAGCTTGCACAATCGCAGTGTTCACATCGCTGATGTCAAGTCTTCCGAAGACTTGCTCCTCATTTCGTTGAGCAAGGCGAGACAGCTCAAGGTCACCTGCGACGTCGCTGTCTTCTCCCTGTTCTTCACCTCGGAGCAATACCCCGGCGCTGGCCTTCCTTCTGGTGCTGATCAGAAGATGCTGTGGGCAAAGTTGGATGTCATTGACGCCTTCTCGACGGGGCCTATTCCCTTCCAGTTGGCCAGTGCGTTGGGCAAGCCAACTTCCCCTTGGTCTGGTGTTGCTGAGACCCTGCCACTCCTGCTGACCGCTGTTACGGACAACAAGCTGAGCCTTTTGGACATCCGTGTCAGACTTCACGACAATCCCGTGCAGATCTTCGGTCTACTCGACCACTCTGGCACCAGCGTCGAGGTTGTTTTTGGTCGCAAGTCTCGTTTCATCACCGACGACAGCTGCTGGACTCCTCTTCAGCAAACATCTGGTTCGATTCACAGAGTTGTTGTGAATAAGCAGACTGTCGTGTTGGATGGCGCCTTGTTCCCTGTCCACTCTGGACGTGACATTTCTGCCGCCCATGTCGCGCATACTCATGGCAACCCCATCTCCACTGCTGTCTCAACATCGGCCCCTGCCCAGAAGGAACAAGAAGGTGTACCTTCCTCTGCTCTTCCTCCCAATGCTGCACCCAACGCTCTTCAGCAAGGACCTAGTCAGATTCTTGCCCATCTCCAACCTCATCCTGCGTTCCATGGCCGCAACATCTTGTCGGTGAAGCAGTTCACCCAACGTGACATGTATGACCTCTTCTCCGTTGCCAATGAGATGAGACTGCAAGTCGAACGTAACGGCAGCCTGGACATCCTTAAAGGCAAGGTCCTCTGCACGGCCTTCTACGAGCCTTCCACCCGCACCAGCAGTTCCTTCGATGCTGCCATGAAGCGTCTGGGTGGTCAGGTTGTCCAGATCACGGCCGAAACTTCCTCCGTCGCCAAGGGTGAATCTTTAGCTGATACCGTTCGCACTCTTGCATGCTACGGTGATGCTATTGTTCTCCGCCATCCTCATGTTGGTAGTGCTCAAGAAGCTGCCAAGTACTCGCCTGTTCCTATTATCAATGCTGGTGATGGAATCGGCGAACACCCTACCCAGGTAAGATGATATTCCAAGTCATTCTCCCGAAAATCATCTAACCTGTTTTTCTTTCAAAAGGCGTTGTTGGATATCTTCACTATTCGTTCTGAATTGGGAACTGTCAATGGTCGCACCATTACTCTACTTGGTGACCTTAAGAACGGTCGTACCGTCCACAGCTTGGTCACTCTTCTTTGCCTCTACTCCGTTCGCCTCAACTTTGTCGCTCCCGCTGCACTTGCCATGCCCTCAAATGTCGTCAATGCTGCCCGCAAGGCTGGCATCCCTGTCACAATCTGCGAGACCCTCGATGAGGTTCTTGCTGACACCGACGTTCTTTATGTCACTAGGGTGCAGAAGGAGAGGTTCGAGAGTGAGGCTGAGTGGCAGCAGGTTAAAGACTCCTATCGCATCGACCATGCCGTCCTTTCTCGCGCCAAAGAGGACATGATTGTTATGCACCCCCTCCCTCGTGTCAATGGTTAGTCTTGTGGTTATCTCGATTTTGAATGACGCTGACCGATATTCAATCTATATAGAAATTGACCCTGAAGTCGATTACGATTCTCGTCGTGCAGTTTACTTCCGTCAAATGCGTTACGGCCTTTTCGTACGTTGCTCTCCGCATTTCCTCGCTCCTTTTTTTTGCTGATTTATTCTATCCAGCTCCGTATGGCTCTGCTCGCCAGTGTTCTTGTCTAAAACAACGACGGCCAACGAACGATTTTATGACTATTTCTCTCCGTTCTTTTTCTTCTGTTTCCGGCGTTCAAAGGTGTTTCAACAAGGGGCCACTTCTTAGGAACACTTTACTCCCATATTAACTGTCAATTTTGTAAATCAATCGTCTCTCACTTACCTAGATCACGTATTTTAACTGTATCTATGTAGTATTATATTTAAACGTACAAGGACATGTTACCTACTGTCAAAAAGTATTCCATTTACTGTTCCGTTGGTTTATCTGAGGAACTCATCGCATTGTTTAAATCAATTCTACTTGTGTTCAGTGTATATTGTGTTTTTCAATGTATTT
This sequence comes from Panaeolus papilionaceus, assembly GCA_015501605.1. Lineage (NCBI taxonomy): Eukaryota > Fungi > Basidiomycota > Agaricomycetes > Agaricales > Panaeolus > Panaeolus papilionaceus. The sequence continues at coordinate 658,307 of JADNRZ010000017.1, forward strand.
TTACCGTCAAGTCTGTACATTTCTTTGTAAACCATTATCAATACAATACTGCGTTATGTCACTTTTCGTTGGTCTGTGTTATCTGTCCCAGCGTTGCTGAATATTTACATATCCATCCGAGACCAGATATGGTCCGATTGACACCGAATCATCACCACTCCTGAACATAAATCAACCTGTCGTCTCGCTGCAAAATGGCAGCCAACGGCCTCGGTCGGAATCCCACCACACCTGAAATTGTAGACACCAAAATCCGGGGTAACGCCTTGGCCTCTGGTTTATCAGGACCCAGTTTATGATTAATGACCTCCAGCATAATTTCTTTCCCGAGTCTCGTGTCCTGTAACTGAAGCATTTCGTCCCTATCGGAATAAGAGCCAGATGAAGAAAGGTGAACTTCTTCGATTTTTGGGAGGCGGAAGAGGACAGGGAATAGCTTGTTCTGAAGCAAGAAAGAGACAGTTGAGTCATCAAATTCATCTTAACCCATTATTGAAGGAAACATACCATGGTAGGTCCTGCTTGAGAACGAGGAATGCAAAGCTCCAAGACACGGAGCCGGGAGGCCTGCTGAATGGCGGATGCAGCTGGAGAGCAGAAGCACCACGAATCGTCGTACCAGGTGTTGATGTTCAATTTTTCTAAAGTGGCACTATGTTTGGTAAACACGGCGGATTTGTAAAATTGCAGGGCAGTGTCGCGGGATGCCTCGACACTGCGGAAGTAGCCCGATGATATCTTCAGCTCCCTCAAACCACTATAAGTGTCTAAGTATTGGAAAACCGACGTAACAGGCTTGTCGATACTGAGAGCTTGTAGGTGTACCCCGATTTGAGAAAAAGCTGCCCAGATATCAGACAGGTTGGATCCTACGTGCTTCTGGCTTTGTATAAGAGAATCTTCTGTGTGTAATAGATGGCCACCAAGTGAGTAACGAGTCGCGTCCAGCTCGACCACTTTGAGGAGGGTAAGTGATGTCAAATTGCGAAGGTGTGGGATGGTGATGCTGTCTAATTTTATCAATGAATGTTCGATGCCCAGGTGCCTCAAATTTAATGGTCTGTCTCGAGAACAGTGCTGAAGCAAGTTGTGAAGGCTATGATGTGTCTCGACCTTCTCCCTCATACGAATCCCTCTCATTACATGGATGGACGTGAGAGACGAAGATGTGGGAATGAGTTTCGCCAAAGAATCGAAGATCTGGTCGGCGAATTCGTTCGGGCGATAGAAGGCCTTTGTTGAAATTGAGATTGATTTCAGCGCCGTCAGCTCGTCCAAAATAATGCAAAGTTTGGCATGTGTGATCGATAGGTGCAGCGATGTCAAATTGAGCAGTCTGGGCAGTGCTTGCACAATATAGAGCTGTGCCGTGTTCTTGTCATCGGAATGAGTTGTCCAGCTAGATTTATATGAGCATGAAATAGACATGGACACACAAGTAAAAACGGGCGCACCGAACAGTGTGTACCCTTTTCAATGCACTGATTGCCTGATAGAGATATTTATCAACCCTTTCCTCCGCAGATCTTTGCGATATTGTGCCCAATTGTGCAATCGACCACCAATTGAGAGATCTTTCTGACGTGTGGTATTGTGGGTCATAGTAAGGCGATAAAGAACCAATCTCGAGTACTTCTGCAAAGTCAGTCGCAATATATTTCTTATCATTCGCAAGGGTAGTGAGCTTTTTAACGGCTAGTTGACGATTGCCTTTCCGTATGTCAATACGGATTGTGCGATGGATTATGCCACGGAAAATATCAGCCAAAGCAGAGCAAACCAAACGAAGCCGTTTTAAATCAGGTATAGCCAGCTTGAATAGACATAAATACGAATCGAAGGTTGTAACACGACGAAGAAGAATAACTCACCTGATGGCCTATCGAGTACAGCAACTCGATGGGTAGCTCCACCAGAGTCATCACGGCCGGGAACAAGTTACAAAATTATCCGTCCCTGCTCTAGTTGTTTTAATGCTATGCCATTGTAATGCGCTTCCTCTTGTCATAGAACCTTTTTAAGATGAACAGACAGCAACAACTGCTCGAACCGGATCTGTGGGTCTCCATATCTTCCCATTATGTTCCGCAGGGCATGGTCAAAGACTCAAAGAATCTCAATGGCATCCCAAGCCGATAGTTGTAGTTGGAAGCAGTCAAGTTCTTCAGACTCCCACGTTTGGGGGTTAAAGACCAAATTGGACATCAACCCATTGATCCCAACCTTGATACTAATACAACCAGCCCTTCATTGCCTCACGTCTGTCTAACCGTTGTTGTCGGAATACAGTCGGTTAGAATCTGCTGCGCAACCCAGTCATATATATGTTGGAGTCATCTTCAAATCTACTTATACCTAACCAAATTTCCAACCCCCGCTAAATCTAGGCCGCTGTACCAGTACTGAACCTCGGTTGCTTGACTCAATAAATCGACGCACAATCTATGATTATAGACCCACAGAAAGCACAGGATGGAGAGCAGTTACTGTCACCACAATCCCCAGACCAGACACCCTCTTTGCATCCAAACTACCCCCCAAACCATCTTCACCTGGACCCTGGTCCCAAGAAGCGTGCATCCCGAGGAATCACTCTGAGATGCCTGTGTTTTGCCATTGCATCTCTCGTCATCTTTGTGGCTGTGATGATCATGATCTCCTTTGTCAGAGGACTTTTCATAGCGTTCTCCAGGCCTCATTCCAAGTTGTATCAAAACCCAAAATCGGGCATAGTATCGGGCCCAACGGTGGTGAAACCTTTGATAGGAAAAAAGGGTGAGCTTGGAGGGCTCTTTGACGTGCGCGCAACAGTGTGGATCAGGGATAAAGCCCATGCCAGTGAGACACGCGCAAGTGGTATTCCAGTTCATGATGGCGGTGGGTTGGAAGAGAGGCAGCAGGTATCAGAAACCGTTCTCTTCTCAAAAACAGTATTTTCCGGTGTCAGTCTCAAAGACAACAAAGTGCAAACCGATATCGATTTGCAAATCCCGACAGATATCTTGTATGCCTCAATTCTTTACCTCTCAGGGTTATGCTGTTTGTTGAACAAAGATTTATCACCTCACAGTAAACAAGCCGTGCTTCATGATACCGACCTTCGAGCGTCCTTCATCCTTATTCCCAATACACCGTCTTTGTTGGACTATGCAGTGAACTTCTCCACAGTCAATCCTAAAACACTTGTCCCGCCAGTACGCCAATACCCGTAGGTTTTTGGTTTACAACGTGTTCGAACACATATTAATACTCGCGTAGCTTGGACTATGAACCTACATTGACCGACAATATCATCGACTCTTACGGCATATCAGTGCAACTCTTGGAGTTTCACCCCATTCAATCGAAATGTAAAGACTCGCTACCCATAGAGACGGACCCATCCGATGAGTTCCCTATGGATGATTTGGACGTTCCACTCGAATCTACAGCCAGTCCGAAAGAAAAGGCGGTAGATTATGAAGCGCCTTTTGTGCGACCGAAGTCGACTACAGGGTTCGATGTCCTGGAGTCGCATCCATATATTATCAGCCGCACTTTCCTAAAGGTCGTTGATATGACGCAGCTCTACATCAACAAAGGCTACGACGAACAGCACAAGAAACTAAAAGCGACAAAGATGGCGGTATGTGCATACTATTCAGTGTAGTGACCATCAGTGTCGAATGCTGACTATGTGAAACAGTGTCGAACGTATAAACAAACCGGTTCAACATGCGAACGGGTCTTCCAAACTCATGGCAATTTTGAAACCAAAATTCGCTTGCAAGGCTCTGATGGAAAGAAGACAGGTCACGAATGGGCATATGCTCCATTTATGGCGCCAGGCAAAAAAACATACGGCCCTTTGGTATGATAATTAAGTTTTTCATGAACGTCTAAAATATTAAACCCCAAATATATCATTAAAGGATCTCATCCCCGCTCCCGTAAATCGGGAAAACTGCGCTGCAGGGAAAGATGGTGTTCGATCATTGAAGGTTGAAGGTGATCGACTACCTCAATATTGTCATTGTGGCGATTTCAACTAACGCTCCTTTGTCAACTCTTTAGATGAGCCCTTCGTGAATGTTACTTGGCATCTTACATATTCAGGACGCAGTCCTGGAAAAGCGATGTACTCGGACGTGATCTCAGAAGTGAAACGCTTGAATATGACTGCAACGGACGAAGAAAAAAAGGTTGCACAGTGGGAATATGCACTTTATCGTCAGTTTAAAGATTACAGACAAATATGCACTATTCGGCTAACTGAACCGCAGAGGGTATGATGGGACATCCGTATCGCAACGATTTTCATCCTCGACGACAATTAGCACTTGATGTCATAGGGTAAATATACCTTTTAAAACGTAGCCTTTGTGATATTAGTCTTCTGACGTACTTTCTAGGCAAATATTCGGGTTCATCCAACATCTGCTATCAGCATATTACTTCTATGCTCTCAGTTCCACTGTTGGACTTTCTACGATCGGGACGACTCTAATAGGGTCGGCATGGCTTTTAGATTACGTGCTCTCAGCGATCGCAAAAGCACACCGAAACAATAGTGATGCATTCGAATTCCTTTGGAATGCGGTTTTCGGCATTATCGCTCAGATCCCTGCCATCCTCATGCTCAAGGCAGCACTCAGAGCAGAACTCGAATGGACTCGAGGAGGAATACTCAAAGTTGTTCCTCGCGTCCGTTTCTCTCCCCCGACGCACAGAGAAAGGGTCAGTCGGCGCATCGAGTCACGCATACCCTTATCATGGACGGTGGGAGTACGTTGAACTCTTAAATTCTGTCGAATTATGATGCTAACGAACTCTTGAATTACGATAGGCATTTTGTCTCATGGGCACCGTTCAACATTTCTTTCCTTTGAGGGAATACTACCTCATTTCGCCTCGCAACATAATCAAACCTCCTGCACCCGTCGGATTGGACGCCTATTTCCAACATTTACAGACATACCTCGTCATCCCATCTATCGCCCTGGGTAAATTGCTCCAAATTTCTCACAACCATTTCTCGAGGACGTTTGCTGGCACATACAAGACTGCTGTGTGGGCCTCAGCAATATCCTTGTTCTTCAGCATTATGGGTGAAACTGCAACGGTCGTTGGGCATAGGGACGTTCATGGTGGATTCCCTCTTGCGTTGTTCATAATGTTGATCATAGAGGCCGTGGATGTACTGCAGGCCTGGGTCTACCCTGCTGTTGTTCATTTTGAGGAAAGTGACCACTGACGGTGTTCAGTGTATAGTGCTGTGTCGTCTAATATTACTCTCATTGCAAGACACTCTACTTTATACCAATACAGTTCCTGTTTTATTATAATTGAACGAAGCAATGGCTGATGCAATTGGCCTACTTTAAATAAGCTGTCACTGCCGTCAATTCCGCTCGCATTTGTTACAAGGGGGAAAATATTTTTTTGCTGAAACTGGTGAGGTTAGGTTCCCACGGCTTCTTCTAACAAATTCATCCTCTAATTATAAATATCTCTGAACCCTGTTCCGAATTTACTCTAACTAAGCAGGGCGTGCTCATCAACTCGGGTTTCTGTTTCACTGCACTACTACGACGAACGATTTTACTATACACAATATGCTGTGCACACCACACCAACTGAGGAGGGGCTACCAAGGCTTTTTCAAAGGCTACGATGTCACATTTCACAGCTGAAAAATCCCCTCCGCAACCGCGATACTTTGTCAGATTTACAGAATCCCCCAGCTTTTCCCACCTATCGTCTCAACGCTATGGACTCTCAAATCTGGGTCGGGACAGGCAATAAGAGTTTCCAGCCATCTTGCGTGGAACGATCCGGTCCCGTTGCTCATACAACCATGGACAAGTATGTTGCCAGCAGCGCTCCAAGGCTCAATGATGATATGAAGAGGCGGAGAACATCCCGCAGCATCTCACTAGGATTTTTTTGCATTGTCTTCTTTTCGTTCGCAGTGTTCGGACTTGCCATGCTTGCTACTATCGGTTTCATTCGAGCCCTCTCAAAACCTCATGCCAGTGACTACGTCTACCCAATGTCCGGTACACTACCTGGTTCTGCTGTTTTAAAACCTTTGATCGGGAAGAGGGCTGACCCAGGTGGCCTATTCGATATCTACGCTACCGTATGGATGAGGGTACCCAAGCTCGCATGGCCTGAATCGGGGCAAGAGCCAGAAAGAGATTCAGCAATTCAGTCACCTTCAGAGTCAGTTCTTTTCTCCGGTACAGTCTTTACGGCTATACACCTTCAAGAAAAGAACCTACGGACTGCTATAGAGTTGCAGATCCCAACAGATATATTGTATGTGGACTTTTATGTCCCATCTTCTAAAACGCATGCTAATAATATTCGACAGCAAGAATCGTGTCGTTGGTAGAACAGATCTACGCGCATCTTTTGTCCTCATACCCCTCTCACCTTCTCCCCTGGACGACGCCGTGAATATCTCTACAATCAATGCAGAGCGTCGCAACTCACTGCCTGTTCGTCCATACCCGTACGCATTGAACCTCGCTTACTTGAATTTTGAAAATATGTCTAACAGCTTCTCGAAGGTCACCTTATCAACACTCCATGTTGGACAATATCATTGACTCTTATGGAATATCCACATCCTTGCTCGACTTCCAGCCCTATCCCGTGAGATGCAATGAGTCGGGTCCAGGAATAAGCAATATCAACTTGCTGGATCACAACCCAACATTCCCAATGGACACCAACGAAGAAGCCATAGTCTCCACGATGAAAGTAGGCAACATAACAATGTTCCTCACACGCGGATGGTCTGTCGGCATCCGAACCATTCAAGCGCATCCATATATCATCACGCGGACGTTTTTGAGAGTGGCAGAGATGACTTTACTCTACGACAACAAAGCGTATGATGAGCAACATCAAGCACTGAAAACCACAAGGATGGCGGTTAGTTCAAGCTTCATGCATGCGGTTTGTGTCTTTCTTTTGCTTAAAAGTCAATTATTACAGTGCGCAAAAAATCAATGGACTGATAATTGGTGCGATCGCCGCTTCGAAACATATGGTAACTTTGAGACAACAATCGGCTTGGAAACTCGTGATCCTGTCACTAGTGAGCCCATTTACGAGTGGGCTTATGCCCCTTATATGTCGACGGCGGACAAGGCATGGGGCCCCAAGGTCAGGCATCATCTCATTTGTACCTCGCCAACATTTTCTAACATCGAACACAGGATCTCGTTCCTATTCCCCTCACTGCAGATGTCTGTACTCCTCCTAGTACTGATAGCACGTTAGATCCTTCTATAGAAACTGGTCAAGGTGAGCATGTCACTTCCCATGCTGCGTCGTTGCTGATGGATGATAGATGTATCGTTCGTTAATGTGACCTGGCACGTTACATATTCCGGACGTGCCCCTGGAAAGCTCATCTCGGGAGACCTCATTTCGGCTAGTGACAATTATGCCCTTGAACATGGCGGCGAACGATAATGCAAAGATCATCAAACAGTCTGATTATGCTCTCCTCCGTCCGTCGAGTTGATTGCATACATATTATTCTTGTACTGACATATACTCAGAGGGACTCATGGGTCATCAATATCGGGGCGATTTTCATCCTAGGGTTCAATTCACGCTACAAACAATCTCGTAAAGTCTTGTCCTCCCTTATCATTTGGTCTTGCTAATTCGGGTCAGAGTTGTGTTTCTTTTTGTAGAGCGCGTCTGGACAACATATTATTTCTACGACCTGAGTTCAACCGTTGGACTATCGACGATTGGAACAACTTTACTTGGCATCGTGTGGATCCTGGACTACTTTTGGGAGACCATAGCTAAAGAGATTGGGTACAATAGGAGTCTCGCCCACATTGGTTGGAGAGCTATATTTTTCTTTGTACCTCAAATAACCGCTCTCTGCATGCTAAAGGCAGCTCTGAGAGTAGATATTGAGCTGTACAGAAATAAACCCTTGGGCATTATTCCTAGAGTCCACTTTTCTCCACCCTCACACAGAGAAAGGGCCAGCAGACGCATTGAGTCCCGTGTCCATTAGTCATGGATTGCTGCGGTGTGTAACCCTTGCGAGCCTAACATCAGCTCGAATCGATACTAACATTGACATCACAGTGGTTTGCCGTATGCACCATCGCATTATGTTTTCTTCCAGTCAACAAAGTCTATGTCATCGACCCACGAAATGTTGCGGGGAGACGTTTTATATTCTCAAAGGCCTACTTGTACTACACTTACTTCCGAACATACATTTTTCTACCTGCTTCCACGCTCGCCCAACTCCTCCAGGTTATCCACAATCACATTTCCAAGACATTTGCTAGAACCTACAAGCCTATTGTATGGATATCAGCTATTGGGTCGTTCGCGCATGTTGCAAGCCAGAGCACAGCGGTAGTGGGAAGCAGAGACGTTCGACCAGGAGTTACTATTTCATATCTAATTCAACCAACACTACGAGTCGTGGAACTTGTTCAGACCTTATTATACCCCTCTGTTGGACATTTTGTTGAGGACGCCGATATGGACTGATGTAGCTGCAGGTATGCGACGACGCGTGGACATTCGTTTTCTCTATATATCTTCTAGTTTACCTTTGTGCGACACGCATTTCTGTATGGACAATAGCTAGACCTTCCTAAAAGCCAAAGATTATATTTCCAACTACTGATAATGCCCATGGTAGACAACGGACGCCTTTTCAAACCAACCCTATGTGATTGCTGTCTCCAGGCCGGCCAGCGCCTGTCAGCCTATGTGGAGTTGTGGGTGTCTTGTCCATTTTGGGTTGCATTTGATCGATCAACAAGCACTGAGCCGGATTGAGCCATGCATCAATTGACCCATCATTGGGCCATCAAAGGAGTCATTTCGGGTGCAATGATCCAACTTGAATAATATTGCAATCACACCTTCGAGATTTATCGTATAAAAGTCGTGTATTTTTACATCTGCGTAATATCATCGAACTGAATATCCATACAAAATCATGGACATTGTCCACATGTGACAAGCGTATTCTTATTACCCTTTCCCCCTTAGTATTAAAGTTATACCATTTGGAAGTACTCGTCGACTTAGAGGTTGAGGTTGATGGGGGTACATCCAAGAGAGACGATACCATTCTATGTAACCCATTAATAAACTCTCTTCCGCAATGAATAAACTGGATACTACTTACGAAGCTGTTGTTGGTGCAGCATACAGGTTGAGCGGAGCAAGAATTTCCACCGGCACCGATGATAGTGAGAGGGGAGCAGGTAACTCCGCTATGGTTGGATGTCAGTATCTGAAGTTAGGAAAGTATAGTTAAGTCTTACACGAGGCCTGTGATACTACCGACAGCAATGCCAAGGAGACCGAGGAGACCTGCAATACCTGTACTGTTGGACTAAAATAATCATGAGCGCAGATCTACAGCACTAGACATCTCGGAAAGCGCTTACCTGTTGGACGGAGTTACAGCACTGCAGGCTGCCGGTGTTGCACTGATTGGAAGGTCCAGATTGCACGGTGCTGGTCGAGGGTGGCTAGAAGGGGGTTCATCAGCACAAAGACATTCGCTTCGATCGAAGAAGAATTATCATACTGCAGTGTTAACAACTGTGGTAGTCGTGAAAATGGTGGTCGTGACTGGAATGGTCTGGGTGACTGGAACGGTCTGAGTAAGTGGGATCGTCTGAGTGACAGGTACAGTTTGGGTGACTGGAATGGTCTGGGTGACTGGGACAGTTTGGGTGACAGTGTTCGTCTTGGTCGTCGTTACCGTCTGGGTAACAGGGATGGTTTGAGTAACAGGTACAGTTTGGGTGACTGGGATGGTTTGAGTAACAGGGATAGTCTGAGTATAAGTCACTGTGGTGGTGACTGGCACAGTGTTAGTGACGGTAGCAGTCGAGGTCACCGTCGCAGTGTTGGTGATGGTCTGCGTAGTGCTAGCTGGAACGGTGACCGTGCTGGTTGCTGTAGTCGTTACAGGAACAGTGGTCGTCACTGTGGTGGGCACGCAGGGCTGAGTGTACGTAGTGGTAACCGTTTTAGTGATAGTAACCTCTGTGGCAGCGGCAAGAACGCCAGTGTAGGCCAAGGCAAACAAAGCAGAGCGAGTAGAGAGCATTTTGTGATTGCTTGGATGTGATACTACTTGGTGTTCTTGTCGATGGAAAAAATGAGCCGCAATCTGCGGCCTTTTATACTCTCATAAATCCAACCCGACACTCTAAAAAAGGTAGATTAAAATGCAACAACCACGCTGATTGAAAGGCGACCACCAGGTTGGTATAAAGAGGTGCAGTGGCCATCAAATGTCGTAGAATATGGGGAGGCGAATAAGGGATAATCTGAATACCTTCCTCCTTCAGTTTGACATCGGCGTACAATCCGCGCATACCTTTTGACCTAAGAATAGAAAACCACAGCCAAGTATACAGCCATTGGGGATCGATCGAGCCAATAGGCATCCAGCCGCAATGTCAAAACCTACGAAGCAAAGATTCCGAGGTGTATAATCTAGTCGGAGTACGCGTCGACCCAGCCAATAGGAACAACAGTCCACATGGAATGCACCTGTCAGAACTTTATGAAACTTGGCGCTTGTGAGAAAGTATCAGACCGGATGTCATATTCAAACAATGGAACTTGACATACCGTGTTTAAGCAAGTTCACAGTGTCATTGTTGGACCAATAGAGTTCGTGAAATGCTCGCAGGTAACTATGTAATGACTGAACAAAGTGTTGTTTGTTCAATAAAAACGGTCGATAGATAATACAGATAATCTTTGACATCATTTGGCATGATGCTCGATATACACAATTTGATACAAATGGGCTGGAAAACGCATATTTAAAGACATCGGGCATCCAGGATGGCGCAGGAAGCGCAGGGCTTTCCGCGTGTATGCTCGTGCTCAGACGCAATCACCTCCCACTCCACAATTCTCAAGGAAGAAGAGAATGACAAGTTTTTTCCTTCTATAGACGATGAGAGATGAGCACTATCGGAGGCGAATAAGAAAAGACGCTAAGATCTGCAATATCGACAGAGTCCTTAGTTCCCCACAAAGGAGTAGCGCCCTTGGAGCATAAATTATGGAGTGCATGGTATGTCTCTGAGTAAGGAACATCGTTGAACATAGTGAGTTACCAAGATTGGAACCGAGGGTGAGGCCTGAGGCCTGGGATGAGCTTGATGATGAACTTTCTCTAGGGTGGGTCTATGGGAAACGGGGAATGGTTTGTTATTGACACGCTAAGGCCGTGGCTTACAAATTGAAATTACCTGGACCGTCAGCCAGGCACAACAAGGCGATCCAGCATCGACTGTCTACACCGCCTGAATATGAGGGCCGAACATTTGATTATGATTCGTTGTGACCCGGCGTCGCGAGGACATTTACTCTTTCGGTCATGTTTTCCCTTGCTTACCTGGGTGCCATTGGTCTGGAGAAATCGAGTCATGTCCGGTCGATATACTTGCGATACGGGGTCTCTATCAGCTTGTCCGAAGTGGTATGAATAAACGAATCGAAATGGAATGCCACGGAATGAAAATTGATCAATATCTACATCCCGTACTTGCTTCTGGTGCTTCGATAATTAGGTCAACGTCTTTAAAGCTTAAATTAACATGCACCGTCGTCCATAATTTTTTTAGCAGTACATTTCCACATTTTACTTGGCAACTTTTACGGCTCATATTATGTGACAATACTCATACTAGTTAATTTACTAGTGCGAGCCGAGGGGCATCCCACTATCTTTTCAGGACGTTCAGAAAGCCATCGTAGAACCGCGTTCGATGTTCCAACTTGAACATGTGCAATTCTCATCCGAAAACTACGAACTACAGTCTACAGGAGACCCGAATTAAGTCGAGAAATGAATGCTCACTATGAGAGAATAGTTTTACCAGACATTTTGCGCATTACTGGCTGTACGCACAAAACAAGAACAGAACGAAATTCACTCTATACTTACAGTCGGCTGATAAAATTTGGCGATTGTACAGGATCAAGCACCCTCAATTCATTTGTCGTGGTCTGACTACGGGAGACTAAGGATCAAGTCATCATGTAATAATTCATCAAGAACAAAATTCAATAGAAACGTCCAGAAGATGATTTAGATAATCTTGTCGGTTTCGACAGCAGAAATGGACGGTTCAAGTCGTCTCGCCGGAATGTTTGAATATTTTTATGACGGAATCAGGCATTCCTCACTGGAACTGACACGGAAGACCATGCTGAAACGCAATCATGGTGTCACCTCCCACTCCACAATTCCCAAGGATGAAGATGATGACAAGTTATTCTTTGCGTAGACAAAGGGGGAACAGTCACGACAGGAAGCGAATAAGCAAAAGGCATGCTAAGATCTGCGGTGGAGAAAGGCTCTTTCCCCCTTCACAAGCAGCGTTTAGCACCCTTGGAGCGAATGTTGTGCCTAAAGCATCAATATGGAGCCAGTTACCAAAACTGGCACCGAGGGTTCGATGGTCAAGATGAACTCTTTCGTTTTGCATTTTAAGTGGTCGACTCAAGGAATATGCATTGTGTGGGTAACAAACCTATGACCGCTCTTTACCCTCACCTCAGTCAGGCACAATACCATTGAACATGCCTCCCGACATTAAAACAACTGAGCACAAAGACATTCTGATAAGAAGGACAAGACAACATGTCGAGATAAAAGGATTTACTCAAACTGACAGAACACTAACCAGCGTGCAACATGTGTTGATTGATTGGCGGAAATGCAGTGGATACTTCACGCAAGGTATTAGAAATCATTAGAAGTCATCGCATTTTGTAATCCGCAAGAAGTAAAGTGATAAAGGTCAAAGTCATCAACAGACATGAGAAATGGTATGAGGCTAATAGCAGTGCAACAAAAGAAAGAAATGTGGGAAGGAGAATGGTAGAAAGAGTATGCATTTACTGCTCTTCCTCTGCTGGCTCTTCCTCGTACTCAACTTCCTCCTCGACACTAGAAACATGGTCAGCACACTAAAAGATACGGGAACAGTCAACACTTACGTAGCATCCTGGTATTGCTGGTATTCAGCAACCAAATCCTGCATGTTGGACTCGGCCTCGGTGAATTCCATCTCGTCCATACCTTCCTGGGTGTACCAATGCAAGAAGGCCTTGCGCTTGAACATGGCAGTGAACTGATCGCTAACACGCTTGAAGAGCTCCTGGATAGCTGTTGAGTTACCCAAGAAAGTTACAGCCATCTTCAATCCACGAGGAGGAATATCACACTGAGCAGTGAGGACGTTGTTGGGAATCCACTCGACGAAGTAAGCGGAGTTCTTGCTCTGAACGTTCTGCATTTGCTCCTCGACGTCCTTCATGGCGACCTTGCCACGGAAAACAGCGGCAACAGTGAGGTAACGACCGTGACGGGGGTCAGAGGCAGCCATCATGTTCTTAGCGTCGAACATTTGCTGAGTGAGCTCGGGAACAGTGACGGCACGGTATTGCTGACTGCCGCGGGCAGTCAGGGGAGCAAATCCGGTCATGAAGAAGTGGAGACGGGGGAAGGGAACTACGACACATTTTTAGCACAGTATGAAAGAGGTACAACATCACCCTTACCCATGTTGACGGCCAATTTGCGAAGGTCAGAGTTAAGCTGACCAGGGAAACGCAAGCAAGTGGTGATACCAGACATAACGATGGAGACGAGATGGTTCAAATCGCCATAGGTGGGTGTTGACAACTTGAGGGTGCGGAAGCAGATATCGTAAAGAGCTTCGTTATCAATGCAGAAAGTCTCGTCGGAGTTTTCAACAAGCTGGTGGACGGAGAGGGTGGCGTTGTAAGGCTAATAATCGAAAATTACCAAATTAGTCCAATAGTCAAACATGGGTAGTTTCTGAAAACATACCTCAACGACAGTGTCGGAAACCTTGGGAGATGGCACAACAGAGTATGTGCACATCATCCTGTCGGGATATTCCTCACGAATTTTGGAAATAAGAAGGGTACCCATACCAGCACCAGTACCACCACCAAGTGAATGGGTGATCTGGAAACCTGTCACATGTCACGATGAGTCAGGGTGCTTCTCCAATAAATTTTAGGGGGATAGTGAACATACCTTGGAGGCAATCAGTACCCTCCGCCTCCTTACGCACAACGTCGAGGACAGCATCGACCAGCTCAGCACCCTCAGTGTAATCTGTAAATTAAAGGAGGTAGCGATCAGCAATCGATAATCATATGATGCCATGCAACACGTTGCATGATAAGAGCACAAAGACGCGTCAAACGCGACTGAAAGAAAGTAACAACTCGACCACCTCGTGTTGATTGATTCAAGGTAAGTAAAAGAAAAGAAGCGACTTACGTCCTTTGGCCCAGTTGTTACCAGCACCACTCTGACCAAAGACAAAGTTGTCGGGACGGAAAAGGCTTCCAAGAGGACCCGATCGCACTGAGTCCATGGTACCAGGCTCCAAATCGACTAGAACTGCACGGGGAACATACTTGTTGGCCCCGATCTCGTTGTAGTAGACGGAGATACGCTCGAGTTGGAGGTCGTTGTTTCCCTTGTAGATACCATCCCGCTCAATGCCATGCTCATCGGAGACGACTTCCCAGAACTTGGCACCTAAATTGAAAGAGAAGAGGTTGTATAAGCACACGAAACGTGGTTATGTGGCACTGAGAAATGAGGTGCTCACCAATTTGGTTACCGCACTATTATCAAACAAGGACCAAAATGAGCTCGCTGAGCCACAATAAAATGCTTTCTAGTACTCACCTGGCCAGTCTGCAAGTGGACGATCTCACGCATGCTGTTAAGAAAGAGAAAAAGTCAGCAACACGAACCCCAAAACAAAATGGTACGACAAAGCAACACGCCATCAGGGGAAGTGATTTTTTCAGCGATTTCGAGCATAAACGCGTCGTCGTCGTTGGCAACGATGGAAAGAGGTATTATAAGGTTGTACTCACATTAAGTATTAGGGAATGGGGAATGGAAGGGTATTTGTCGTTCAAGGAGTGGTTCGAACACGAAGACAAGAAAAAGTCATAAAGTCGGGCGAAAGGTGATCCCAAAATTTCAAAGTCAGATTCATTCCCCGGGTGGCGCGTGCGTTTTCTCTTTACTTTGGGGTCAGGGGCGACTTCAACCCTCTGAGATTTATATTTTTTTAATCTTAAAATGTCTATGAAATGCGTGAAGTTGTAATATTATCTCAGAGGGAACAGGGAAGAGGCATGATTTGTATGAATAGCCCTGCCTTCTGAAGAAGCCTAGTCTTCGTCTTGTACCGTATGCTTCGGATTTGGCTCATCCGCCAACAAAGTGATGGTGCTGTAGCTGTAGAGAATATTCACCCAATGAGACCACCTTGCTCTCCCCAAAAGACCCTTGTCAAACCTCGTTGTCGCTCAACACGTTTTCTTACGTTCTCAAACTCGTGCATCATAATTTTACATGAGAGTCGAGACTATTTTAGAATTTACCACTTTTTTTGGTTAGCATTATTAAATAATTGATGCTGATGTATTTATGGGGACCATAAGAAGAGGCGAGTTGACTTGAAGTTCAGGTCGTTTTTCCAGCAAATTGTAAAGGTTTTAAAATCCGGATATACCTACCGAAGCCTACCGAGCACTATCTGATTTCATTTCCGAATTAACTTGCAGGTTTACTTGTTACATTGATAATTGCTTTGTTAGCTAAGCAAGACCCCTGACTATAGCTGCGTTAAAGGTAAACTTCACAATCGTACCGGCCTCCTCCAACATATTAAACACTGCCCTATCCTCCTCTCTAACGTTCACCCTCGACGTAAAATCCAAGACGTCCAATCCCTTAGCTCCTGGACCAGCGATTTCACATCTCGACTGGGCCATCTTCAAGACAGCATCCACATCCTCATTTGAAGAGCATGTGCGTAGCATGACGTAGGATAACTCAGGCATGAGCGTCTCACCCCTCGCTATCGCATTGCCTGAAACAGCCAGGGAGTCCACTAGCTGCCCTGTAACCTCTGGGATATCCAACATAAGATGCGTCAACTGGACCAGGTAATCCGACTTCAAAAGTCGAATAGGATGGTTATCCGCATCATACGTCGGAGTATACCGACAGGAGAACTTGGCTAGGCGACATCCTGACATGCGGAGAAAGTCGAGAATATCAGACGTATTCCAGCTCCCATTGAGACGATTTGAAGGGGTCTGAACACCTATCAATTCAAACTCCCGGAGTTTAGGTATCGTGAAGCGACGGAGGATATTGAATATGCAGGGATGCGGGATGCCGCGTAGTTTGAACGTAACAACTCGGGGAAGGACAACTTCCTTGTTTGAGCTGAAAATGCGCATGGGGTTTGACTTTTCCTTGTGCCAATCAAGGGATAGAGAGGTGAGGTGTTGAGTCAAGCAAAGCCCCTTGAATAACGCGCGCATGTCCATGATCGAATAGATGGAAATGTCATGCAACCTTGGCCAGGGAAAATGACGAGAAATTGGACCAGGCAAACTCGGGGACCAATTTATGGTTGGGTTAGTCTCGTCCTCGTACTGATCATCCTCTGTATTAAACCAAGTGATGGTTTTCAGGGAGCGGCCGGAGTACAGTCGCTTGACGAACTCCTCTGCACCTGATTGTACGTCTGGATGAAGAGCGACGGTAGCCCTGGTGAGCGTTGGGAAACGTAGGTCTGTCAGGGAACGCAAAACTTCGGCTTGGCTGCTGCAAGAGATCCTGAAACGAAAGTCGACGACTTGCCATCGGTGCGCATGCTCTCGGAGTAAATCCATCACTTGTACGCAGTATGCCGTCGCAGCCTTCTGGAAGGAAATAACCAAGGTTAGAGGAAGGCTCGCGCTCCGTTGAAGGTAAGTCTTCAAAAGGGAGATAGATTCGGAATTAGGATCCACAATAGTGATGTTCGTCCAGAGTTCAGCAAAAGCGAGCACCGTCGATCGCCAACCATCGGAAACCGCCATTAACTGAAACGGAGAGAAGGCATATGGGCCCACGGATGAGTGACTAGAAGTTCTGGGGTGTTTCGCGACAAAGGGATCGGTGTCGACATACTCCTTAAAGATAAGGAGAAGAACTTCAAGGGGGAGTTTATTTAAACCCATGGACGGATAATCGGGGAACAGTTTGGTGCTTTTCAGTTATTCCTCTCCAGAATACGGTAATCCAATGTCTGAACGTAATGTAAAGGACACTACATTAAACATGTCGCTCAACTATAGACATCGTATCATAAAACAACAACTCACAATTCTTCAATTCGTATATCCAGAGATTGACAACAGCTCTGCTGCCAGTAAATTGCTGCTGGCTGCTTTGTTGACCTTTCACTGGCTTTTAGGTGCGAATGTGATAGTCAGATTCAGAGATAATCAAATCGCATGCACTTATTTTCGTCTAGACATCTTCATAAGAGGACGAAATGACTCCATTGTCGGTCCCGCCTGTTGCTTGTCGGTGAACAGGGAAGGACTTCGGTGTTATGTAATTGCCTAATTTCAATAGGGTGAGGTTTACCACGACAGACACAGCCACCCAGTGTATTCTGCAAATCTCCATGTCGAACAAATGTCGTTCCCAGGTGGTCCCTATACGAAGATCTCCACACACTTTAACATAAATTTTGCTCAATCATCCTGACTCTTCCTTGACCCACAAACGCAGCCAACAATCCACAAGGAACTGTCTAGTGAACAGCAACGTTGGGGCATTTTCGCTGTCAGATATCTGCCAATCTAAAGTAAGTTTCGGTGAAGAAATGGGCACTAGCAGCACCAGTTTTGGTTCAGTTTCCTCGCGAAGCCTCAAAGATGATGATAATGTTGCTGACGAAGTGGTCATTACGCAAAAAAGCATACCCTACTGGCCCAGAGCTACGCAGTCAACAATCGTGATGAATACTATCATTACACACCACTCGGGTCATTTTGAGGTAAATCGTTCACCACATTTTTTTATGAAGCCCTATGGCTCTATAACTTGGAAGATGTATATATTTGCCTCTTAATTCCTCGTAGATTTTTTAAAAACGAAGAAATTCGAAGGGGTGGTTCAGTCGGAGCACATCCGATGGGACGAGGTCGATACTCACCACTCGGGTTGAGAATTTCTGCCTCTGTCACCCCAATGTCACATCAAATATCTGTCAAATTTCGCTTTCCGACCCCTTCACAATTGTTCATTGCGTGAACACTTGAGTTTGAAGCACAGCAACACAGCGCAAAAAAAAGTGAAGTGTTCATTGAATATACTAAAGCTATACACTACGTAAATTAAAAGTATTGCTACTAGATAATGGCATGAATGCGTAAGAATTATGATTTCGGGGATTATTAGATGAACTCGATGTGTCCATATGATAAGCAGGTGTAGGGGATGCGATAAAATATGTAGAGGGTGGTGTATATGTTGAGAGCGAGAATAGTGATAAACATGATGATCGTTGAACGTTGAAGCTTTGCATGTGAAGTACTTACCATGGCCCTGCTGCCTGTGCGGAGTCTGAACAATTTAGAACATGCCGAACATCTATCACGCTCTGTCACTCAGTTTCATACACCTTTTACTGTTTCTTAAATTTAAGAGCCAAATGTGCCTCTTTTTCTCCAGGATTTTGAACATCAATAGAATTATAGTGTATATCATCGCTGTTAAAATCTGGGAGCGACAGAATCCCCTGATCGGATTAAATCTGGACAATCGTCTGAAAAGTCGAGCACTTTTGATGATTTTTGATGGTTCAAAAACACGTATTTAAAATCCTTAGCTCGTCATCGTCCACATTCAGGAAATATTTTTTCATATCTGATATGTATTGTACTGTCTCTACATAAGAAAAAAAATCCCAATATGAGGGGTGCTCAGACGGTCCCAAAAACTTCACCGACCCGACTGGTGAGTATGACCCGAGTGGTGTGTAATGATAGTAAGTCAACAATAACACAACAGTCTCCGTGATAATTATAACACTCGGCAGTGTCCATACTTCTTCTTCCCACCAGCACCCAGCCTCACGACATGAGCAGCACATCGTAATTTGGCTTTGAACAGCTTAGATCTTTCTTGCTTTAAGACCTGCTCTTTCAGCTTTGGTTTGACTGAGCAAAGTCATCTCCTCGTCATGGATCCCCGAGCTACTTCACCAAGCTTCTATACAGATGAATCCAATGACAAGCACGTGTCGACACCATACTACTATGATTCCCGGATAAGTGGGACAACGGTTGGAGGCCGCTCTTCCAGATTCAGGGAATCTGTTCACCTTATTCCGTCGCCCGGATCCGAGGGCAAGCCATTAAAGCGCTTCGTTCGTCTGGTTTTCTTGGCTTGTTAATGGAAAAATATGGGTTAACATGAGCATAACAGGAACCCTTCATTATGCGGCTAGGAGTGGTTGTTGGAATGCCACTGATGATGCTGTTGATGGGAGTTGGGCTTGAAATCGCAATTATATTATCGCGTTCATTCGGAGGTATGGTGCTGTTTTCATTTCAAGGCGCGTAGAAGCCTAACGAGGGTGAAATAGGCTTTGGCGTACCGGAGAGTAATGTATTCGACGTCTTTGGTAATGTTTCTGCACAATTTCTTGCGGTAAGCAAAACAGTAGAATGTCCGCTGGTTGCGTTGCACTTGTATTGACGCGCTATCTGATAGTCATTCTTCCCAACACTGTAAGTCACCAGAGACCTGCTACCGTTCCGTTGACTTAAAGGATCCCGTGCAGCGTCGTCCTCCCTGTTGCTTTTGCTTGGCGAGAGTTGGATTGGATGCTTAGATGGTACCAGGTAAGCCCTGTGTTCTTTATCATAGTATCTGCCCCTGACCACCTGCATTCATCAGCCATACATTGCTTTGAACAAGGGAAATGCCACAGCGGAGGATAGTTTGTTGCTGGATTATGTACGTCTGCTCGAACTGCGTCACATTAAGCTTACTGACCGCCTTCATAAAATTAGATCGCCCTCGGGTATGCTCGCCTGTTTTTAATACTACGATCGAGACTATCTCTGACAAGTCTCCTTCCAGTCCATTCCTCGCCATCCCTAGAGCTCTGCAATACAAGCACCGAATTATTCTTTGGTCATGCATAACAGCAGTTTTGACCTACATGTTCCAACCTCTGGGTATTTGCACTCTGAACTCGAAACCCTAAAATTGTGCTCATCATTTATTTTTGCTAGCTGGTTCTATATTTCAAATCCGACAGATGCCGCAAAAAGACCGTAGGTTGAAGTTTATGCCTTATTTTTACTTACGATGCTAATCCGAACTAGAAACATTCGTTACGGGCATCAAGCAACTTGGACTATCGAACAATGACATAAACGACGTGAGCGGCTTCCTCGCGGCTGCAGGGTATGTGGATGCATCAGTCGTTCATGGGCTAGGGGACCCACCATTCGTTGACGGAGGCTGGGCCACTGCACGATTCACAGTGAGTCGTTTACAGTTCTATTGACGCCAACACGTTGTGAAATGAGCTAACATTTCCACTTAGTTTCCACCCAAGCCATACCTTAACGGGACACTCTCAATTCTCACAACGGGCTTGCGATCTGTCGCGAACTGCTCCAATCCCATCTCAGGACCCACGATCAATTCTGCAGGAGGAACACAGTTCACCATTACTGCTACATCTGTTGAAGGTTGTCAACAAAATGCTACTTTCGACTCAAGCGTATGGCAATCTTGCTCATTGTAATTGACAAAGTGTGTACTTATTCTATGCACAGAGTTCGGCCCAGCAGTATGGCGTCGAGAACGTACCCTGTCAGGCAACAGGCGCAGCGTCATTGGACCAACAATTCCAACCTGTCATGTTTTGGTATGACAGACCCAACTTGCCTGACAGGGATAGAAAAAACTCACGGTCCACACAGGTTTTTCCACACCAAGACGGACAACACGCAACAATCCAAGGCCATCTTCTGCACGCCACGCATCTCAGCATCGCAAGTGAAGGCCGTCGCGAGTCTCAATGATGGGACCCTGTTGTCGGTATCAGGCGAAGGGGACCTGCCGCCGTCAGGGATCGATATCTTTGCAGGCCCTCAAGCAGGAAAGGCTTTCAACGGAGTCATTTTTAACAACAGCATCACAGATCCGTTTATTCGAGCAAGAGCAACGGCAACGACGTCTATTATGCCTGCTGCTATATTTAGAGCTGCGCAGCAAAGCCCAAATGACCTTCAGTCGACTTTTGACAGTGCTAATGGGTTTCTAGATCTCACGTCGTCGTTATATGTAAGTTGTGATTTTTGTACGAATGAGACATTGTCACTTAATTACTGGCATCAGACACGACACCTATCACTCTCTGCCACAACGATCTACTTCGTCGACAAAAATGTGACCATTCCAGCGGATATCGAATCATTACTCCCTCGACTGGTGATAGAGTGCGCTTGCTTAATATTTTTTTATCCTCCAACCAGTCGCTAATATTCGACGCTATTACAGCCCTTTACCAGCTCACTGTCTTGCCATCATCCTTATTCTTACAGGAATAATCGGCACAGTGCTCCAAGTTGTCAGTCGGAAGCAACGCAAGCAGCTCATGCTCGCTGCACCACCAGGAAGCATCGCCGCCGTTGTCTCGCTCACCTCTCGATCGGGGTTCGGCGACCTCCTGCTTCCCTACGACGATGAGAAGACACTGGAACGCAAGCTGGGCGGGCTTCGATTCAGACTCGATAAACGCACGGGTGCGATTGTGGCAGACGACGATGGCACGGAGAGGGATGGGATGGGTCCTGATGATGCGATGATGTCACTACTGGGGAATACAAAAGATGGCGGCAAGTCATTCGAGAATGCGACAATAACTGCTGCATCGCAAAATTCGTCGTTTTTGGCATATCAGGCCGCGACGGGGACGTTGCCTTGGGCACAGAGTTGGGAGCAAGCGCCTCCCAAGACTGCGCTGAGCCCGCCTACGACTACTGCGTACGTCCCTTGATGGGACTATCTTAGTTTATACAAAACCTTGCTACATATAAATTGGTCTGTCTACCTCATTTGTTGCAGTTTGTTTTTCGTCATGTTTTACTTTGACTTGCATGGACTTTTTTTATCATGGGCTTGTTATTTTGCATTGCATTCAGTATCTACTTAGATGCAGTTTTGACGATTAAATTCATATTTTTCATGCCTAAACGGAAAGTGGTGGATAAACATCGACTGGTTCGTGAAATGTCTGTTTGTTGGCGGTTGTTTCAAAAAGAGATGGACTGAAGATTCAAAGCCTTTCCACTTCACCCTCGTACCACTCCACAACGGCATCATTGACACTATGATTAGATAGGATATTCAGGATTTCCTGCGATGCGTCACGGGCCTGGGAGGCTGTATTCTTGCCCAGCCGAAGGGCAATCCAGATGACGATGGGGCCAAGTGTCTCATCCCCATTCTCCTGTTCGGTCATGAAGCGAGCGGTGGTAAGGACAGAGAGCCATGTTTGAGTTGCGGAGGTTCTGAATGATGAGTGGGGCTACGACATCCCACACTGGGTTAAGTGGTGTATTGAACACACCACGGACCGACTTGACTGGAATATATGGCGATCTATCACCAGGAGATGGATGCGGGAAGGGGTTCGAGTCCAGGTCGGATCGGTACAGTAGATGGGGAGGGTCCGTAGAAATTCCATTCCAATAATATTGCTTTTCGTAGTCGGATATCAAGGGTTCAGAGCGCGTGTCAGATGCCATGTTCGAATTCGTTTGGCTCATGATGGTGGATGTATCGCTCAAAGTAATTGATTGCCTAAGACATTTCAGTCGTGATTTTTTGTTATCAAGCGCGTGCAAAATATTGGTTAAATGGTTCGCAAAATAATTGTTGTAAACAAGATCAACTTCAAGGCCTGTAGATCTAAGTACTATGGAAACGCAGGAATGGCGGTAGAATATCCTGATGAAAGATGAGTATGTCGAGCAGGGAACCGTGCCATAGCGGAGTTGTGGCGGAGTTGGAAGATGGCAAGATTGATGGATCATAGCAATGTACTCAAATGTATATGTCTACCAATATGTCTACCAGGCGCCTCATAGACTTATTTCTTGTCGTTCAAAGGCCACGCTTTTTTACGCTTTCAACCGAATCGTCAAAGGCCATGCTCACCCATTTAATGGCTGTCCGTTGGGCAATTGGGCATTTCTAGTTCGTTGCTTGACCATGATCATGGATAATGTAGACCGGCCGTTTATAAAGTTTAGCTCCTAGCCGCCTAGTGTACGCGTTATTTTGGTGGCTGACAAGACCCTTATGATGACACCCTGTGCGCCAAACTCTATTTAAAGCGCAGATTGGAGGCACATAACCTGACTTCGCATCTCAGAATCTCCCTTTTTCATACGCCCTATACCCGACACAATCACAATACCCAAACCATCTCCACTATGTCCTCCACGTTCAACACAGACAGCCAAACTGTTCCAGAATGGTCTACTTGGTTGTCCGACAGGCCCGCCGCAGACGACCTAATTTCCAGCCGCATGGGCATGGCCGACATCTTCCTCCAAAGCGAAAAGGAACTCAAAGCTGTCTCGCGTCGATCGCCATCACGTTCTGCATACAAGAAACACAGCGTCGACTCTAAAAGAGCGCCCTCTTTGTCAACATCACTGCGGGACCTGGAACACAGATACTCCTCGGGAGTTGATGGATTGTCTCGCTCGACTACCTGTGCTGTGGAGGCTGCTATCTATTTCTCTATCCTCGAGGCTCTGGTCTGCG
Source organism: Panaeolus papilionaceus (assembly GCA_015501605.1). NCBI lineage: Eukaryota > Fungi > Basidiomycota > Agaricomycetes > Agaricales > Panaeolus > Panaeolus papilionaceus. The sequence goes on from JADNRZ010000017.1 coordinate 682,044, forward strand.
GTGCGCTGATACGCTCCTATGGCATCACGAAGGCAGGGCGAGCTATTTCGAATGTCTGTGATGGAAGACTGGAACGGCTGATGGCTCTGGGAAAAGATCATTTTGCGCGTTTCTTGATCTTCCGCACCATCGAATATGCCTATCGAATCGCTAAAGGAACAGGCGTTGTCTTCGTGGTGAATCAGATATGTGCTATCCCCGTGGTCCAGGCATTCTATAATACCACTGAACAGATCCTGGGCGAGAAATATATCTATCGATCTGCTTTGATGCTCGTCCGGGCGGTCTTGTTCTTCGTCGCTCTCTGCTATGTCCTTGTCTTCGAGTGTGGTGCCCGTATTACCTGGATTGTGCTGTGCGCTGTAGTGAAGTGCTTTATGGGTTCTACAGAGAAGGAGGACCGTCAACCATCGGACTCATCAGCCGAGGACAAGGCCTCTTCCATCCGGAGGAACTTGCTTGTATGCCTCCTTTGTCTCTTGTCTATCCCTATTGGCTTTGCTTCATTTTACTTCAAACTCGAGGCCTTCGATTGCACCCCAGAGGCTTCGATCAAGGAGAAAAGTGAACCTGAACCTGTATCTGCACCCACACCACAAGAGGAGCGCAAGGTGGTGGAAGAAACTCTCGTCAAGCCGGAATGCGAGTCGCCCAAAGCAGTTGAGCCAGACGCAGAAACCTTACCAGATGTGTGCCCAATTGTGATGGAACCACTCGATGGAGACGAGGAGGTGGTGGGCGCTAAGGATCCCAAGATCGAGGATGTGGGTCAAGAACCGAAACCTGCAGACGATTCGTGTCATTATGACGAGTATGCCAGCGAGTTGGAGGAGCTATTGACAGCTGGACGGCCCCCTTGGAATGTGGAGTCGTCCCAAGAGGAAGACTCTGTTATCATCCATACCGGTCGGGACTCTCAAACCGTCCAGCCCGCCTTCTTAGCAGGTCGCTTCTCGCCTACAGTTCCTGTGCCAGTATGTCATCTTATTTTGTATTTTGTTACGTGGCGATGTTGCTGATCTACCTTTACCTGGCAGCCGCCACCTGCCCCCGATATGACCGCTCTCGCTGGTTTCAGTATTCTTCTCGGACTCATGCAGGCTCACATGGCCGCAAACGGTAACACAGCAGCTCAAAGTAATCCGGTCGCAACCAATAAAAAAGATGTCTCGTTGGACGAAGGATCGCCTGTGGGGGGCGAGCCTGAATCCGATGATGACATGTCGAAAAAAAGAAGCCCAAAAAAGGTTGCGGCTACGGTTTCTTTAGCTGCGTCGACCACCTCGAGTCCTTCTAGGGTAGGCAATCTTGTTATCTTTCTATAAGACATCACATTGATCATCTTTCAGAGCGCGGACAGGAAAGGTAAAAATACACCCAAACGACAATCTACGGTACCAAGCGGTGTTGCCGACAAGCAAGATTTAATAACAATAGTACGTCATCTGCTTGATCTCCTGTGAAGCGTCTTATTTAACTCACTTTTAATCAGAACGGGCCTGATCTCGTCAAAAAAGGAGTGTCTATTAGTGCTCAGCCTGACTCAACCGATAAAAGTATACAGGAGCAGTCTGGTCTGCTTGAACGTTGGAACGCCCATGATAGTCTGTCTGAGGTATTTTTATCTTTTCCCTATTTAAAGGACTTCCGTGCTCAACCTCTTCAAGGTCTCGCAAATGTTGCTCGCCAAGACCGACGAATCTCCTCGATCAATTCAACAACCTCAAGTCGTCGCTCAACCCGAGCCAGCTCCTGAAACGAGCAACGTGCCAACCCTTATCACGCCACTATCTTCTCCCGAAAACGAAACAGCTTCTGAACGATCTCCCAACAAAACTACCGCTGCAGAAATCGACCACTCTCAACGAAACAATCAGGTCTCGCAGCCTATACATAACCCTCGCAGACTCTCTCTCATCAGCGAAACCTCCTCTGCCACCACCGTCAGCACATCAACTGTGGTGACATCCGAAGCGTTATCCCCTTCTCCATCGACACCCTCTCTTCGGTCCATCACGACCTCCATGAAAAGACTCACCTTGACCGCCACTGCTCCGCCATTCATACCCAAACGCAAGCTGTCGATGAGTGCCAACATCCATCCAGCAGCACTGGCACTGCCGCTTGGGGTCGGGATGGCGAATCGACCTCCATCCGAGATATGGTCGCCTGCGCCCAAGGTCTCTGTCAACATTTGCCCGCCACCTCCCAAGAAGCGTCGTATCAGAGGTCGGGGACGCAAAGCCCTCGAGGCTGTTGCCTCTGCTGCTATGAACTCTATGAACAACGAGAATACGGCCCCGTCGTCGAGAACGATGGATATCAATATTTAAGTGGCCTGTTCGAAAAAAAATAATTTATTGCTCTCTTTATATACCAGCCCATTAAATTGCGGCTTACACGCTCCTTTCCCTTTTTATTTTTCTTTCCGTTCTATCGCTTGTTGTATGGCCGACATGAAATATCCAGTGCGCACCACAAAAAAAACAATATCTATACCGTAGAAAAACGTACCTATTATTAATAAATAAATAATTATTAATTGTCTGTCTAGTCAGTAAGCACCCTTGTAGACGAGTAGAAAAAATATTCGTTAAAGATACTTCCAAAAATACTATTAGGCTTACATATGTTTATAAGTGTCACCAGCAGAGGCTAATGGCCATCAGTTGTTATGGAGTCGGCAGTGCTGCTGCGCGTAAAACGAGCTTTACCTCGCGATTGGTATTAGTTCGGATAAGGACTATATTCCAGAGATTCAGAAATGAGTGGTGCATGCGACTGTGGATGTGTTGAACTAATTGGTGGCTTTCTGTGGAAAATGTTCTTAGCAATGACGACTCCCGTCGACATAGAGTTCGCGAGCAACATTTTAATTGAAATCAAGTCATGAGGGGCATTGCAATAACGGACAGTCGGTACGTAGGTGCGCTATGTCATATAATATTGACAATCTAACCGTTCCTCAGTAAACACTCAACTTCAAGGTACACTGGCTGTCCACACACGTTCTGAACATAATTGACTCAGAACTCAATCGCTGCTTCGCCCTGAGCTTTCAAAGCGCTTGTCAAGAAGTATTGATATACCATAACGTCCGTGACCATCTGCTTGGCAAACTGATCCGTGTATTTAGCTTTTACAGAAGTTCTAAACCAAACAAGGGAGTTCAGCTCACCTGTCCTGGTAAAAAATCTGGAGACGCTCTCAGGAGAGAGTGTTGAATTCGGTGAATAACTTCAGGGAACTGCGAAAACAAAGTTGAATATTAAATTTTGCCTTCAAGTGAAAATAAAATTTACCATTCTCCAGCTCAACGACATACTATTGTAAAACACAGCGAGATATCGAGTGGTGGCAAGGAGGATATGAAGATCATTGAAGACCCTTTTGGTCTGCTCGCTCGTCTGCACCGTTTCGAGTATCTTGAAGGAAATTTCTTTGTCCATGTTTTCTAGTTCTATAATATAGAGATTAGCTCTTTGACGCGTATCATTAAAATTACCAATCACCTTGGCGTTGCGCGCTATGGAGGAATGCAAACTAGCGTAATAGATACGAAGGAGGTGCAATTATCATTTAAGCGTTCGCAGAACCAGTAAAACGCCACATACCGGACCGGTGACGACACTAAATGGTTGATGCCAAAATTAATGGATAACGGGCTGGCAAAGCAACGAAACTTACACGTCTAGTCTACACCTTGTCTCGTGCTGCAATTTTTCATAGTGCCTCTGGGCCTCTTCGAGCTCGTTCATGAGCCGTTTACCAGTTTCTTCAAAATTTCGAGAGAAGGCTTCGAGGTCCTTTCGATGGCCGTCAAACCTCTCGAAAATACGCATGGTATGATATGTAGCTTCAGACAGCGTCTTTAAAAGTCGAAAGGAGTGATTATTGCTATTCGATGGCGGAACCAAACATGAGTCCACGCACCGAGTCAAACATTTTGCTTAGCATCTCCACAGCCTTTTCCTGTTCAAAAATGTACATAATTTCTGAGGTGCCTGAAAATATGTTCAGCGTATTGACAGCACACCACTGACAGGAGGATAATACACACGACGAAAATCTTCGCATAGAGCGAGGGCAGCAGTTCCACACGACTTCATTGTCATGCACACATCCTGTAGGGCAACGAGTGTCATGAGCACGTACGACCGATGAATGTAAAGGGAAGACTCACATCCATATAATTTCTCCACTCTCCCCGCCGCATGTCAACACCCAGATCTGTCCAGACTCTGTCCACCAATCGATTCACGTACTGTAAAAGCCACCGGACCGGCTTGATAGAAGCAGACAACTGCCTCATATCAAATGCTTTACCTGAGGTGTTGACGTCTGACAATATCTTTCTGGCTCGCGCCCCTATTTCTCCTGACTCAATTGATGAGGTCCAGGCGGAAGAGTTGTGGCGTAATTGCATGGATATTTGTTGCGTGGCGGCCCGGCTCTCAAATGGCTCCTCGCAGGAATGACAGTACTTCTCCAATGCGAGTAGTAGAAGTTCGTAAGCCGGGGTAAGTTGTTGCGTATATATTTGAAGAGCCTGATAATAAGCCGTGAGCATAGTGGTGCTTAGATTCGAAGAACGGCTGATAATGCGTACCAGTACATCTGGTTCTTCTCCGGCTGGAGTTGAGTTGAGTAACCCGTCAACCTTATCGCGGAAACGTTGGGCTCCAACAATCAACTTATTTGATACTCAGATAAATGACCCTTCAGAGCAATAAAATTCAGTGTACTCACCAATCTTTTGATACCAGCCATGATCGAGAGACGGCTACACAGGTCAATGAAGTCAGGGTGAAGATTGTTGACCTCGACAAGGACGATCTTCAAAGGGTCATCCGAGCTAACCTTCTCCTTCTGATTGACGAGGACGTCGTCGTACTCGTGAGGGGCGGGGCCCAGGTTGATAGCAGCACCCTCCATATGATATAAGTCTTTCTGGCCATAAATAGAGTGTATGTTCACGCACCAACAACTGAGCCCCCCACATGGGTGAAAATGCGAGCAGTCCGCTCACAGCAGCCGCCCCAGGCCCGATGCAGCTGGCAAGTCCGAGTAAAGAGGTCACTGGATTGGGGGCCTTGTCGTCTAGCGTAAACAAAATAATAATAATGGAGGGCTAGAGGTGTAGACTTACAGATTGCATCGGACGCATACTGCAAAATGATATATTAGCCAACCTCGCCTTGGAAAGAGAATAGACGTACTATTCGAGCCGACGCTGTAAGGACTGGATGTCATGAGCCACTTCTGCTTGCTGAGTTTTTGCCCTTTGAATGTAGCGCTGCGTAGCATCGTGAAGCGTCGTCTGGAAAGATTCGATGTCGTGGGATAGGTCACCGAACTTGCGTTCAATGTCCTCCGAGTCGGAGGTGAAGGATTGCAATTTCTGTTACAGTTATCTGGTTAGTGTGTTATATAGCACGTTGAAGTAATATAACCTGTATAAAGTCCGTCACCAACTTCCGTTTTTCCACCAAGTTGGACTCGGTGGTACCACTGGATACGAACGTCGTCACAAAATCTGACAAAAGATTAATACTACGTTTCTGGTGGAAAGGCTGAACAGACATTTAACATCATTCAATGTGCTGCTGACCATCGATTGTGCTGTATTTCTGAGGTTTAAGAATGTCTATTTGGCGGAGTCAGGTTATACCACTCCTCTATCGTTTCTCTGTGGAAAAAATATTTACCTCACGTAGACGGTTCCAAGAGGTTTCTAGCTGGAGTAAGCCGCCATCGGATTTACGAAGAATTTCCATAATATCAAGGCATTCAATAGCACATCGGACCTTGATAAAGTCGCCTTCGATTCTGAAAATGTAGTCCGAGAGATTGTCAATGTCATCCAAAATCTGTTGTCGCAGCTTGGGGTCCTCGAGCTTTTCCACAACAGCCTTATCTTGATGTGCTCCCTGCTGTTGGTCGGCGGTCGAGAAGTGCGTATCTGATATGGATTTCCAGAGCAGCCTAACCTCCTTGTTCTGAGGTACTGCCATTGAGACGATTGGTGACGCGGGGCAAGATAGCTAAAGAGAACTACAGAACGTCGCTTCGAGGACGCATCACAATATAAGTACTCCTGGTGACGTTCGTAATGGAAGTCTGGGGTGCATTTTCTGTGCATTTTCTGTGCATGTGTTGTGCAGGGGTTTAGATATCTCCGGTATAGCGTGCCTGGAAAAGATGCGCTCCCGTTAAGCCTGAACCCAAGCAGAGTGAACCTACCTAAGCCGAAACCTTTGACAGGGCAGGGTTCTGATTGAGGACTGCGCCAAGCAAGCACTCTGAACAGTGGCACATTTTAGATTTAGAGCCCTCACTGTTGAGGTACCATTTGGCGACACATCCATGATATGTTCAGGGGCAGAACAAGGGCAAGCAGCGAACACCGTTGATTCTGTGCTGGCGCACTATACAATTTGAGATGTTTTTACAGCGAGCTTGTCAAAAACGAAGGAAACGCCACAAGCTATTTTGCAAATATGAATGAGGGTTAAGAGATTACAGGTACAACTGTGGGCTTCCGATGTCGTAGGCTGCACATATCTCTGATGAGATGAAGGTCAGTCCGAAGGAATAGTGTGCTTTCACGATTGGTTCAGAGTTGGAACGGAAAGCGCCGAGTTTATTTCGCACGCTTCCTTCAGGGGTCTGTCGAGGTCCAGCTTCCGAAGTCACAATCAAGTTGAAACCCCCTCCCTCCTTTTAATCAATAGTTCAAGATCGACGATGGGAATACATTTGTGCAATATTTCGTATAACATGTTATATAGATATCTTTCAATAAATCTAGGTTATCATGCGACTTTCAAGCAGTAGGTGTCGAGGGCCTTAAGAAGAGCGACGTAAACATCCTTCTGAGCCAACACGGCATCGACGCTGAACTAATGACGGAGTGGTATATGTAAGATAGGAGGGTATCAGTGCAACTAAACATGAAGACTCACCATCTGCTCGATATCAGGTGTTCCCGTGTTAAGATATTCGTTCAACTTGTTAGCATCCTCAGATAACTTTATGAATGCGATATTCAGCATTTTTCATACCAAAGGTGATGGCAACGTACTTTGGTCCAGACAGTTGCGAAGGCGTTCATCTTCTCGACGAGACTCGGAAGGTCATTCTTAATCTTTTCTACCGCATCCAGCGCGCTCTGAAGGGCTGCAGCCTCACGATCCGCCTGTTGTTTGAGGGTCTCGAGAATTTTAACTTGAGCATCGAGGTCAGCCTCCGCTTCTATATATAGAGATATGGTGAGGCTAGCAGCAATATGAGCCAATGGATGCATTAAACGTACTGCCGTACTTCTTCTCGTTGTTGAAGAATTCTCCGACCTCCTTCACCTTGCTAAGCATGTCCTATTGGTTCCCGTGAACATTCGTGTCCGAAAACAAAGGTGCAGTGGGCAGTCCACGTACCGTATAGCCAGGAGGAATGGCTCCTGTGGGCTTGCCGATGGCCGCTGGAGTTGAAGCAGGCTCTTCTGTCTTGCCCGCTGTGAGACTTCCGATCTAATTTATATCGATGAGTGAAGCTTGAAGCAGACCTATAACCCTGAACTTACAATCTTTTGAGCAACTGCACCCAGACGAGACCAAAGTGTGCCACTGGAAACAACCTTAGTACGCGTTTATAATCAAAGGTCGAGCGGGAACTCACTTTTTCTCGACGTTGGCAGCAATACGAGCGATGTCGGCCTTAAGATCATCCAAAATTACAGTGTTCCTCGAAACGACTTGTGTCTGCTCCTGACTTAGCTTGGTGAAAAAGACGGCCAAGGCCTTCACCAGCGCAGCGATGTCAGCGTCAAGATCCTTGTGGGTCTTTTCGGCCAGAGCACTGATCTGTCAGATGGGTTAGTAAACCAGCATTCGATCGCCTCCTCATGGCTGCATTCTTACCGACTTCGCTGTGTTCGAAACAGTTTTCCTCTTCTGTTCGTCGGTATATTTGGTCGTTTGGATAGCAGGAATGACGCCAGTAATAAGATCTTGAGTCGAGTCGTTAGAGCTCGTCTACGGGCAGCTTTAGACACACTTACATGAAATCTTGCTATGTAATTCGTTTGCTTGGGTCCTAGACTTGGTGAAGAGTGCGGCGTATTGCTGTTCATGTCAAGGGGTAATCAGAACTCTGTTATAATGGTAACAGGGATTCGATACGTACATCAACTAACTTCTTCATCTCAGCGGTGAAGGTGGTGGCATGCGAACCCAGGTCACTTTCGAGGCTCCTAACCAAGTGGTGTGCTTGGTAGAAGGCTTTTTGCACCTCCAAAGCTTTCTCGAGAACGCCATAGATATCATCGGCAGCTGATGGAGCTGCAAAGTCGGGAGAAGGATCGCTGAATTGAGAAGACATTGCTGTTTCGATGAGGCAGGTGGTTGTAATCGTGGTTGGATTTGATTAAGAAAATCTCAAAGATGGCCTGGTTTTATACTTTCAGTATCAGGAGAGATCAATTGACCCTTCTTCACCGGTGTACCTGCCGCGTCTGATTTTTGTGCATATCTGAAGGAGTAACGTCAACTTAGAAGCTCGGAGTTTTCGTTCGAGCGACGACTACATTCCGCCAAGCACCCTTTTGTCAGATTTCTGTGCAACTCGAACTTCATAGAACGTTCGACGAGTGATAAAAATAATAAGGCTGACACGGTTATTATGTACCTGCATTCCTAAGGGAGTCACTTGAACCTGCTTGTGCCCTGCTTGTGCCCTGTTTCTGTGCATTGTGGAATTAGCGATCAATTTTAGCTGTCCATTAGGGCCTTCCCTGACCAAAATGCACAGATATCTCAGGAACATGTGCTGATACCAAGAAGGAGCGCCTGTGCAATGCTCCTGGATGCTCGATACCCTGCCATTTTCTTTGTTCTTTTCTCTCTCTCAATCTTTTTAAGTTATATGTACATGTTCAGGGGTTAGTTATCGATAACGCACTGGTGCAACGGGCGAGGCAAAAAGTATAAAGGACCTAGTGTATTTACTACAGATCATCATCCCAACACCACCACTCACATTTCTTACTCGACTTCTATCCAATCTCGCTTGCGACAATGTCTGCTGCTACTCAGGCCAGTGAAGACTTCCTGAAACTCCTCAATAGTGGTGGGGACGTCAAGACACAGGTCGGCATCGACGATATCAAGAACATCACCCTCACCCCCGAGCAACAGAAGACGGTTTCGACCGAAATGTCCAAGGGCATGGACGACGAAAATTTCCGTGCCCAGGTCATGAAGGATATCGACGACCTTGCCAAGCATGTTTTCGCCATCGAGGAAGACTTCCGAAAGATTAAAGATACCGTTCAGCACATCGACGAACAGGAGATTCTGCGCAAGAACGGTAATGGAGAAGTAATCAAACTCTGCCCTCGCTGGTCAGAACTTAGTCAAGTGGGTCTCTTTAGCATATTTATGATGCTTCTGTAGCTGACTTCGAACGTATCAGACATTCGTGAATCTTAGGCAAGCATCTCAAACCACCGCAAACACCGCTTTGGCTCAAGTCGACTGTAAGCCCGATATGCAGTTTACGTTAAGGACTTGGAACTCATAAATTCTCTAGTTTTCGTTGACTTGATTCCCAAAGTGAGCACCGCCTCGAACAACTTTACTCTGGATCAGAAGATCAAGTCCGCAGAGAAGTTCCACCAGGTATGCTGCGATTTTTGTCCTCTTTCAGATGCATCACTCAATAAATCGTTAGAAACTTGTGCCCTTCGTAGCCAACGCAGAAAAGGCCGAGAAAGACTTCCTCGACTTGCAGGCTAATGTCGCCTCATTCCGCACGACTCTTGTTGAAGCGATCAAGGTCAATACAGAGCAATCAGCGGAGAAAATCAAGAACTTGGAGGGCGAGATCAAAGACCTCGAACAAAAGCTGAAGGAGTAAGTGCCCTTCTACATGCATCGATCTATAGATGGTTTAACTAATCACGCAAATCCAGTGCATCAGGATTCGTAAGTCTGTGTCTGCATTAGCAGAACTATCTGTCTCAAGCTCTTTTTCGCCAGTTTGCAGGATGCTGGAACACCCTCAAAGCTGCTGGTCCCAATCTCGTCAAGACAACTGGAGCTTTGGGTGCCGTTGGAGGGAGTGCTGCCATGGCTGGTGTCCTTACCATTGCCCCAGTCGCTGCCGTTGGCCTGCTGGTGAGTGCCCCGACGCCATTGCAGATGTCGCGTTTACTTATTCGTTGTCAAGGCCGTTGGATTTGGTGCTATCGGTTACTCGCTGTTCTCGGGCTTCAAACAGAGGCAAGCCGATTTGGAAGGTACACTCAATAATTTCTCTTGTATTTCGTAATCACCAATCTCCTTGTAGGCCTGAGAAAGCAGCTCGTAGACAAGAGGGCTGAGCTTGGTAGAGAAAGGGCTCGGCAAGAAAAGCTGCAAAAGGCCATGGTCGAGGTTGAGCAGCTTGGCCCAACATTCGAAGACTTGTGCCACCGTCTCTCGATTATTGCAGGAATCTGGCGACTCGTAAGTTCTCATTTGCCTGTAGCGAGATGTATTAGCTGACACTCATTAATCGCGTTACATACAGCTTGTCGTCGATGCTCAACGTCTTGCCGGCCTTCTTAAAGACATCAAGGATAACGGAAACGATCCTGACTATGACCCCATTGTACGTTTTTTCTATCCTGTTGTGTTTCGAGGAGGAAGCTCATCCGCCCTTCGCTAGGCCATGGACATCTTCTTTGATAACCTTACGCCCGCCTATAAAACGTTGAAGGTCTCGTTGGATAAGTATGCGCTCTCTTCGAAGGCATACATGCCTAAATAGTCAGCGCCTACACAATGTCTCGACGAATTGACTTGATATTTCGAATCGCGTGTCATGTATATTCTAACCCTCTCAGTAACAAGACGAAATTCATTCATATTTTGCTTCCGCTTTGGTGATTTAGTCCCGGAGGAACTTCATCTAGTTTCGAAAGACTAAGCCCTTATGACCGATGTTGCTTGCGATTTTGCTTGCCCGTCTCAGTCACTGTGAGACTCGAGCCGCCTTGAACTCATGAACCGTGACTATACGAGATGCCCGTTCCTGAAAATTCAATTGAATTTTGACAGTGTTCGATTTATCTCGTAACGCATACATATGTATATTTCAATTCAATTGTCTCGTAAAATGCATCCTTTAGTAAAAATAAACGCTGGGAAGCTTTTGTCCCATTGACACCGTCCGCACTGCACCCATTCGGGCCAGGGTGTGAATCTGAAAGCTGGTATGTTCCCATTGCAACCGCTCATGGTTGGTTGTCATGTCTGTAATGCCAATAAGCGTACATTAAGACTTGGGATTCTCCGATGTTTCCGTGGTTAGGCGATAGCATAAAGGGATTAATTTACGCTTAAATTATCTACGCGATGATACATGTGTGATAGCGGAGTCTTGAGCGGCGAAGATGCGCGCGTGCGTTTCAGTACTATTCTAAAGGTAAACGACAAGGGGAAAGGAGTGGGTGTGTGGTTTTTATTGTTTATTCGAGAAGATACGAAAGTTGGCTTCTATACTGCGTAACCGGTTTTCTATCGAAGGACTCAGTGAAGGTGTTTGTACACGACAGTGTGTTCGCCTACCGATTCATCCCAGGTCCTCGTTTCGATTGACTGATCGACATTTATGACCACCCGCGGCATCTGAAATAGACGGGGCATTGCTTATTATATTTTTGACGTGTCTTCGACCGCAGGGTACTCACAGAAGATAGAGCTAGATTATCTCGCACATATGCATCTTTTGATGCAAAAGATGTGATGGTATAATCCCCGGGACTCGTTAATCGCCGCGAATGAGGAACCAGACTCCTCCTCGGTTCATCGGATGTATCCGAGGTGCCTCGAACGCGAGATTTAAGAGCATCGCGACCGTTGAGCATTGCGAGCAAGCTATTGAGGAACAACTTGCTGAGGCAGAAATATATGCCGATAAAAACGAAGTTGTTCGGCCAGATCGCATAGGCAATAAGACAGCCCAGCGCGCAAACGCTTCAGGGTTATCAGTCAGAACAACTGAATGAGTCATTGAAGGCGCCAGGTAGATTCTTACGTTGTGAGTAAACCTGTGACACTGAAATTTAGTAGAAATGACAGCATTTTATTCAGTGCACGTACTTGAGTTGATAACATACATCATCAGCACATTTACCACTGAGTCTGTCCTGTTTTCTCTGTCAATTCACTGTCAATCGAAGATACATCGAGGAAACCTACTGCTTGAAACCCGTCCTCGTCTTTGACAACGAGAAGCACAACGATGCAGCAATTAAAATATCAGCAGCAACGGCCAATCCAAGAGCCATGTACATAAGATACTGCGACACGCACAGTTAACTGAAGGGTTTGAACATGCGATATGCAGCATACTTACCGATATGTGAGGGAAGTAAGAGAATGTTTTCCCAATGAAGCTAATCCGCGTATGAGTTAAGTATGATTTAAGTGAGAAGTAACATACGCCAGTGATGCGAACGCTAGGTCAGAAGCGAATGTAAGCGCTGGGGAAAGTACATTACGACTGAATTTCGACGAACCTACTCCAGCTCCCACAGTTACGATTGCAATCAAAATCTACATGTATCCCGTAAGATGGTAGATCTCTCTTAAACGGACTATAACTCGCGTGACTTACGATTACGATTGCGATCAATATGTTGACCCAAGTTCGAGCGACTGCGCAGGTTGGTTAATCTGAGCTTTGGGAGGTATTACAGACAAAGTAAGTGACGAACTAAGCCAAACGCGCCTTGCGTAGATTCTGATGGATTGCTTATTATAGGGTCGACTTCAGGGGATTTGAGCCACTCACAGTCTAACGATAAAGTCGCTCAGAAGCTATCGCAGAGTATCTTAGCATGAACCACGACAAATCAGTACCCCCATAGCTACTCACAGTAATGTAGACTTGGCCCTATTTTAAATTGTTCGCCGTAAGAATTTTATGAGTGAAGAAGAGACTTGTTCTTACGAGGAAAGTCCTGCTTAAATATTAGTGGAATGCCGCCAAGAACAAAGAGGACTCGACTCACCAATGAGGTGCCAGAAGAACAATGGGATTGGCGTAGTTGGTGATGAGGTAAAAGTAAAGACCCTCAGTAATTAGTGCCAGATGAACGGAATCCAGCACCCTATGGCGTTCGAAGTTCTATTAGGTCTCGAGTAAACAAGTTGTTATTATTGGCTCACCAAAGAGAGTAAATCTATGTCAAGCACACCGACACAGACGACGCGTCAATAACACAACAATGTTTCACATGCATATAAACTAGATACCAATGCTCTAAAGGCCAGTCGATCGCCATTGTTTTGCTTGAAATAAACGAATGTTTGGAGGCAAGTGATGCCATACAATCTGGACAATGCATCAGAGCATGAACGGAACCATACGTGTCACAGGCCGTGTACAACGCTGAAAGCTTGAAAGAAAAAAAAAGAAAAAGGGTACATACACACCAGCCAAGACATTTCCAAGAAACGCTGCCCCCAGAGTATTGTCAAGTTTGATAACAGCCATTCTGAGGCGCCAGCTTTACTGGCACGCTAAGCTATAAAGGTCCAAGGTAACGAAGGGAGGAAGACTGGGGAAATATTGTTCCTGAAGAGGCGCATGAAGCTTATATGGATGCAAAGAAACCAGGTCGTGATATTCTCCTAATGGCAAAGAAAGCCCACAACATGGATCAACGGAGGCTCTTTTTGGGCGGGAAAGAGCCAAAGAATCGTGTCCACCTGGAAAATGGTTCTGACAGCATGGATTCTTGTCTTGTATTCAATACCTATAACGAGCCAATCTCGGCAGCGCAACTTGTCAGGTCGTGTAAAGAAAAGATGCTGGAAGCGAAATTTTCGATGATAGTGATTGTGGGAAGGAGAGAAAATCGGTACTTTCACCACTTCCATGTGTAAGACGTCCACCAAATGGTATTTATAGAAGGTTATGAAGAAAATGTGGTCATTGTGAGAACAAATTCTGGGCGATTTCGTGCGCCCAATGCCCAATAATAGCCTGCCGGATCTGTCGCGCTGCCTCCAGTGATATATGGAACTCCTCTAAGCGAGATAGATTAGGATCCAAACGCCCCAAGCTGAGGCAACATCCTGTCGAATACCAGTTGGTATTTAATCCACAAGGTGTGTAGCCCAGCGGCCCCTGCCCCAGTCGCTTTTTTTAGTCAACTTCCTCCCTGAGAGAATCGGTAGATTTTGTTGAGGCCCTGCGAACACCAGGTAGTAATCGTCCCGACGTCCACGCTGATTACTGTTGTCGTGGACGTGACACTAAGCAAAGACTTGATTTAAAAAAATCTGCCGTGATGCCTGCAGCAAACTGAGAGCGTGAAGGTCAAGTGAAGGTTTGTTCCAGTCCGCTGTGTCGTTATTTGTTTGACCCAAGGGACGCCACAGTCTTTTCTAATTGGCTGGCTAACCACCTAATAGGGGAACTTGAACTTGAACGTTTGAACACCAACGTCTCTGCCTTGACTCAAGAGTCTTCGCACATTTCCGTTAAACACTCGATATGTTTTCTTCTTCTCGGATGCTGAAAACACCTTTAAAAGGACGCATTATTGAATTGTCAGTTCCGTAAGGCCGCTTGATGTTTTTGGTTTGAACAAGTATTATGCAAATTCACGAGCCATTCCTGCTTTGATCAGACTCGAGTTCCTCGCCAATGGCTCACCTCCTGTACACAGGCACGGTCAGGGGACTCTTGATGACCCTGTGTACGGAATATGCACAGAGTATGCACTGTCGTTGTTACATCAACACACACCACAAACTGCATTGGTCAAAGTACATATAACGAGACCGACGAACCCACACAAAAAGAATAACCTTTTGGGTAGCTATCACGAAGCCCTAGTCCCAAAATTCAATCCTCGAACTCACACTACAACAATAGCAGCATGGCAACACGACGAAGTCGGCCCGCTATGGAAGTACTTTGCGGACAAAGGAAATTCACTGTCCGTGACCAGTGATGAACAGCAACAACGAGCGCAAGGAGCCATTCTGGAGCAACTCCAGAACACTGAGCTGCAAAAACGGATGATGGATGATCTTAACAATCTTTCGGAGCATATCTCTAGGGTTGAGCGCAACTTTATAAGCATACAATGCGCCATCCAATGCCTTGATGCCATACAACTTCTTCGCAAAACGGATGGCACTGTTCTTCAGCTCAAAGGCCATTGGGTTCACTTTTACGAGGTAAGTCCTATTTCGTATATAAAGGCAACATGAAAGCACTTTATTACATACGCTGACGCGTTCAATTCAGACTTTCGCAATGTTGAGAACTTCAGCCCAAGCTATGGTCGAAGGCGCATTGAACGAGGTGCAATGCCAGTCTATCTTGTCTTATCGATACAGGCAACGTGTTTACATTTCTGGTTATAGACTTCGCAAAAACTTTCCTGCACAACAAGCCTTTCGAATCCAACAGCATATTGCCAGAGAAGCGACAATCGGTGTTGGCCTTCATCGAGGTTCGTATCTTTTAATAGTAACTTTATAACGAGTTTCATTATGCTGATACGCTGACCACCTTGATCATTGAAGATATTCGTGTCCGAACCAGAGGACATTGAACGCAAGTTTGGTCAGCTTGTCTAGGAATTGACATCCTTCGAATGTCTCTCCACGACACTTTAAATCGGCTCATTGAGCAGAAAAAGCCTCAGCGAGCCGGAAGTAATGACGGAAACATTAGGGATTTACAACGTAAACTGGAACTGCAAGCGCAAGATTAAATCACCCATTTCGCACAAGCCAATTACTGAAATGACCCTCCGTCAGTGCCAGTGCATCACAACCCGTAAGAAAGCGTATTTAACACCTACACGTAGAAACTGTTCATACTTCTCTCAGAGCAGGTCTCTAGTCCCACGGCCTCCCTGGCCAAATTCGCTGACGGTATAGGAGCAGGGGCCGCTGCTGTGAGCAGCATGCTTGCATTTTCCCCTGTTTCGGAGGCTCGTTTGCTGGTGAGTGGACTTACTCTCTGCATTGACAATGGCAACACAGAACGAACTGATGTCCTGCGAAGGGAGCTGCCATAGACGCTGATGCGCTTTCTCAAAAGTACGCTGACAGCCTCTCTAAAAAGCGCTGATCGATTCGGATGATCCTTCGAAAATCGTCCTCATAGAGATTTACAACCTTCGAGCTGAGTTCATTGTCCTGTGCAAACGCCTCACAATTATGGCAGGTACCAAACGACTTGTGAGCTTTTTTCTATCGTTCTAATCGAACATCCCTTTTCTGATGAGCAGAAACAGTTAATTGTCAAGGCTCAGCGTCTCTGTGACAAGTTTGACGGGTTGATCGCGTCTATCCAATCTGGAGAGGAACCAGACCTTTTGGTGCGTGAAATGGCATCCGACCTTCCACGTTCGCATCTCATCTGCGCACATGCACAGGGTTTCGACATATACCTCGAACAACCTACCTCAGCTTACGAAGTCTTATCCCTGGCTCTGGAGAAATGTTGTCTGTTGGCCGAGGAACCGTTCGAAAGATGGGCCGCCACGCAACTGATGGTGCTGCAGATATGGAGTAACCCTTCAGCGTGGACCTATTTGATTGACCCAAAATGTTTGAGCTAACAAGTCTCAACGTTGCTGGCAAACAGCGATTGGAATCCGTCGCATGTAATCGACGTGCAGACGTTTTCCGCTTCTATCAGACCAATGCGATGGCTTCTACAGTATGTAAGCCAAACGATCGAGAGCACGAGTGGTTTCATCAATGATACGAAGGAAAAGTGGAGGTGCTATAATATTTCTCATATTTCTCCTGTCAAACGAAGTCATCGGGTATGACACCCCCCCTCCAGATACTAAGAAGTCCGCAATAAGCCATTTTACCAGTTAGATCCGACAACGAGTCTGAAGGTCTGTGGTCTGCAGAAATCGTGGAAGACATCCAGTGTATTTTTTTTTGAGGGGCTTACACGCCCCAGATGCAACCGTAAGCATTTCAAAACCTGTTTTATTTTCTTTCCTCCCCTTTGAGCAATGGTGACATGTTCAATGGTGGATTAATTCATAAAAATAATTTCTACTCCCAAAGAATGTAAGAGCATCAGGACTGTATGCTTCATACTTTAATAATAGTTCACCTATAGTCTTTTTCATATGGTTTTCTGAGGTTTCATAGGTTTTCGTCGGTTTTAGAGTTTTCACATAGAATAATAAATATTTTATGATGGTAGGTTTTTTACAAAATGGACATGAGTTTCAAGGTTTCAGGTTTTTGAGTTTTTTGAGGGTTTTTAAGGGTTTAATGGATTTAGGAAACCCAAAAAACTCAATGGACGCGTTGCTGATGGCCTAGAATCGGTACATTATCTTCTGTTTTTTACCCGACCATATCATTGCTGACCACTTAGCATATGTGTGATATAGTTTGTCTAAAAGCAGGTTGTGGAACTCTCAGTGTGTCAATACCTTCTTGCCTTTGCATTGGCAGTTCATAGTGATGCAGCAAGTCAGTTCTGAACTTGACAGTGCACATTGCTTTGGCTTCTTATCGCCTAATAACTTGTCTTTGATGTTGTTTCTCTGTATTAAATTACGTAGCTATGTCCTTCCAGGAGCTTTGGTTCTTCCTGCTTGCGAGGCGAGGCTTCGAGCATGTTAGATGAAGGTATCTTTTTGTTTGACCGCGAGTCGTGTTATTATCTGTGTGCTGGCAGGCATCGTCGGACAAGGTCAATTCGAATACAGTGACGGAGCGGTGGCAATATATGTATATCTGAGGCTTCTTCATGACGGCCAAATCCTTGTTCCTTCTGAAAGTCATATCGAATTTCCTCGGTGATTATAACGCGTAATAACCTATCTTCTGATAGTTTTTGGTTCGTTTTCATTGCCGGTAATGGTGGTAGCACTTCGGGAAGTCCGGGCCTCGGCTGTACCCTGTGGGGTAGATTTTCCCAGCGTCTATTTTTACCGACGCAAGGCGCCATGCTGGCCACATCTGTCGGCACGGGCTTGTCCTCCCCGTGAGAGGCTTATGAAGGTGTGTTCTGCACAGAAGTCAATATATCCATCCATTCCGCAGTATAACAGCACAAAAAACCCTTTAATGTTATATATACTTATGAATCGTCGATCGTCCCAACGGGTATCGGCTAGCCGTCCCTGCATTCCGAAAATCCTCCCCAAACATCGAGCCTCAGGAGGTATCACCTTGAACTTGAATGACAATTTTCAGTCATTCCAGAAATCCTCAAAGTCTGTCCAATCTCGAGCACTCCATTCTGCAATTTGTTTTGCGGTTGCACATTCTCGACGATGACGAGGTCTCCAGTCGGCAACTTGGCAGTCCTGTAAATCAAAACTCTAATGATGAGCGTGATTGTTCTGTGATGACGATTGAAGCGTGTGGGGAAATATGGATAGGGGTAAGATTTCATGCCTCAGCCACGGCTGCTGCATGTTTGTAAGACGTTTAAGAGATAAGATGCCAGGTGTAGTGTATGACCACGCTGTAGGAGCAAAAGAGGGTACACGTACCCTGCTGCAGTAACGTAGGGGACATCCTGCGCACTTGTGCTGCGCTGCGTTGGTGCACTTTCGACACCTGCGTTGTGGGGTTTCGAGGTCGGCTCCGAGTTCAAGCATATGGCTGAGGGATCCCGGAAGGATCTACATAGTAAATTGGTGTAGCATATGAGCACGTTGTGAGTGGTTAACGATGAGCGATTTTGAGATAAAGACGCACCTTTACACTCTCCCAGTCCTCGATGCGAACGCCAACCTGCCCATCCATAAAGGCACGTTTATGGGCGTACATTATTGCCATTACATTTCCGGGAGAGAGCCACTTTCTCCAGTTCGGGTGGTCCGGTGGGAAGTGCACGCCTCTGTCGAGGTAGAACGCGACGAGGAATTCTTTGTCGTCTCGGTCCTTGACAATGTACATAGGGCGAAGGTATGGTATATGTCGGACGATTTCAACGAGGAGACACCAATGCTTGATCGGATAACCTGTATGTCCTGAGTCGTCGTAATATCGCAGGTCCAAGTCGTCGTCAGCATCCTCAGGAAGGTCCTCAAAGCTGGGGAAAAAGTCCTGTGCCACTAATTAGCACGCATCGAGATCGAAACTGTAGATGGTACTGGCTGGCGAGCCTTACCTCGTCGATTAGAGTGAACTCTCGTTCTGCCATAATATTGGGTAAGTTGAAAAATTACACAGCCCAACAAGATTTAAATTGGTGTCGTATCAGTGAGAAAAATAGTCAAGACGCGTATGTAGTCACACTGCTTATAACGTGAACTCTTGCTCGATCTTCATTATTATTTTATAATCCTTTCAACATTATAAAGAAAATAAAAGATGCTTATTTCGAATGTTTATTTTGTTAAGAAACATATTAACTGCCACTCGAAAGCCGAATATGATGGAGACGCTAAATGGGCGTTGTGAAGTGGCTGTGCAATTATTGAACACGTCGCCACGTCGTCGCGCTTTTCATCATTTTTCACTTTTCTTTCTCTCCCCTCCATCATGGATTTCCTCCATACTCAGCTCAACGCTGTCCAGCGACAACTTGCTTTTGTCGCAACGGACTCCATTGACTGGAAATTTTATGTTCAGTCTTTCTCTTGGGCGGTCACTCTCTTTGAGTCATATCTCCTGTGAGTTGTCAGAGTTTACCGACTTGATATCACCTCGGTCCTATTTTCATCGAAAATCCGGGATTTAGAGTTTAGAAATACTGACACGATCTCCCATGGACTTCTAGGATACGCCAGTACCCACTGTACTCAAAGACGAAGCCACCACCGGCGCTAGCCAGTCACTTCGAGCCCGGTGTGTTCGAAAAGTCACAAGCTTATGGAAAAGACAAGGCCAAGTTTGCTCTGTTCTCTGGCCTTTTCAAGCAATGCCTCGATTCGTTGATGCTTCAATATGGCTTTTATGCTTGGTCATGGTCAGCTGCCGGCTCGTTGTTGGCCAAGGTTGGATATGGACCAGAACATGAGGTGAGCCACGCTGCTTAGTTGACTTATTGCAGTGCGCAGTGCTGTTATCACAACCCTTAATGCTGCAATTCGTCGCTATGAAGCAATTTTTAACGCGTTAACGTGCTAACATCGTATTTTTTAGATCAAGCAATCAATTGCCTTCGTCTTTACTTTGTTCTTCCTGTCCTCGCTCCCAACTCTCCCTCTTAACATATACTCGACCTTTGTCGTCGAACAAAAGCATGGATTCAACAAGATGACTCCCGCTCTTTTCGTCACTGATCTCATCAAGAGCTGGATTCTCTCTTTCGCCCTTGGAGCTCCTTTCCTGGCTGCCTTCCTCTACATCTTCAAGTGGGCAGGAGACCGCTTTGTTCCATGGCTCATGGCCTTCATGTATGTCACCCTAATCAAAGGAAATACGCAAATCGCTAACCTCGACCACTTTAGGATTGGCTTCCAGCTCATTATGGTTGTTCTGTACCCCACTGTTATCCAACCTTTGTTCAACAAGCTTTCTCCCCTCCCTGAGAGTGACTTGCGCACCAGGATTGAGAACCTCGCTGGAAACCTCAAGTTCCCCCTTAAGCACCTTTACGAAATTGACGGCTCCAAGCGAAGCTCCCACAGCAATGCCTACTTCTTCGGTCTTCCATGGGTTAGTCCCACAATGATTCTAGTTCAGTATTACAACACTAACATAACATTACTTTCTTAGAGCAAGCACATTGTCATATTTGACACTCTCATCCAACAGAGCAAGCCTGAGGAAGTTGAGGCCGTTGTTGGTGTGTCTTCACGAATTTAGCTTGGTCAACTTCCTCGGCTAACCATTTCTTTTCAGCTCATGAACTTGGTCACTGGTACTACCTTCATCCAACCAAGATGATGGCTATCTCCCAGCTTCACATCTTCACCATTCTGGCACTCTTCCCAGCTTTCCTCCATGCTCCACCCATGCTTCGCTCCTTCGATTTCCCCAAGGAAGTTGCTGCTCAGCCACCCACCATCGTTGCTTTCCTCCTCTTCCAGATGATCCTTACTCCTCTTGAGGCTGTCGTTAGCATTGCCATGAATGCCGTTAGCCGTCACTTTGAGTGGGAAGCCGACAGGTTTGCTGTTGAACTCCAAGACCAGCTCAATGATCCCGCTATGGCCGATATGGGTGACCGTCTTGGACAGGCTTTGATCGCTCTACACGTTAAAAACCTTTCGACTGTTTGGGTTGATTGGCTGTAAGCTTTATCCGCTTTCGCAATCATTTCTATTGAAAACTAACGGCTGTTTCTTTTTTAGATACTCTGCATACCACCATTCGCACCCCACTTTGACTGAGCGCCTGAGGGGACTCGAGTCCTTCCAGGAAAAACGACAGAAGAAGAAAGAGTAGATTACTTAGACGATGTCTTCTGTATTGACGG
The DNA here is from genome assembly GCA_015501605.1 of Panaeolus papilionaceus. Lineage (NCBI taxonomy): Eukaryota > Fungi > Basidiomycota > Agaricomycetes > Agaricales > Panaeolus > Panaeolus papilionaceus. The sequence continues at coordinate 703,473 of JADNRZ010000017.1, forward strand.
TCAGCACGAGTATATACATGTGTTTTGTCTAGGTAATACAAAATTTACCATGATTATTTATTGGCACTCTACAACAGATTGGTGGTTATATAGGAAGGTTGAACTAGAGTGTTTTTGAACGGGAAACAATAGTTAGCGTGAGAAGGACTAAGTTGAGAGCTGATTCAGAGATCCAAAGTTGATCATAACGACACATTCAGCAAACGAGGATGCCCAACTGCTACCATCACGACTTCAAGTTGGGTCATGAGCACTTACATGTAGGCGATTACCATACACGTCTCCCTTTATCTCGCAACTATCGCAATTCCTGCCACCCAGATCGAGATGTAAATCGTTTCCCATGCCAGGGCGCAGGGCTGTGAATGCAATGTTGACTATCCTTGCAACATTACCTCGATAATACTGATTGACATCCTGGATTCCGAGTCACAGCAGATTAGAGCCCATAAGAACTGAGGGTAAAAAAACTTGCTTCAACACTGGTCACGTAAACTGACGGTTTGTTACAGACCTTTTGACATGTTGAGTCTGCGAAGCTTTCTAACACGGGCCCGCAGTGTGACAACAAGGACATATTATACTGTAAAATGCCGCATCTCGAGCTTGCCGTGGAGAATTCAGCGACGTCGCCGCGTGAGTTGGCGTTACGCATAAAACACGTTATCCATGCTAATTATATTGATAACCCTTAGGTTGTAAAGGAGGTTGCTCGGATCTATCGAACCAAGCTCAGACAAAAGCACAAGAGAACAAAACACACCATCTATTCATGGAGTTCTCGAAGAAAGAGGAGTGTCCATGCAGCACTCAACCCGAAGACACCGGGATTGCCATCCCCAGTTCCTCATCTCCAGGTCTCGAATGACCCGCCAGACGAGGAGGAAGCCAAGATGGTTTGTGAAGCTATCGAGAGAACGGAGGCCCGATTGAAATCCCACAAGAAGGACCTATGGTTGCAATCGTATTGGGCTTCTGCTGGCGCGCCTAAACCGACGCCCCAACCAATAATCGCTCATTTGGAAGAGAACCTCTCTTGTCTGGAATCCATAAGGTCATCTATCCGTCGGTTTCCGGCTGAGTTGCTGAGGGATATGTTCGTATTTGGACTATACCCGAGACCCCATGCACCAGAAATTCACACCCCTGACGACTTGGTGGACTGGCCCTGGACCGTATCTCAAGTCTGCCAGCGATGGAGAAATGTCGCTCTTTCGATGCCTGAACTTTGGTGCTACTTGCCCACCTTCAGGATCGAACGCATCCAGTTTTCTGGAGATATCCGGCGTCAACAAGCAATGTTGCAACTTATGATCTTGCGTTCACAAGACAGAGGCCTCCATCTCGCTGTGAAGGGGTACATATCCGGCAAGAAACCACCTCGTAATCCTACCATAAACCTACTGGTCCAGCACGCAGAGAGATGGGAGACGGCTTCAATGCGTCTCAGTGGTGCGCAACTCAATGTGTTTCGGGGAATCAAAGGTCGTCTTCCAAGGCTCACACGTTTGAGGCTTTCCGTGTGGCATTCAATGGCTTCAGCTATCAATATGGATCGCGATATGTTCTCTATCGCTCCGAAGCTTCAGGAGGTCTCATCCAATTCACATTATACTGCAGCACCTCGCTTTCCACAAGCCCAGCTAGTGCGCTGCTCTCTTCGTTGCTGTTCATCGGAAAGCCAAATGCGAGCACTGTTCTCTAGTGCGAACATTCTGCGAGAGCTCCAGCTGGAGAGCTCACGCATACCTGTTTTATCGACATCCATAACACTGCCTAAACTCGAGCGATTCTGCTTCAGCATTAATTCGTACGACGATGTTGGTGGCTTGCACAACCTCATTACACCTGCTCTGGAAGAATGCTATGTCGATGGAAGTCACGGAGATATACTTACCGCCTTGCTTGCGTTGTTCGGACGCTCATCTCAGACAATCTTTCAGAAGCATCCCCTCAAAAAGTTGGCTTTCAGCAGAGACACGAGTTCGCTTATAACCTCACAATCTGCGACATTCATTTCAATACTTGAACTAACATCCGGTATTCAGTCGTTGGAATGTCCCCTCCCATCATTGGATACTCTCTTTAGGTTGACACAGGTGGACTCAACAGATATATTGGTTCCTTCGATGAAGTGTTGCCGCTTCCTGTTGTCGTCCACATTAACGAGGGAATTCTCAAGTGCTGTGAATGCATTGGCCGCTTCACGCTGTGAAATCGGCAATGATGACTTGGGTTTCGAGGGTTCTTTTACCTCGACATTTGTTCAGCCACTCGAGTATTTAACCCTTCAGGCAATTTTTCCATCTCCCCCTTACGACGATGATTTGTCTGAATGCCAGCATCATCTGGAGGAATTGTGGGAGCAACAAAGCCCAAGAGTTACTCGCCGTGATAACACACAATCCCTCACGTCGACCTTGGATGCTATGGAAGATACCGACCAGCCTGAAGAAAAGCCTCGTGATGAAGCCACATTGCTACGCACCCTCCGCGACCTTATCGACAGCGCTCTACCTGGAGAGACCAGATACGAAACATTGCCTATATCAGAGATACCCTTTTCCAAGCTACATATTTCGCGACAGCAAGCTACCGCCTTAATTTCTCATTTGACAAGTTGTCGAGAAGCGCGTATAAGTATACAGTCACTCGCGGTATTTCTCCATATCACTCCCTGCACCTCAATGATACGCTGATGCTCACATCCCCAGGCTTCTAGGCTGGATAGATTTATTTGTCTATCCCTCCAGGACCGACTAAAGGACACTCCGGCTAAAACAAAGAAATTACTTCCTTACCTGAAGGAGGTCGAAAGAGCACTTGAAGATTTGCTTTCAGACTGGCAATTTTCGATTGATGAGTATCTACATGAAGTACACTGGGTTCATGACGACGCCGAAAAGTCATTGCTGTACGTTCCTTCGCGGGATGGTGTGTCCTCTCTCTCCGAGCTTTCACGCACGCACTATCTAAAATGACATTCATTTTTTCTTAGCTATTCGCTCGTCGAGCGAGAGCACATGTTTGGTTTTGGATTTGATGTACACGTTACGCCACTATTTTTCGGAACGCCGAAAGCAAGCACATGAACTGTTTTTGTCACGCAACGAACCAGTGGAATGAGAGTAAGCCATCCGATCACTGTCATTGAAACAACTCTTCCTCGTTCGACTTTAGTTGATCAAGTTGGACACCTACCTGTGCCAAGCACATGGTCAAAATGCATTGTTGACTTTCCTGTGATTGGAGGTTCTACAAGTTTCTTCCACCGCTTACGGGATGTCGGGTTGTGTACTGTACAATCGTGTATTATTTATGCCAGAGAGTCTACATTCATACTCGGTGCGTTTAAATCCCAATATGTATATATGGGACCCAAGTAAGTAAAAATTGTTCAGTATCGCTTCGCTCCCTTCTGAGGACCTCAACGGCTCGATGGAGTGCATAAGCCCCAAACTCGCCACGCAACCTAAACTTATCCCCAGTGGCCTCTTCCGCGCCCTTTCCAAAATCAATCAGATTCTTGTAAAACTCTCCAGCAACCTTAGGAGCGAATGTATCTTTAATTGACCACATCGTTGCCACAACTCCACGATACCCTGCTGTCAACATACCAGCGGCAAGGTGGACAGCTTCCTCCGACAAAATCTCATCTCCAGCGCTTGTTTGACATGCGGAGAGGAATGCGAGGTGTGCGTTGGGAAGCCTTCGCCGTACTATGGCCAACAACTCCAAGCGTCCATCGTGTAAATGGAACCCGCTTTCCAACGGGTTAGTTTTATCTTGGACAGCATGGCATGCCATGTGGATGAAGCTGTAGTTTTGAATTTCCTCAGAAACAGAGTGAATTGTTGCTTGATCGTTTTCGAGGCATAGATTCTTGATTTGATTGGAAGCCAGGAGCTGCCCCACATTTCTTACTTCTTCAGTTGTGGCAGGGATGGGTGACATGCCAGGAGTGTTAGGTTGACTAATCATGAGAACGCCAGTGCTTTCTGGGTTTGCAGGTGTCGGGTGTTGGACTTTGTTGAGAAGTGAGGTAACAGTCGGCGTATACGACGACACAGCGAAATCAAATAGATGTGCGCCATGTTCCACTTTATCTGGATGATAGTTCCCAGCCGCATGAATAGGTAGGAATGCGAGGGGGCCAGTTGTGCACCACCAGATGCGTGGCAAAGGTTGTGTCGGGTGCTACGATAAGTTGCATTCAGACATACATTTTCACGAAAAGCGAGATACCTACAGATATTCCAATCCCAGTTAAAATAGGTTGGACGACGGCTGTCCATAGCTCTCTCAAGACTCCTTCAAGGACGCTGCGTTGTCGGCCTTGGATATTAGCCCGTCGCACAGCCCTAACTCCCCCAGCATCATCGTCTTCTTCCTCATCATCATCCCCTTTGAGGTCATCGCTGATGCCCGCATCTCGAAGCCGAACTCCACGAGCAACCAAAAAGCGAGAGAGCAATTGATGCATGTCAAATGCCCGCTTGTGACTAAATCCAGGGAGAGGAATATGAATGGGGAGCTGAGAGCCATGGTGTAGAACGAGTGCATCGCAGCGTTCCGCGTCTACATTTACGACCACCACAAACCCTGAGTCAGGAAGATTGCTCAGAATACTCGCAGAGGACAGTGGTCGAAGAAAGTCGCGGAAATCTGGAATCAGGCGGATTTCAGCAAGGAGTCGATCCCATTCATCAGCGAGCTTGACGTGAGCGGACACTTCGTCTTGTAGCGATATCTTTCGCTCAAAACCGACGTCAGTTTCCGTGTCGATTGTAAAGTCTGTCCGGGATCCTGCTGTTTCCAATGCTCGAGAAATTTCAATAACTCGATCTGCGAGCGAAGGGTTATGTGCTCGCAGATCATCCACGGGCGTACGAAGCTGATTGAGTTGATTCCATACGAGACACCTTCCTTGTTCCAGCCATTCAAGCGCCTTCGCAATATTTCCCAGAGAGATGGCAACTGCTGCTGCCGACGTAGCGAACTGCGACGTCTCTCCTAGCTTCTCGTGTCTCCTTTCAATGGTTCTTGCCATCCCCGAGACTTCGGAAAGAAGTCGTGTCGCAGTATCTCCCGCCTCGATACATTGGGGACGGTCGTGTTCTTGGGCGAGTTTCATCCATTTGAGACTTGCTTTCAGGCGGTGAGAGGGTGGACCTGCAGATGATAGGGCAGATTTCCGGAAGAGGGACAAGGCCTTTTGAATTGAACTTGCATCTTGGGAAATGCGATAGTGAACAGAGTAACTGTCCCCGAGGTTAATCATCTGCCTTGCTCCTTCAGCATGGCCTTCAGGCGTCAACGAGACTGCTTTCTCTTGAAGGGAAATAGCGCGAAGGATATCTTTGTCGTCGGGTGTTGGGAAATAGAAGCATTTGTCCCGGTAGGAGTTGCCAAGGTTGTTGCAGAGAGTCGATGTGATGGTGTGCCGGTCTGACGCCAGATCGACAGCCCGTTCTTGAAATGCAATTGCTTTGTTGATATCGTCCACGTCTTTGGTGATGACAAACCGACTTGAATACGAGTTGCCGAGGTTATTGAGCGTATACAAGAGAGCTGGGCTACTTTCCGAGAGAAGGGTTATAGCCTGAGTTTGACTGGTTATCGCAGCAGAAATGTCTGCAACATCTTTTGTTAAGTGGAAGCAGCTATTGTATGCAGTCCCTAGGCGATCCAATATCCCAGGTTTTGCCGCGTGGTCATCCGGTAGGGCTTTTATAGCCGTCTCATGAGCTGCAATAGACTCTAGGATATCGGAGAGATCAGATGTATTCAAGAATCGACAGTAAAAGGTATTGCCAATATTACTGAGCCATCCGGGGAGCTGATTGGCATTACCGCGCTGGTCGGCAAGGTGAAGGGCTTTTTGTTGAGCGGAGATAGCTTCTGAAATATCTGTCAGAACACCAGTACGTTGAAATCGGCTTTGATATGCATTTCCAAGGTTGATGAGAATCTGAGGCTTGGCTATGTGAGTGTCGGGAGTGAGTGTAGTCGCACGCCCTTGTAAGCTAATTGCCTTGTCAATGTCAGCCAGGTCACCGAGGAGTTCAAAGCGTGACTGATAAATATTGCCAAGGTTGTTAAGCAGGCGAGGAGTGTCGACATGTCCTTCTTGGACCAGTTCCACGGCCTTTTCTTGGATAGAAATGGATTCGGACAGATCAGAAACGTCTCCCGTGGACTCGAAACGGTACTGATACGATGTGCTGAGATTGTTGAGGAAGGATGCACGTTTGGCATGGTCGTCAGCTATTAGCTCCAGTGCACGCTTCTGACACGTTATAGCGCGCTCAATGTCTTCGAGTTCCCCGGTATATTCAAAACGGACCTGGAGTGCATTGCCGAGATTGGTCAAAAATGAAGCATAATTGGGGTTGGTTTCGGGGACGATGTCCAGTGCACGCTCTTTGGTCGCGACAGCTTCGCGTAAGTCGTCGAGATCTCCTGTACCCTCGAAACGTCGCTCATATAAAGACCCAAGATTTGTGAGCATCGCTGCTGCATTCATGTCCGAAATAGGAGTCGCATCAATGGCTCGCTTTTGCACCGAAATTGACTCTGTAATGTCATTCAAGTCGCCTGTATCTTCGAACCTGAATTTAAGGGAGGTTGCCAAGTTGTTCAGGCGGGTTGATAGGTCTTTGTGGCCGGCTGGGGTGATGTCAATGGCTCTCTGTTGGAAGGATATGGCGTGGTCGAGATACTTAACATCACCGGTTCTCCTATAAAAGAACTGGTAGGATGTTCCAAGATTGTTGAGTCGTCCAGGGAGGTTGGGGTGTTTATCACCGCTGAATTTAACCGCTTTCTCGTGTGCAGAGATTGAATTTGCGATATCATCTAGTTCGCCGCTGATCCAGTGACGACGTAGGATTAGATTGCCAAGATTATTGTACCGACCAGACAAGTCGGGGTGCCCGTCAACAGTAGCAGCGATAGATTTTTGCTGAACTTCAATAGCTTCCGTGATATCCTCGAGACGAGAGGTTTGTTCCGACAACGACTCCAGCGACCCTGCGAGGTTGTTCAACCATCCTGGTATCTTTGGATGGCCGTTTGGGGTTAGATCGAGTGCTTTCTTCTGGGTAGATATGGCCTCATGTAAAACGGTCACATCTTGGCTTTTGTGAAAGAGAGCCTGCAGGGCATCACCCATGTGGATGTACAATTGTGGTAGATCTTCATTGGGTGTGGCTAAATCGACGGCCTTTCGTAAATGCGAGATCGCGTGTTGGATGTCACTTTGGTCTTGTGTGATTTCAAAGTGAAATCTATAAGCCCGGCCGAGGTCGCTGGTCCGCCTTGGGAAAAGCGGGTGATTTGCGGCAGTCGATCTAAGCGTTAACTGAAGAGCAGACAAGGCCTGTTGAACGTCCTGGTGGTCTTCAAGGTATTGGTACCGTTTCAGTAGGGCGATGGCGTAATAGTGAAGACGGGAGGGTATTGAGCTACTCTCCGCGAGACTTTTAGAGAGAGCAACAGAAAAAATAGAGATGGCTTTGGTTGCGCTTTCTAATTCCCCTTGAATTTCAAGACCTTCGAACAGCGTCTGACCCAAGGAGTCGAGTTGCTCAGTAGATTTTGAAGCATAATCCGAGTCTCGGGATCCTAGAATCCCGACGTGACTGCCAGTGTTGCTTTGTTAGTGTTGACACTAGTTAAGCTCAGAGTGCTGCAGCATACGATTTATGTTGTTCTAGCCATTGACTAATCGTCAGGTCGTCCAGTGATTCCTTGGAACTGGTAAGGCCAGCGGTGAGTATACTTCATGAAGTAGGGTTTACAGGGGTTTGCAGTATCCTCACCTGGGTGTGTCGGCAGTATCCATGATATTCATCGCTAGCATCAATCCAAATTCGAAAGATATTGGTTCTTTGGTTTGGTATGAAAGTCATCGATAACGTGCCATGATACCGGAACCGTCGGAATCGCGAAATCTCATGTCGAAAGGCTGTGTTCAAATTATTTGGATGTGTAATTGAGGTGGTTGATGAATATCAATGACAAGATGTTAGTGAATACTTATTTTTTAAAAATATTCCTTTGCCAATATGATAGGGAGCCTCAATATATATATATATAATGCGCTAGTTGGATATGTTCAGAAAAGATGAACAATGAAACGGACAAACCTAACCTACATAAGCCTTTGGATGGTGGAAAGTCAAGCCCTTCTGAGACCGTAGGCGGGGATCTCGCCAAAAAAGGCAACCTCGACTCAACACCAAACGACAACATTCTCTTCAATTGTCGTTTCTTCACTGTGAAAGATAATAAAAAATGGGACAAATTCATTATCATACAGTACTATAAATGGTGGTCCGACAACAAATATCTGGATACATACCGCAGAGCGCTTTACCTCGAGTCTTCATGAGGGTACACAGGATGACAAGTCGTCACTGCCTCACCACCCACTGATCATTACCCATGATTGGCTGGTCTGGTCAGTTATAAAGAAAACTTCTCAAGGGTGGCTCTGACAGCCGCAATAATACTCAATCTCTCATTGATAGCTCCAATTCAACTCTAGGCTCAGGTAAGAGAGAAGAAGGCCTCAATCTTGCCAGTGTTTGCGCTACTGACCGACGAATGACAGGCTATGTTGGATTTCAAAATCTTCTCGACAACAATCCAGGACAAATTGTACCATGACACAAAGTTCAGGCAGAAAACAGGCCGGGACAATTACTGTGAAGACAAAAGAAGGGCTCAGACAAAGATCTTTCAACGAGTTTTCAGTCGTAGGACAACTGTCTGGTCCCCAGTCCCGCACCTGCATACCTCTAACGATCCCCCGAGTGAGGAAGAAACCCAACTTATCCGGAGTGCCGTTGAAATAGTAGAGTCACAACTGCGGTCTTGCAGAAATCAGCATTGGCTACAGTGCTATTTGACCCCCCTGGGGCGCCTGAACCCACACCCCCTCCAGAAATAGCCCGGTTGGAGGATCGCATTTTGAATTTGAAGACGTTAACTTCGTCCATTCGCCGAATTCCGCCAGAACTGCTCAAGCTCATCTTCACATTTGGAATGTATCCCAGACCTTCCATGCCAGATGTACATTACCCTAAATACTTGCTGGACTATCCGTGGAATGTGTCGCAGGTCTGTCAGAGGTGGAGGGATGTCGCTCTCTCTTTATCATTGATGTGGGCATATCTCCCTCCATTTCGCATGTCCGGGGCCGTGCCTTCTAGCGCAGTGCGTCGCCAATGTGCAGCGTTAGAGGAGATGATTAGGAGATCCCGTGATATAGGAATACATGTGGTTATCACAGGAGACATGGCTAGTACTTCAGCAGACCAGAACCCAATCATCGATATTCTAGTCAAGCATTCGGAGAAATGGGAATCGGTAGCTCTTCGCCTTAGTCCCGTCCACCTTTACGCCTTAAGGAATGCCCAAGGCCGGATTCCGAACCTTCGACGGGCGTCTGTCTGGTTATGGGCCTCTTCAATACCGAATGGGCTGGATGTCAACCTTTTCGCTGGTGCTCCGAAGCTCGTGGATGTCTACTCTTTTTCCTCCAACGTTCAACTACAATTTCCGCGCTCCCGGCTTTCCTACCTTTCTTTCCATAGTTCGGGAATCGGAGATCAAGTGTCTCATACGATCTCATCAAACATCGCGCACCTAGAAGCCCTCCTTTTGGACTTCGTGAACCTTCCCCAATTCACAACTCCGATTTTGCTACCAAAGTTGAAACGCTTCCGCTTTTTATTTAATTTGATGCAGGACATGAGCGGCTTGAATAATTTTATCGTACCTGTGCTGGAGGAATGTCACATCGGAGGAACTCATGAAGAAATCCTGCAGGCATCTCTTGCGTTATTTCAGCGATCTAACCAAGTACCCTTTTCAGTTTATTCCCTCAAGAAGCTAGCTTTCGACGAAAACGTAGCGAAGGCCATATTTTCGCAACCTGCAACACTCGTTTCAATCCTCGAGCTGGCATCTGACCTCCAATCCCTAGATTCTCCGCTCCTTCCAATCGATATTCTTACGCGTCTAGCCAAATTCGACGGTCAACCCCTCCTTCCACGTTTGGAATGTCTTCGATTTACGCTGCTTTCCGAGATCACTCATGCACACGCTTGCGGTGTAAATGCCATCGCTGCTTTACGTTGCGAACTTGAGGCAGACCTGGACCACTACCCTCTCCAATCTCCGTCGATGAAACCACTACGGTGTTTCGTTATTATGCCTGGATATGGCGGGTCTGCTTTCCAAAACGATCTGGCTCAATGTCAACGTTCTCTGGAGGAAGTTTGGGGATGCGCACCCAACATCCCTGATAGTCCTGTCAATACCACGGAAACATCACCCGAAGAACATGAGGGACATCACGAAACCACATCGGGATCACCAGTAATCGAAATGTTACAGTCGCTGAAAGATTCCCTTACCACCGTCTTACCGGGTACATCTAGGTTTTATGGAGAACCAGTCTCAGGTAACCCATCTTCAGAACTCTACATTTCGCGAGAGCAAGCTACGGAGGTCAGTTTTCATCTGCAAAAATGTCGGGAAGATTGTGTTTCTGCTCGATATATTGCGGTATGTATACAAACGACCCCCGCTAAATCTGTGCTCATCTCTGTTCATCTAGGCCTCGCGTATTGAAGGTTTCGACTTCACATCCTTGCAACGGCGGGTCCAAGAAACTCCAGACAAGGTCAAGAAAGCACTGCCATACTTAGAGGACCTAGAGAAGGGTATCAAAGAACTGCTTGAGGACTGGTTGTACAGAATTGATGAGCAACTACCTTCAATACACTGGATTTATGGCGTTAACCGGTGTTTGTTGTACACTCCCCAACGAGATCGTATGTTTTCTCTATCCAACCCCTACTGCTACAGCACGCATATTCACTCTTGTGGTCCTTTCAGATTTCCGGCTATCCAGCGAAGCGTCGAATTTGGTTCTGGACTTGGATTATATCCTCTATCGGCGTTTTTCGAGATACGAACGGTTGATGGAAGAGTCATTTATTAGTCATGACTTGCGGTGTAAGTAGCCTGTTTCATTCGAAGGTATCATGATATGTGCCTAACTGAAGCTATAGCCTAAATGTTGCGTTTCCTTTGTCGAAGAGGGAATATAGAGAAGTACATGCAAAATTATGTGGATTTTATTTTCATCCTATAATCCCCCAGAATCTACGTGTGTACGATAGGGGTTGTACCATCGCGTGAAGTGAATATCTGACTTCCAGGAGAGAGCACATTAACACACAATTAATTCTTACGAATAAACTTGGTCTCATCAAGAATCAAGGTAATCTTAGTTCGCTAATCATATCCACACTATTAATTCATCTCAAAACTCGACGAAGAGTCGCCATTCGTGAAAAGGCTCTGCTTGCTGTGGGGCTATGTCAACCTAAATCATCAATGATTATAAGCTTCCTTGGCTCAGTTGGCTAGAGCGCAGGTCTCATACGACGAGTATGAGTAACTTCGGTTACGTAATCCTGAGGTCGCAAGTTCGAGCCTTGCAGGGAGCAATCTTTTTGGCTTTGTAAATGCTGAGAAGAAGAGAGAACATGATATTTTTTTTGACTTATCGGCGCTTCCGAGCCCCAACTTGTAGGCGGTTGCTGACAACATGCGATCAAGATGCCGTGAACGGTGCCTGATAGGCGGGATTTACCAAAATAGTCATTCATTCAACCACTGATACCTCCGAACCAGTGTATAGACTATTAGTAATAACACCAACCTCAGGTTTTATAAGAGGAGGAACAGCATGGTTGAAAAGAGTTGAGATTCTAGCTGCTTTTGCTCAGGGATTGGAAGCAAAGAGAGATAGTATTTGACCCCATCACTAGATGCATATGTTTCCGAAGGGATGGGAGAGATCACCATTTTTGCCTTCGGTTAGTCTTGCTCAAGTGAAAATTTTAATTTGTTTACCTTCACAAATGTGATCAGATGTGATGGCATTTGAGAACTTGCCCAAATAATCAAGACCGAAAAAAAGTGATTACTTCAAACTCGCCAGAACTTACAAGCTCGATACACGATCTTCCCTCTTACAAAAAGACTCAAAAAGAATGCTCCCTGCAAGGCTCGAACTTGCGACCTCAGGATTACGTAACCGAAGTTACTCATACTCGTCGTATGAGACCTGCGCTCTAGCCAACTGAGCCAAGGAAGCTTATAATTCACACAGCAGACGCTCGGCATAGGGCCCAAAGTTCAAACAGTTTCTGTCATACAACCTCGAAAGCTTCTTCGAACCAACCTTCGAACCTTCAGGGCATTTAATTCATCCACTCTAAAGCATCCCGAGCACACACGCAAATATAATGTGACTTCGGAAACGACATGGTCGGACGCGAGATGTATCCTTGCCTCGCCCCCACCGCAAGGCCATCCACCGATCGAAGCTCCGATATCCGAGACGCAGTTCAAATAAATATGCTCCGTTTGGATATGGGGCAGGTTGTGTTCTTACAGGCAGACAGGAAGATGCCCCACTTTCGACGTACCAATTCCTCCAGCACTGAAAACAAGGACGTTTCGTCGTCATCGAAGGCATGTACCTTTTGCCCCACATTATTTCAGACCCTCCGAACCCTGATGCTGATTTCGGTTGCTTCTATCTAGGGTGCGCGAGTATTCTATTGGACTCCTACCGGCGCTCGCGAATGCGGCTCCATCATCGGTTCCAACACCTTGAAGGATGTATGTAACCATATCCATCAGTCTTCGATGTCGTTACGAACTCATGAATTGTTATCACAGAATACGAGCATCACTGCCATATGCGTCGATAGGACTGGCGAAACAGTAATCATGCCGTCCGTATAGCTATTTCGTAACCTTTTGACCCTTCTGATCGTCGTGCATATTAGATCTTCAGCCTTGCACTATGAACAAGCGCGAAACTGAGTTGATGGTTCTTCGGGGCCGAGTGAGATGAAGTCGTACGCAGCAGCAGTATCGCGGAGTTGGGACGATAATTGATGGACATTTTGTTATATTAGTACGATTGGGTAATATGTATGTTTTCGCACTGTAACTGTCGATGGACACTGGCACATGTAACTTCCTCTTTATCATTGCGCTGAAGAGCCAACAAACCTGTGAGAGAAACATCCGCTCCACCATAAGTAAGGACCTTATGACAAGCCAAAGGCATATCCTTTGTCCACTTCAATCCAGAGTTTGTCTCAAGAACACTGAGTGCTGCTTCTTTGTGTATAGATAGTTAGTAACATTAGCATTATATATTTACAAAATCTGCCGTCTTTTCAGCGTACTGCAATCCCTAGACATTAACCACTCATGAAGACTCGTGGCCATACTCGTACTCTGCTGCGTCTTGACGGCCCTTCTCCACATCCACGCTCATGAGAAGTGGAACAGCAAGCCAGATCATAGAAACGAGGAAGAAGAACGAATAGCGAATATTTCCAGTGAGGTCCGAAATAATTCCAACAACCAGGGGTCCGATGAAGGAGCTCGACTACGGAATTTATTAGCAAAGGCTTGAATTCAGTACAATACAGCATACCTTGTCAGTAATCGAGAAGAGTCCGTACCACCTTGCTTCTTCACCGGGCGGAATGAGCTCCGCATAAAACGCCCTTGCATAGCCCTGGAAAGCACCATAAACGGAGCCTACAGACTAGGGGTGAGTAACCATGCAGCATTCATTACCGAACACAAAGGTAAAAATAGCAGAAACAGTTTCTGATAGATGTGATATCGAAGATGCCAACACGTACCAAAATAGATCGCGAGCCCAAACATTTCTTCCTGGGTCGTCAAGCCACCAAAGCTAGCTCTGCCTTGCACGATGAACCCGAGACATCCATAGACAGGTATTAACGAAGCCATAAGGACGAGAACTACAAGGATTCGGAGGTTTGACCATCCAAGCTTGCGTTGGAGGACGGGCCAAACGAGTGATCCAAGGATGCCAGATGTAGGCGTCAGGATGCCAACAAGAATCAGTGCTGATGGTGACATATGTAGTGTGGTTTTTCCAAATAACACGGCCGTGGATGTTATTGTAGTAAAGCCTGAAAGATTTACGATGTGTGGTTAGGTATATTACATTTCACGTTGAAAACATCGCGTCGACTTGCCGTCAGAAAGAAGGAACCAAGCAGCGAGGTATTTGAAGGTGTTGCGCAATTTCGCGATTTCGTTCCACCTCAACATATTGACTAGCCTGACCCACGCAGCTGTAATTTCTCGTTTCAAGCTCCAGTTTTTGTTGTCTTGGTTCCTTGATGCGGCTCCATTCGATAATCGACCTCTCGGATTGGTAGAAGGTAACCAAAGGGCAGCTGGGATAGTAAACACGGCCCACCAAATCCCACTAAGACCAATGGCTAGTCGTAGCGAGAACGTCGAGCCGTGAAGGCGCGTAACAGGTATGAGGGCCACAAATAGCATGAAAATACCAGCTCCGTAGCCCAGTGCGATTCCAAGTGAGGATATACGGGAAGTTGCTCGTGATAGTTCTGCTTGATATTCTTCATCAAGCTCGGTTTTTCTGGAGATGTCTTCTGGAGATGGGGATAGCAGTGGTTCAGATGCACTCTCCGCATTTGCTTCCGCATCGAGAGGTGTGCGGACAGTCGAGATATCTTCGAATGTGTCTAGAGCTTGGACGACCTTCATAACTTCAGGTGCTTCTCTGGCCAACGATGGGATATAGGCGTTCATAGCCACGGTTGATGCACCAAAAGCAACGTTGGCCGACATGGCTAAGAGCGCGGATAGATACCAAAGGGGGGATGATGATGGTAGAACGAGGAAGGTTGATGCAGCTGAAGAACCGAGCAGGGCGAACCCCAGTAGAAGTCTCTTCCTGTGAGGCGCTATGTCAACAGTTAACGACTTGTCTCGTAAACCGTGCAGTGCACATACGGTGATCAGCAATACCGCCCATGGATATCACGGTGATGGCTTGCAATGCCACAGATATTGAATAAACATACAGACTATGTAGAGGTTTGCATCAGTATTTCTCGACGAAGTATGAAAGTAGTTGATATACCTGAAGCTTGCGCTGTCTATCCACAACCAGCCCAGCTTCACAACACAACGTACCTCCTCTGACGGTGAGGAAGACGCCTGTCCGGACACCCCAGTCGGTTTCAGCGATGAGCAAGGCAAGACCTTGTCGGGCATTAGGTACCCATTATCTCTTGCGAATTGTTCCAGACATATTGGCAAGAAAAGCGTCAACGAGACGATCACGAATACCTCGCTAAATAGCGGATGAAGCTTCATAAGAACATTATTGTAAGATGAGCATCGGAGTTGTCAACTTTACCTGGCAAATGCATAGCTCAACCACCCACGTAATTTCTTTTTATATTGTGAATTCCTTGAAAGCATAAATGTCGTTATATGGTATAGAAGATTAACAAGAGAGCATTGACACAAGATGGTGGGACGGAGAAACTTGGCAGGGAATAAGCAATTGATCATGCCAGCTTACAATGATCATGCTTACAAAAGGGGTAGTAGGACTATCAACACCACTGGCACAGGACCCCTAACACTTCTGTGAAGGTCTTTGCACTCCTTAGTCAATTCAAGGTTTCACCCTTTCACAAAAAGTGCCTGAAGGTCGAGGGTACCACGTAAAAGTTTGTAGCAATAGTTGATAGCCAATTTGATTAACCAGGGAGTTGATGCCTTCCTTTGTCGTGAAAATTGAGCAATCACACCCGGAGCCGCGAGACTGCCATGGTCCCCATGTTAATTGGCATCGAAGACACGACTCGGAGAAACAAGCTAGCCTTTCAGAGCCACAGATTACTATCTTTCAAAGTTGAAATTCCATCCAAGAAAAAAATACATTCCAAAACATTAGGATTCGTCACAGTATTAGTAGATTTGTGCAAGAGTTGGGTTTGTCATGAAAGGTGGGGGAAAATAAATCCACCAAGCTGTACATTGCAGCAATAAAGGTTAGAACTGTTTTATCAACATTTCAAGGGTAAAGAGATATGCACCTGCTCCAAGAAAGCGTCAACCTGGTCCCCATCCTCCATATCAAGCTGAGAGTTATGTATGATATGAGTCCCAAATCTATGGATGATAACGGCAGATAATTACCCCAGCTGGTGTGTCCTCCTTGCCTATTCGATTGCCTTCGTACGTGAATTTAAATGTACCTGTTTTCGACAGTATTTCAGTCTCCCAGAAACAGAAGCTGGACAGTGATCAACACACCAGGTTCTTTTCCGAAGCGTTTCTAGATCACGACATTAAACATCCATTACAACTTGTCGATCTGAGAACGTACCTCTGCAGCGTCAAAGATCTTCGCAAATTTCATGTTAGGCTTCACCTTGACAGTAATTTCTGGTTTCAATAAAATTAGACAACGCGCTTAATCGTCGAGATCTTAAGAATAGGAAACGGTCTGGACCTACGTTGTCCGTCGTACGAGATGTTGAGATTGAGTTTAGGCTTGACATCCTCAGGCTCTTGAGACATGATTCAAGGCGAAATGAACGGAAGTTAGACGTGCTTAGTAGCGGAAAGGTATGATGGCTGCAGTCAACCTTGGCTTTGCAGGCTCTAAAGTAACTGTCACAAGTCATTAAGGCAGCACGTGTGCGTCACGCGTCGTGTTTTCGCTAAATGGAGATAAAAAGCGCGCCCTCTCAACGAGTTTCAGCACTTCAACAAGCAGGGACAGTTGTTGTGAAATGGCATTGAAGATTTGAGTTTAATCCCGTGTTGCTTTCAGATGTCATATAAAGTCAGGGGGATACACTCCAAAAGTTGGCTAGAGAAAAGTACAATGCGGTGCTACAAAATGGTTCTATAAAGTGGAGCAAGAAAGGAAAGGAAAAGAATGCAAACAGTTAACAGCAGTACTTAATCGTGAGGGTCATGACGGCGTTAAGTCCATGTCCAAAAAAGGTACAAAAAATGGAGGAAACAGACAGGCTTTTTAGACAGTGCAAGACTGGGTCAAACGCCCTCGCTCGTAGTTGAGTATTTTCTTCGACAGTCGTTCTCGTCCATCTTCCACGTTTTCAAACAGCGATTGTAGCTCCAGTCGTTGCGCATCCTTGATGGCCCAGATTTTATATCGCTTATTCCCTTCCTTGTCCTCCAAGAGCTGGTCATAGAAAGTTGGCGGCTTGATCTGATGAGCTTCACAAAATTCTGGGTGAGGCAAACGTTAATGAGTCAAATTTACCAAAGAGGGATTGGGAGCATGGTGACTCACCATGCAGTAAATCAAGAGACGATTTGCATGGTCTTGAATCCTCAAGGGCACGTTGCTCTCTAAGGGATGCTTCTTGGATACGGGAGGAAGGCGTTTCGATGACAGCTAAAACGACATCAATCAAAGTTCAAATGGAACGACATCTACAGTTACTTACACGACTCGAAAGAATTAACCTGACATGCTGGAGTCTGCGAGCGATCTCGTCGACCTCGTGGAGATGTAGGTGCTCCGCTATGGTTTCGAGAATAATCCATTCCTGGGAAATCCTGACGATGTGGGTGGTGGTATGGAGACATTGGGGGCGGTGAGAGTGATGAACGATGAGAGTAGGGCGAGCCCAACGTTTGCGCATAATGCGGTGGAGTGGGTGGAACAGATGCGGGATGGGGTAAAGGATAAACGAGGGGCTGTGGTGTGACCGGGTATAGGACTTGGTGCTGAGGGTAAGGAGAGGAATATGTTGGGTATGGGGGTGGGTAATGGGCGTAATGGTAATGTCCGTATTGCGGATATGGTGCAGGGGCAGGTGCAGAGGAAGAATAATAAGGACTATGACCAGGAGGCGCAATGTATCCAGCTGGTGGAGGCGGAGGGGTCGGGTAAGGAGAGTACGCATGTGGATCCGGCGGAGGATACGCATGTACAGTATGGTAGCTGGGATACACAGGCGCTGGATATGATGATGGTGGATATGAGTGCGAAGGTGGGGGAGATGGAACGGAGGTCTGCGCCTGAGGAGGGCGCGAAGAGGGACGGTGGGATGATGCCATATAGCGGGGATGTGAAGGGGGAGGGGGAGGGGAACGGGCAGGATAGGACCCTCGGCTTCTGTCTCCAGCGTGCTCATTAACCGTCAAATGCGAATTGGAACCAAAAGCGTTCGTAGGGCTGAGAGCACACGGCACAGAAGCGTGAGGTTTCCTTCCATACCCTCTGGGACCTTTTGGGGGAGACTTTATAACGGTATTAGTAAACCGTCTAGATGAATCGGAACCCTTTTTCCTGGTATCCTCTATAATTTCACCAGGCTCTGGGGTAGCACTAAGTGTGCCCTTTTTCCTCTTCTTTCTATCTTTCGCATCTGTGTCAGTCTCCCTCTCCGCTTGTTTGCGCTTTGGCAGGTAGATATTACTGCCTGCCACGAGTGCGTCCCAAAACGGAGTGTAATCTGACGGTAGTGGCTCTCCTCTAAATCGAAGCAGATCAACCAGACCGCTTTCGGCTGCATTGCAAGCAACAGCGGCCTTTGCGTCTGCCTTGACTCTATACTCTGGAGGCACTCGATATTCTCTTATATCCGGCTTGCCACTCGGTGAAATGTCGGTCTGTAGCTTGCAACCAAAGGCTGAAGGGGATGTCATTTTAGAAATTGAACGGAGAAGTAGAGAACTTACCATCACGGTCCTGTTCATATGAGTACTCTATCAGGTTTCCAGGCCGAACCCTTTTAGCCTCTGATGCTAAGATCTGATAAAGTTTCTCGTTTGCGAGTTTTCGTCGTTCAGGCGATATTCTGTTGTCTAGCTCGTCCTTGACTCTGCGAATATAATCCCCAACGCCCTGAGAGATGGCGAGGAAACAAACAGCAGGTTTCGCGTCAGAACGTTTTGGAAATAGGGGGTCCACAATGTATGTCTGAGTTTCTTCAGGCCTACGAAGTCGCAGAATGCAGCCATATACTGAAAATGAGGCCGTCAGCTGGGCGAGGAGTTCCGAGACAAATAACGTACAGTTTTTGATTGTCTCCATGATGGGGACGAAAGTAACAATGAATCTCCCACCTCTGGCGGTTTGCAAAGTCGTGTTCAACCAAGCAGGAGAATTAACCTCAGATGCACTTTTATCGCCAAAATCTTCTGGAAATGGCTTTGGGAGAGATTCATAGAATTCCTGTAATGAAATGGCTTTGGTTGCGTTTACAGGGGGGTTGTTGGGCGATTCATTTTCCAAGTCTTCATCGAACTTGGGAGGAGGTTGAGATTGACCATTGCCGTATTTGATGAAATCCAAAACGTCGCTTTCCAGTGCTATCCTAGCAGATTCGTACTTGGCTAATTTCGCTGTGTTGTATATTGGATCTGTCACATAAACGCGGAAGAGATGTGGATGCAAGGAAATCCGAAGAGCGGCTCCATGTTCTGTTAAAAATGATAAGACATCACGAATCCAAGACAGGCTGAGAAGCTTACTCTTCTTGTCCTTCGTATCAACGAACAAGATGTACTGAGGTTTAACTTTATTGCCCCGCCATTCGGCACAGCACTGCTCAATCTCCTTTATCCCCTGATCCTGGATGTAGAACTTGAGCGAAACACGAGATTCGTCGACCTCCATGTCGTCAGCATCCACGTTCAATGGGTTGGTCAAAAGCCCACGCCTCGCCTTCATCGCGTCGGCATCACCGACTGTAATGAAGTCCAGAGCACCCATCTCGATAGCGCGTGTAGCGACTTGAGCCTTTGCTTCGCCGCGTTTCGCAAATGGGTCTGATCTGTATGTTCGTGTGGCACCTCCGGGTCGAGTGATAGTCATTATACATTGCTTGTCTGAGGGCACACCTGTTAGTTGAAAAAATCACGGATGTGTGAGAGGGCATGAAACTCACGCTTAGGATCTTCCTCCACATATTCAAAGCTGAGGGCGTTGGTAGAGCCAAATGTTTGTTGACAAGCACTGTGTAGTTTGAACAAGTCCACTCTGGATCCTGTGCCAGATGTATCCTTGCCCTCTTCTCCCAACACCTCCGGAAACACGGTCTTCCCTTCTTTGTCCTCATTGTCGATCGTAGGTAGCGATTGTTGAGGATCAGGCAGTTGTGTATAAAACGAAATATCAAACGCTCCTGTCGAAGTCGCTGTACTCGAAAGAAAATCGTCCACAGACAGCGCGCCCAACGCATTTAAGTCCTGGCAAATCGTGTCAAAGGGTCGCGGTGAATCGTTCACGCGATGTAGCCAATCAGCGAGATCGGGTCCTCCATTTGGCTCATTGGAGGGCTCAGCAACATTCATGATGACTGTAGACGGTAGACTTGACGAAGGCCAAGTCGTTTACAAGGGGGAACCCTTGGTCAAGGCCGGGAGGACAGCGATCATTTGTGAGAACAATTGTTTTTGACGCAGGCCTGACCACAATGAATTCTAATTTGTCCAGTTTAAACTCCGTCTCTTGCAGCATGTCAACTGACATCCGTCTCGACGTCAGTAATTCTATTATTGACCTTATGACAATTACACTCATTGGTCGTACAACGCGGATAGGGTATTATTCAATAGACGCAAGGTCGTACCACTACAACTATTTAAGAGGTTTCTACAATAAGGTCCAAATTGGCCTGTGGGACAACGAAGTAAAAAAAGACATTCGACAATAGGGTATCAAGAGGGAACTATCTGCGTGGGCCTGACGCATTTGAAAACGGGTTAAATGCATGATCTTGCTGCGTTGAACTGACAAGCGAATAATCTGTTTCATAACTGCTAGACCCAGGTTGAACAGGTGGCGCCGCTCCAGCCATCAAATTAGACGAACGGGGTCCTGAGGGATGCGGATTCATCAAAGGTGGGGAAAGCGACCGATTTGCGGAGTGGTTAAAGGCCGCATCGTTGCTTAGAGCAGCAGATGCTGTTCGTCCCATATCCCAGCCAGCTGAAGCTAGACCTGCGTCAACACTGTGTTCAAAAGGGTTCCGTGTCCCCTCCTCAAGTGCCTTGGCTGACGTCAAAATTTTAGGGTTGCGTGGAGCTGGACTATGGATATTAGGATCTGGTGCGTAGCCGATCGCCCTTCCATGTTGGTCCCATTGTTGATGCCTCGGCTCATGGGTCGTGGCGGTCAAAGGAATATCGGTCTCTGAATTTTGAGGATTGAAAACATCAGTACTTTCCATGGCTTGATGTTGATGCATGTAGGGGTATTGATCTGAGCGTGCAAGTTTTGCTTGACTAAACAAGGAGTATAAGACACAGAACGGCGATTAAATTAACTCGAGAAGGTAATATACTTACCGCGCTTTCCTTCTCTGGTAGATAACCTCGGGTTTGGCTTTATTCATTAAATGGAAAATGTACCACATTGCAAGAATTGTGATGAGTATCGTAACTGCGACGACTACATCACTGATAATTCTGCTGGTTTTGTCCTCAGTTCCTGTACGATCGAAGTCAGCAAGAGTATTAAGCCCACTATGTTTGGGGTGTGCAAGGCGTACCACTGTTCGACTGCTTGAGCATAACACCGAGATATACTGTAATAAATTGCTTGGGCATGGAGAGAATAGCAGCAATCGAGAAAATTATGATGTTCATCCCCGAGGCGGCAAAGAGAGCCGTTGTAACTGCAGGCGAAAAAATTCAACGTTGTATAGTGTTGCTGAAGCTTCTGGCTTACAATGTCCAGGTATAGCACTTAGCCTGGCGACCAATGCTATCTTGAAGCCTCCATCCCGTACGATCTTTGCCAGACAGGCATACCATATCTTTCCCTTTTCTGCCTTTTCTGCACGGGCACGACAACAATACTTAAATGCGCTAGAAAAATTAGGGTCAATCGGCAAAAGCGACGCCTTAGGTAGTGTTCTCACTAGAAGTTGCCAATTTCACCCAACAATGTACCAGCGGCGACTATCCCAAATCCTGCCCATAGACCCCAGACCAAGCCACACAGGACGGCGACGATTTCGTGGCCAAATAGCTAAATGCACAGATGAGTTTCAATGATACAGTAGGGTAGATAAACCTTCACGCACTGGAGGAAAAGATATTACAAATAACACTGCGATGGGAACAAGCCACCCCAATTTCAGACTAGAGAGCAGAGTGAATTCAAGTCAGACCAAAAATGGATGATCCATACCTATGGAGCCTAGTTGTCACTGGCGTTAACCAATCCACAATTTGCTGGTGGTAAAAGTACATTAAAGCAACGACCACGGTGATTACAACGAGCAGGACGTAGTACCCTGAGCGTAAATTGCCATGAGACCGATCATCCAGAGAAGAAACTGATGAACACTCACACAACCACTCCCGTCTGAACCAGAACTTCCGAGTCCCCAAAGACTTCCAATCTACAGCGCCGGAGCCCAGCTCCTTCAACTCGCTCGGAGTCGGACTTGGAGTGCGAGATACATGTCTTTGGTTGTTACCAATCCCATTGTAAGACGTGTTCGCTGGATTGTAGGACCATTGTGGGTTGTTAAGTGAAGTCATAACAAATCCCAGAAGACCCTATGGTATATGAGACAAATTAGAGGCGTTCTACGCTACTTTCTCAATGAGCTAGAGATGGATGAATGACGAATGACAGTAAAGATGGAGGGCTATCGCCGCGCCTGCGAGACGGAGTAAAAGTAGTGGTTGTATGGCGCAGCTGTTCCCACACATTCCTGTGCGGCTAATAATAGACTCGAATAGATCAAATGACATGGGTTTTCCATGAGTTTATTATCATAAACAAGGTACGATATTCAAGAGATGGTGGTGGTTGAAGGTCAAGAGAGGCTCGGTCATGACTGTGTAGTGATCTTGCCAGTGCCAAGCGTTTCTTTCATCGACCCTACCAAGGATAAGCACGATGGCCGGTTCGAGAGATTTACTGTCAGAGTTGGGATCACTCATGATGGAGAACTTGATGCGAGCTGATGTGTAGGAGGGCGGTATTGAACGACGATGGATGAAAATAGAGCAATCTGTGATATAGACATAATGCAAAAGTACATAGCTAGCAACAGGTAATCGGAGGGGGTTATACGACTACGCTAGTTGGTTGACCTCTTCACGCCAGACAGCAGAAATAGGACAGCCTTGCATTTCAGCAGCCATTCGCATAACCTCCTCACGCCCACCTAGAGTCATATCGACAATTGAGCACGAAAATTGACTGATACAAAGCGATGCCACTCACCGTTCTCGAATTGAAGTGGTCCCTGGAAATCGCCGAACAGGTTATAAATATAATCCACCAATTCAAAATCGCACAGGATGCACTTACCATCTCTTCAAGGCGATATCCACTGCTCCTCAAGCTATACAAAACAAATAACCATTTCAATAGGGCTGTAATGGACGAGGGGTATACGCAAGAGACGTACTGCGGACCAGGCATTTCATGATGCCAACCGATGCTAACGAGCATCCTGTCCCAGAGACTATAAAGCCCACTACGCTCTGGCTTATACCATGGACGAGCTGCAAATCTGAAAGAAATTTTCAGAGACATTACTTTATATTGCCAATTTTATTTTATCTTTTGCAAACTCACTTGTTCGGAGTCATTCGAGGACAAACTTTGCCATCCTTAATAGGGAGGCGAACATCAACCGGATAACGGAAGTTATTGTTCGATCGAGGGGGCATGAACCATCGCTGAGTGAATGCCATCAGTGACATAGTGCCATTCATAACAGAGGTCAAAATCCGCGGTTGTTTCGGTTGCCTGGACAGAAGGCTCGAATTAGCATCCGAAAAACTCGAAATTTAAATCCCACAGAATGAAGTTTACTCACATCATAGCTACTCGGACGTTGTCGTCAAACACCGCGATGACACCCTTTTGAGCGAAAGTCTTGAGTCCGAGGGAGGTTGGGACGGCGCTCAAGAGTTCGTCCATGGTGAATTCGGCAACCATTCTGTTGGTTTCTGCTGGAATCATGCATCGATCCTCGTAAGCATTCGACCAAGCTTCGAGATCGGCAAGTGACTCTGGCACGTCCTTGATGCCCATACGACCAGCCACTTCATACCAGAAAATATAGAACGCCTCTTTCTCAAGGGGAGACAATTGCCTCCATCCATATTTCTCTGCCCAACGCTACATTTATGCTATCAGCAAGACGACCAAATAACGAATGACTGCGGACGTTCTCACTGCTGGTTCGAGGATGAATAAACAGAGCGTATAGAGATAATCGTCATTGGACTACAACAAATGTTCAGCACCAGATATGATGATACACCTATGAATCGGGACTTACGATCTTGTACTTGGAATGAATCCAGTTTGCGCGCGCGATTGAAATGTTAGCTCGCGGGTCCTCTGCGGGCTTGGCAGAAGGTCCCGTGTTCTTTGCTGCGAAGTCGAGGTCTTGGAATCCAGAAATCGGACAGGCCACCCACGTCGCTACAGACCCAGTGAGCCTACAGGTATTGCACATCCCGAATTCTGAGGCTACTTACCGATGAGCAACTCCGTCTGTTCAATAATGAGTCTGATTAAAACGCGTATTCGATGAAACCACACAGGACATGACCAACTCACATCAGCATAACGTCTCGACACCCTCTCTGGGGACGACAATTCTTTGGTTGAGGCAAGGAGCTTAGAGATTGTTGGCTAAGATTCGGGATGAGTACAGTGAAGTAAAATAACTTCTGAGTATGAAGGAAAGCGTACAATGGCATATGTTTTAAACAACGCGAACGCCAGGGAGTAATTCAAGAGTAGAGGCATGTCGTATTGTGTCGAAATAGCCATGATCTTCTGCGCCTCCCCAGGTGTAATTGTACCCCGACCATTATCCCACTTGGGCTCATATTTTCTGTGTATCGCATAGTATCTCCTCCAACGAAGTGCTCGAACGAGGACGACCCAACCCAAGACACCACCTAACACGAGGGCTGGAACCGAAGAGCGCTGCCAGGCGGTGTTGACTATATTCAAAGCATTCGTACAGAGCTTCTCAAAAAAAGGGTATTATTCCGTCCATTCAAGTTGCGCGGAGCGAGTTGGGGGTCGCGCGAGGAGTTGGCGGCGGAGTGGAAGGGGGGAAAGATGATAATAGTGGAATGTCTTTAAAAGAGAAACACGCTCATGGGGTCCGTTTCGGAGTCACGTAAACCCTGCAGGGACGCTAACATACCCTATGCAGTGGAGCCTGATAGAAGCAAGGTCAACTTTGTCCAAGTTGAGTTATGTTGTCCAATTGTAGCCACCCCCGCAGAAATCGTATGCCTATGGGGAAGCCAAGCACATAGAACATCTGATGCAATGGGATGCGCTCGCCGCTGGCGAACAGCACTTGTGATTATACATGATAAAAATACATACAACAGCGAACGACTAGGTATCTACGCAGTTCAACTGACGCCGGACTCGTATTACTTCGAAGCAGCCCTCCTCTGTTCAAGTGACCATGTTCCAGCGATGGGACACCCTTAGAGTTCCGCAGCCATCTTAAAGACTTCATCATGAGCCACTGTTGGGGCTTTCCGAAAGTCGTCAGTAATAATTTGAATGTGGTACCAAATGAAAGAAATGCAAGTTATAAATAAGCTAATCGTTTTCATATTTAGCTGGCCCCTAGATGAGAAAGTAAGCATTTTTGAATGATCGAAGCGACCTGATGTGTCAATCAATTTACTCACCAGTTCCTCGATTCTGTAACCAGAACTCTTGAGACTATTTCTGATAACAATTACTGGCTGATAAATAAAATGTAACCAATGAGGGTACTTACTAGGAATCTGTCATCTCGTTATGCCACCCTGCTGTAACCACCAGTCTATCGAGATAATATCCTGTACCATTTCTAACAGGTCGATACCATGGTCTGGCACCAAATCTATTTTGACAGTTCATGACAGCATCAAATGAAGGTGCTAGTGACGCACTTGTTGGGGCGAAGTCCAGGACAAGACCCATCAAAGTGTTTCGGAGGTCCAATTTCGATAGGAAGATGAGCATGAAAACGAGGCAGCGTAAACCATCGATGTATGAACGCGACCGTTTTCATCACAGTTTTGATCGTTGAGCCAATATACCACGGCGGCTTCGGAAGCCTAAGAGAATCCCCCAACATAAAGCACATGGTTATACATATGCAGGGGCAACATAAACATTCGCATCATCGCCTCTCGAACATGATCCTCCAGCATCGCAATCACAGCTTTATCGCCAAGTGCCTTGAGCCCCAACACCTCTGGTGCAGCGCTCATGAGTTCGTTGATAGTAGCACGGGCCACTTCGAGATTGATACCGGCGGGGACCATGCACCCCTCTTCATACGCTGCACACCACTCCTTGAGATCCTCGATGGTTTCGGGGATATCTTTGATATTCATACGACGGTCTATTTCGGACCAGAATATGAAATTGGTGTGATCTTCCATAGGAGACTGCCCAGATCTGCGCGAGATAGTGGTTGGTAAAATATATCATAAAGGGGATTTGTAGTATAGACGGCGCTTACAGCAGGCTCCAAGATAAACAACGAAAGCGTGTACAAGTAGTCATCATTAGACTATCAAGAAGGTGCAGGTCAATGACGTGAGATCAGGGATTGATGGCACATCGAATCTTCGAAGGAGAACGAGCGCTTACGAACTTGTACTTCAGTTGACACGAGCGAGCGCAATCATCGCTCTTGAATCTTCAGCGGGCTTTGCATCGGGATCTCTGTTGTTCTTCGCCAATTCGACGTCCCGGAAGCCTGAGATTGGGCATGTGAACCAGGTGGCGATCAGGATCTCGGTCTGTTTCCATCAGTAATGCATGCAGGGCGGGCGTTGAATGAGTATGAAAGCGATAGGCATAAAATAGAAACGTGTTACACACATCTGCGTAACGTCTAGACACTGTTTCTTCAGACCTGAACTCTTTCGTCGCAGCTAGGATCTTCGAAATCGATGGTTGAAAACACAAATATAAGCATTCTGATCCCTGAAGTCTGGAACAACGTACGTTGCATATGCCTTAAATAAAGCGAATGCCAATGCATAGTTCAAGATAGTCGGCATATCGTAAAGAGATGCTACGTGCGCGACTTCTTGCGCTTCTTCGGGAGTGAGGTAGTGTATTTCTTATGAATTGTGTTGTACCTTCTCCAGCGTAGCACACGAACGAGCGTTACCCAAGAGAGGATCAATCCACCCAGATTTCAAGATAGTCCCTTTGGTCGCAAGCGGATGCAGCAAGCCTCGGGTACCGAGTCTTGGGCTATTTGAGCCCAATATTGCTATCCAGCTCTCCATTGGTAAACAAAGGACGAGAAAGTCAACGATCCAACGAGAAGAGGCACAGGGTTGAATGTGAACGAAGCTTGAAATCTGTCTATTCAATCAACAAGCAATCTTTAAATACAAGTAGCTGCGGTGAATGAGAAAATGCACGGCTGACATTTGGATACAAATGGATTCCATATCCTCCACAATGGCTGCTGATGAGACGTAGATGGTTAACCCATGATCCAGCGTAAGACATGATTAGGGGTTACGATAGTCAAGGACAGAGGTCTGTGATATTCTGCCACCTTGGCATTCGCCGCAGAGGGGGTGCTCAAACTGTTTCTCGACGCCGCAGAACTGTATGTGATGCACGGGTGTAGCACGGAAATGGACATTCTAAGCTTCTATGTAGGATGAGAAAAAATCTGAGGTGGTTTACATCGTCTCGTAGCATCCGACGACTAAAAACATATTAGTGATATCAGATAACAGTCGCGGCAAGCCTTACTCTATGGTTAACTTTCGCAGAAGCCACGGATAAATGTGATATCCAATGCCCATGATGGGACTGAAGAGAGAGGTAGATTAATGCGGTGGATAATTATAGTTGTACAACGTGCGATGAGGTCCAAGTCCGTGTCAAATAAAAGTACATGTCGAAAGCGATGATCAGCGATGACGTTTTCAGCGAACGAAAAGTTTCTTCGCCCGCAGTGGTCGTGCAGCACCGACATGGCCCGTCTCTTGCTGGTATGCTCTGTAAGCCTCCCGTAGATGGTCGGGAGACAACGGCCCTGTTTCACCTCGCCGTGCTTGCACAGCTCTCGCTGAAAAAGAAAGAGGGGTGGTCAGTATAACGAGCTATGAATAGGATATTGGGAGCAATAGGCCGCCGGAATATCGATTTCGTGTACGTTCGACCATCCAGCATCTGAAGCTTCACATGTAAAAGGATTAGACTCTCACCCTTTTCAACTATCTCTCCGACGAAGACCTTGGAAAAACCTGCTATGATTTGTGCGACTGGCTGGGAAACCTGATGACCGAGGGTTTGTTGTATGACCTGAAGCAGCGGTTATAAAAAGTCGACTAATGTGACAATCTAATCTTAAGTTTTAACTCACCTTACGAACCGCCTGCTTTGGTAACGCGTGCCTACGGTAAGCTTCAAAACGATCATATTGCGCTGGACTGAAGTTATCCATTAAAACCCTGAAAAAAATAATTGTCAGGCCTGAAAATTTAATACGATAGAGCATGCTACGAACTTGAGGTTGTCCTTTGATTGACTCTGAAATGATAGCTGAGCAGAATAGTCGTCATCTGCCATGGCAGGTAGCAGTTCATCATCCTGTTCACCGTCGTCTTCCCCAACCAAGGTGCCTGTTCTCCCAAGAGGTTGTGCAGTTGTAGCACCTGGAAGTTGAAGGCCAGATGGCCCATCCAAAGCAGGTGTCCCTCTTCGTGAACCTCCTGCTCCAATGAGAGCCGGATCTATGACTGGTGTTGGAGTTGATGTCTGTAGTTGGGCACTCGTTGTGCTATTTTGCTCAGGCATGGTTGTTGCTGAACTGTCTACAGGATTTGTCGCGCTCGCGTCGCCGACTATTGGATCAGCAGAAGTATTATCCCCGGAAGCACCACTTGCCGCGCTTGATGCCCAATGTACGCGTGAATACTGATTTGGGGTAGTGGAAGAGGATGACGCAAACGTGGCTGGAGTCATAGTCGGCGACGAGCCGGAGAAAGTATTTGCAACAAAGGGCCTGGGTGAAGATGCACCCGCTGCCGCTGATGCGCCTCTTGGTTTACGACCTCTCTTTGCACCAGCGGCACTCCCTCTTGGTCGGCCACGCCCTGCTGTTGGTGTACTTGGTTGACTCTGATCAAAACTTGCACTGGAAAGTATTGACGCAAACTGAGCTCCATTGGTTGTTGGTGTAGGTGGTACATATGAGTATGGTGTGGACATTGTGTACTGAATATGTTCAATTTTGAAATTATTACGAGGCTGTACAAGTTTAAACCAAACGGCATTCATAGGGGATCCACTGACACAAGTCATCGCCTTTAAATTCAATCAAGTACAAACAAAGAAGCCCCTGTTCCACCACTCCACAGTGTCCCTTGGCTTTTGCCTTCTCAGATTATTATCATTTGGTTCCTCTGCTTATCTCGTACTTAGAATGTCTTCGACAGCAAAATATTCTTAAAATCGAAGATATTATTGAGAGTAAGAGGCAATTAGCTTTCACCGCTGATTTATTCCCATTTTTGTTGGCGTCCAGTCAAGTTGCCAACATATGTAGATCCGCTTTTCGAACTTTGCAATGGAACATATTGTATGCCATTCATTCTCTCTTAGAATTTATTATGGTTATGATGAGATGCTCACAGCTTTGATCGCTTCAAGCTGGCAATTGAGTGATGTGAAACCATCTTTGCCGCGTTCAAAACCAAAGATGTGTTTCATCCCTCTTCGTGATGGGATTGAATTGCTCAGACCCTGCTACGCTACGCGCATATACGGTAAAAGCGCTCATTTTATCCTCACCATGAGGTTAAGATCAAGCCGCGGATTACTGAGTCCATCCAATCGCATTCTCATTAGCTTTTAAATACCGGAACATGCAGCTCGGAGCGCCATCCATCACGGATACAATTAAGATCGCAGTGCCTCCGTTATTCAAAAGTATTGATGGTTAAACTTACCTTTTTTTCAGCTCTCTCTTACAGTCTTCAGAATGGTATGAACTGGTATGAGGGGGCTCTTCCCCCTAATCCCCCTATTCTCCAATAAGGATCCAAATGTCATGTCGGGCGCACAGCCGCAATCATTTTTTATGACTCTTTCCGTCTGCTGCCTGAGCCTAGTTGGGTGCGATGCTGTTTCTGCTTGCATGAATCTCGATGAAGCGCGTGGCATTCAATCATTTAAATTCCCATCCTAATCTTTGGGACATAATCTCCCTGTGGTCCCCCAGCCCTCATCATCCATAAAGGTACCTTGAGTCTTTGACCATCGTACCCCTCTTTCGTCGTGATACTTACCTTATCACCGCTGACCCATCCGAAATCCCCATCATTTTATAGAGACCAACATCATCAGGCTCCGAACAAACGGTTTCGATTCCTGAGGGTGCTCCTACGGTCAGATCTCGCCAGTTCCGGAAAGTTAAGCTTGGATAGCCAGGGCAGCTCCGACTCGCCTTGCGCTATATAATCAACTCACCACCATTCCTGGTAATGGTTCAAAACCTCCCTATTGAAATCTGGTTGTACATTGCAGAGTTCATTCCCCCCCGCGACTTTGTCAAGCTCGTCAGCGTTAACAGGGTGTTCTTTCATATGATCATGAACGAGCTTTACGGAGAGCTCAGTTTCATCAGCGCAGATCCTAGGGTATTCGTGGAGAAGTTAAAAACATTGCAGTGCGTGGCCATGATATTTGTATATTCTTCTCTTAGCTGATACAACAATTACAGAACCCCAAGCATTGCCTCTCGCGTTCGCAAGCTGACTGTATGGCCAGCAGCGATACGTGAAGCCATTCGCGTCCTCGAACCCGTCGAGGTAGCGAAGCCGCCGACGCCGAGCGCTCCTCCCTCCCCCAGAAGAAGGGTCAAAGGGAAACAGCATTCGAAATTCGAGTCTGTCACCAAGCTCCCCCTCCTACAGGACTTCCTACGTAAAGTCCCGACATCCCCCAAAAAATGTACACCTTTTCGGCCCACGTTGCCCAAACCTGAAACAAGGTTGGAAATGTTTTTGGCGGCGCTGCGGTCCCTCGACAGCGTGGAAGAGCTGGAGATCAATTGGTCGATAGACAAGGGCCATAGGGATTACGTGTGGAAGTTCCCATTCTTCAACGACATCTGGCAGAGCGTCGGTCCCACCCTGCTGCGCTTGTCCATCGAGGTCAAACTATCTAAAATGGAGGATGTGATTAGGTCGGTTGGCGCCCTACCGAATGTGGAGCAATTGGAGCTGACGTTGAGGAAGGAAGCTGGAGACGGAAGCGTGGAGGACTCAGTGGTGCCGAGCTTCATTAACAAGATGAAGTCAAGCCTTCGTAGCTTGACCGTCAGAACTATCGGACACCAGGAACTTTCGTTCTTTTCGTTGCTCGAAGAGATCCGTGGTCTCAAAAAGCTGGCTCTGCACATGCCTCTTGACTCACAGCATCTCCCAAATGCCGACGGCTTCAGAACATTCATCAAAAATCACCCTACAATCCAGGACCTGGAGCTGCGGTACACGCCATGCTGCAGAGAACTTCCCAGCGACGGGTTCCATGCTCCAGGGGACGATAAACATCCCCTCTATTCCGATCTATCTTTACCCGCTCTTCAAAACCTCCGCCTTGGTCTCCGTCTCCCCATCCCTCGATCTGGAAGGTCATCTTTCCTGAAAAGCATCGCAAGCCTGAATTCGACACTCGTTTCGCTCACTCTGGTAGACCGCAGTCTCACCCTGGACGAGGTTAAAACGGTGATCCCCTACTTTGCTCGACACAGTTTGCGAAAACTCTCACTGTTCGCAAAAAACCTCAGCCCGCAACTTATCGACGTGCTCGCAAAAACATGCCCCGTTCTTGGGTCTCTTTCTTTGGACGTGCAGAATGTCATCAAATCTGAAACCGTCGGATCAAGCAGCCCACCTCCTAAGGATAGTGATGTGGTGAGTCAATGTTCTCAATTTATTGGGATGTGTGCCTTTATGTGGATATATCATCTAACCTGTTTTCGTCAATATAGGTGGGATTTGTCCAGGCACTCTTTGGATATGCGGTAGACCTCGACAATGACAGATGGAGGTACAAAACTTGGAGCTTGACAGACATATCAGTGATGAGATGGGCATTCGGTGTGGGTCACGGATACGATTATGAGTGCATGAAGGCCATTGCATATGTCGTTCCCACTGTACGGAGTTTCGCGGGCATGGGTGATATGAGAGAGCAGACGACACAACCTTTAAAACCCGGTACAGCAGGGAAATTAATCGTTGATCTAGGAGAGAAGAGCAAACCGTTGGATCTGTAATTTATCATTCTCATTCATTCGTCCATGATTCATATTTCTTATCATCTATATGTATGTACTTTACTCTACCATTGTCACACTAGTTGTAATACGTTGTATAGTATTTATTGCCCGCATTGCAATTGACATACATAATTATCATTCAGAAACACCCAGTCTACATAAAAACCATGTTAAGGAGATCATACATAGAATTACGGAAATGCGCAGCATAATATGGGGTATTGGATCCGCCAACGACGCGTTTGTCCGCCCGTCGCAACATCGCAGTCTTCAAATATAAAACATAGTATGGCGAAGATCAGGGTGCACCTAGGGGTGAGGAGAAATAAGCACGTATTAAGACCACGATTTAAGAGTAATACATACACCTGCTCCCCAAGCCTGAGAGGCAGCTTCAAACACCTTCTGGGCTTCCCGGTCCTTGTCTGCCTTGCTGCCTCCGCTGACAACCGTCGTTTTGTCGTCTACCAAGAAGTCATTGAGATAGCATCGTCCACGCTCACAGGCCAGATCAGCGTAATACGCCGGGGGCATCAAACTGACAGCCTTGGTGGCACGAGCGTACAGATAAGATCCATCATGTGTGCCTACTTGGATTTGATCCGGAGTCAGTTTGTTCTCATCGTAAATGACCGTGTAGTGGGTAGCTTTGACATGTCCCTGTAGGCCTGCATGAGGTTGAAGATAGAAGTCGTAGTCGTAGCTGCGGGACATTGATATTGTCAAGTAGATATTGGTAGATCTTTGAATATGTGACTTACACCCCGGTTACTCCTTGATCGACGACTGTCCCAGGTCGAGTGTTGCCGTTTTTATCAGCGTGTTCTGAGCCTGTGGGCCAAAATCTAGGTAGATAGTTAGTAAGCTGTGAGCGAGGCAAGGCATATTCCCTACTTGGCATGGTGTCGTTTTCTATAGAGAGAACAAATCAGTAAACACATCAGGGGAATGTCCTAAGATTGCCTACCCGCAAATAATGATGGAAAGCTTTGGGCGATATGATGCAAGTTTCAAAGCTTTCTGGGTTTCCTCAAAGGCCTTGAAGATCTGAGGGAGTTCTTCTTCAAGAACGCTATCAAACTGACCCTACAGCACCAGTCAGTACTCTGAAGATGCTTGGAATGCAATAGGTACATACCTCTGAAACACCGTCACGGTAGACGAGTATACGATCAGGAAGAGTCCTGTTGTTCGCCTTAAAGTAGGCTTGCAAGCGCTCAATAAGCATTTGCCAAAGCACATCCAACATCTAGATAAATCCTTAATTCATGTTCCGAAGAATTTGACAACAAACCAACCTCTTTCTTGCTTTCTTGTATACGAAGGCTCGCAGGGAATTGTACGAAGTCGTTGCCTGTGTTTGCCACGACAGCAGCGATAGACGGCGTACCGAGCCTACTTCCTGGCCCGGGATGTGTGACATCGATACCAACCATCATCGTTTTCGGCTGGTGTAAAGCAGTTGGTCTCGCCAACTGTTCCATCATTGAGCATTGCCGGGAAAAGACAAATTGCAGAAGCGTACTCACAGAATGATTGAAGCCTCCGAGCTTGATGTTAACCTTCAACGCGACGTTTGACAAGTACTGGTCTTGCTTGTTGCCTTGGTCGTTAAAGGCTTTATTCGTCAGCATGCAGACGGTGGCGATTCCCAGGTCAACATCGCCAATTTTCTTCAAGTAGAAGAAAATGATTAGACCAACGAAAGATCATAGCAGAAAGAGGGTACCTTGATTCCAGGATACACAAAGTTATCAATGCCACCCAGAAGAACGAGAATGAAACTGGGCTTCTGCTTCCTTTCTTGTAACTTGTTTGTCAGGGCATGCTTGATATCTAGGAGAGATGCTTGTCGCCCAGGGTCTTCGTTCGGGGACCTCATGCTCACACGCACATACTCCGGGACAGGTTTCTGGACAGGCAACCCACTGGCTTTCAGCTTCTCGATAAAGTTCACAGCAAGCCTTCGCGTCGGGGATCCTTCAGAAGCGTCCAAGCCCACCGTATCTAGAAGCCACCACGAAGTGACACTGCCAGCCTTATGGAACTTCTTGCTGACGATATTCCAAGCACCATTCTTGGGAACGATATTCCCGCCTTGACCTCCGTAAGTCACGGTGGGAGCAGGGAGTTCACGACCTGGCAGGTCTGTCATTTTGGAGTCGACAGTGATTCCGAACTCCTGGAGGGTGCTATTTGGTCCACCAGAGAGCGCCAGGGCAGGGAAACCGCGCTGGATGATGGCATTGGCATTGATAACAGGTTTCTGACATGCGATCTTGATCATCTCTGCGGTTTGATTGCTGCTGAGCCTTCCTTTGAAAACACACCCTCGTTCGACGACACAAAGTTCAGCGGGGACCCATTGCGGCTTGATTTTCGTGCCTACGTTGACGACAGGCAGATCGGCTGCATGTTTGAGGGTCAAATTACCGTACTCTGAGGAGGTGATAGGTTAGCGTACTGCAAAGGAAATGCAAAAAGAGAAGCGATCCTCACTTCGCTTGAAGAAAGTCTCGACGGATATTCTACCTCCCAGTTCTGGACAGTCGAACATTTCATTACGAGCTGAGCGCGTGCCAATTGCAAATAGTTTCTTCTTGTATCCACTGTGCAACAAGCGGACCCTGATGCTGGTCACCATCGCTTTGGGCAATGTGGGCATGCCCCCATGAGACCCTCGACTGAAGTTTCGCAATATATCGGCCAAATTTCCTGGTTCAACAAATGCGGTGGTGCATACGTTCCTGGAAGGTGAATAGGTGAGTCAACGAATAACCATAAGTCGAAATTGCTTACACGTTGACCATGAGCTCCTTGAAGGATGGCCGGATGGATATATAGAAGCCTCTCCAGGCCTCAAGGCCTTCGCTGAGGCGTGTAGCTCGTTCATTTGGAAAGAAAAATTTGTTGGAGCCTCGACCAACTTTGACACCTGTGCGGCGTGCATGGGCTTGCAATATAAGATTGAGAGCGGACGTGAATGGTGAGATGTTGTAATCCTTGTAGTTTCTGTCCGCGTTAATGTAGCTGTGTGACAAATACTGTCAGTGTTAGGGAAAAAGGATGACTTGGATAATGGAGAGTATCACCTTTTCAAATCTGACGTCGGAAGATTCTTGTCAAAGGTAATAGTAACCGTGTAGGTTTTTGCGTTAGGAAGTGGTTGCGAGTTAGGTGGTTCAAAGTAAACAACCGGGACTATGAGTGGCTGGGGAAGCTGCCTGGATGACACCAATTGTTGGCTTGAGTCATGAGCGACCCAATTTTGGATTGGTGCAAAGGATGGATGTTGCTCCAACAGTTCAAAAATCCTGGTCTGCACGACTGCTACCTTGGTTGCAGGTTCGATTTGAACCGTGTAGGAATAAAATGTTGTATCCGGTAGCTTCACAGCGAAGAAATTGGACCGCAGCTTGATAGGAGCTCCAGCTGTGCCAAAACCAGGACGCGTGGGGCGCTTGGGGCCGGTCTTCGCAGGCTGGTTATCAGTAATGAACTTTGCGAGGCTTTGTTGGCTAAGCCTAGGGGGGATCTGGTGTGGTGTAGCCTGGTCGAAGATTAGGGAGGTAGGTTCAGGCTCAAAGGACCTGCCTCCTCCTGGAGGACCACCACCCCGAGGACCATAACCGCCTCCTCGACTTGGGCCACCGCCTCGGGGTTGGCCTCTTCCGCCGCCTCTTGGATTTCCTCGATAACCTGAGCTCATAGTGGTACTTTCAAACTAATTGGGGGAAGGATAAGGTGGGAATGAATCGGGAACATTGGACTTTATAAGGCTGTGAGGCGCGATGAGGCGCCCAAGGTCATGCCCCACGATATAGCTTACATACGTGCTTCGCGCATTGTCGGGTTGCAGGGATGTTTGATCTTGCGGCTCTGGGGCATGCGAGTCAATTGCGACAATGAAAGTGTGCTATTCTTGGATTTGACAACCATTGTTATCCCAATAGATATATATAAGTATACGACTCCCAACTGAATGAAGGAGTAATTCAGCAAGGACCTACATGCAAAGATAAATTGACAAGACAAAAGGTATCTCTCACCAATAGCTAATGGTGCCCCAAGGTCCACTGTATACTTTCACTCGCAATGCGCAAAGTGGCAAAATGTTTTTACAAAAATGTATTGGCCGCATCTTGCTGTTTATGTCAAGATACTTCGATTGCAAGGGTCGTTTGTTTAAACTCTGATTTATTGAATGAGGATGCATGAAGAAAACCACAATGAGAAGGCACGTTGCTGGCTCAAGTGCTTGGCATTGGCAATATTTGAAAGGCCATCATCAAATAAGGTCAAATTGCTCGGCTTTTCAATCTTTATCTTGAATTTGAAAGCCCTCCAATGCTTTTCCTGTTGTCATGCTGCAGCAGCTTCCGTCCAAAAGGATAGAACATCAGTTTTTTGGGATGCATTCCAACTCAGTTGTTCCAAGTGCGGTTGATGTTACACCAAGTAGATGCCAGCCTTGAAGGCCAAAACGCGTTATTTGAAGAAAATGTGACCATGCGCACCAAGAAATATTGATTCATGATAGTAGCCCAAGAGCGCTTGAAGAATTCTCGTGAAAGAAAGTAAACGCGTGAACCACTTGATCGCGTTATGTGGTTCTGTTTGACCTAACTGGCTATCCCTAACCTGGTAAGTAGTTGTGTCACCATAGACTCACTCATCTACCACACCCTTCGTGTTCTACAATTCTCTAAATCATTATATTGACTGCTACCATCGATCCATGTACAACCCGAACCGGTCTGCAAAGAAAAGAAAACACCGCGATCGTGGACCGCGCCGACGTGAACCAGAATCCGACCAAGGCTGGAACTATAATAATGGCCCGTCGGCGTCAAGCGACGCAGAGGGAGGGGAACTACATGACCCACTTCGCGCATTGCACATAGAGGCTCATGAGGCGAAAATCTTGCGAGGTCCACAGGCGGAGGCTGCAGCCGATTCTCTAGAGGTTCTGGTGTGTTATGAAGTCACCGAAACGGGAGAGGGTTCCGGAACCACACCCATCCGACAGATAAAATCGAGAATGAAGGACAGTCAAGAAATGACTCGTACGGGTGCAGCAGGAGTTTTAGTCAAGCTAAGATCTGGTGACGAATCGCAGCAGTCGACCAGTCATTTGGGTACTGGAGGTCAGAGACATGAGCAAGACGGCCCAAAACTGAGCATCATCGACATGGATGCAGATGTGGACACATACACGAATGGCACTGGATCTACCCCTAGTGGAAGACCCTTGGCTCAATCTATTTGGGTGGATAGGTATGTTTTGACATGTTGAAGTTCTCTTGGATATGTTCTTTGCATGGCATGGACAAACCCGTCCTTATCGAAGACGTTTGTCTTCATGACTGGAACCCGTGTATTCTTTGACAGCGGCAAAGAGAAGGACAAGCGTATCCTTTGTCTGCTCAATCACTAACTGTTGCAGCATTTGTGGTTATGAAAAAGTACAGCGAACTATGTTCCTGTTCCCATCTTGCTTGTAACGTCTGGCTAATGGTTTTACATAGGTACGACATACGTCTATTGCTTGATTCCTTACCGTCAATCCCGTTGGATCCACATTCGATTTCTACATCGACGATACGAGCCAGTTCTCCATCTGGATGGTCAGACCTCTCATCAGATGCTGAAGACACCTTTTTCTTCACGACAGAAGAGACAGAAGACTTTAGACGCGACAAACGACGACGGTTGATTGAACAGGCACGAGAAGAGCGTCTCAAGCAGCGTTTGGAGGAAGATGGCGATGACGCAGAGAATGACGACACTCATGACGCATGGGGTGGAAGTGACGAAGAGGTAGGATCAACTCTATCAATACCTCGGCCCATCAAAATTTTAAGGACTGTATTATTTTCTTTGTGTTGCACAGCCCGACGAAACTCAAGCCCTTCTTATGGCGCGCACCGCTACACATCTAGCGAGTTCTCCCAACCCTGCGCAGCTCGAAATGCGGATATTGGCTAATCACGGTGCAGATGCCCGTTTCGCTTTCTTGCTTCCGAAAGGGAGATGGAGTCGTGCGTGGGTTACCGCAAAAGACAAAGTAAAGATAGAAAAAGAGAAGGAAGCCAAAGAAAAAGAAAAGCAGGCGACACTGGGAGGGTTGGCCGGATACGGCAGTGGTAGCGACGACAGTGCCAGTGACGTCGAGAAAAATGAGGATGAAGCTAATGGTCTGAGCAATGAGTCGGAGGTTCCTCAACCTCCTGCAGTTCCACCACCCTTGCCTCCTTCCCCTCCTTCTGCTCCTCCACCTCCATTAGCCCCCATGACTGATGGAGACATGGATGCTGAAAGTGCCATAAAAGCTGCCAGAAGACAGAGGGCAAAAGAATGGGCTGAGAAACGACGGGCAATGGCTTCCGACTCGACGGAAGCCGCAGAATAGGAAAAACTAAGCTTTTCAAGAAACGTGTTCGATATCTAACTAGTTATATTAAAATATTTGCAGCTACTTTATATTCCTGTCGGTTGACTACTTCTACATAGAATGTTTCTAAAACATGGAAAACGAAAACATTGCTCTATAACGATGATGATGATTTCGCAACCGCGATGTGTGCGCGGAGCGTTCTTTTAAGCTTGAGTATGAATAAACAGGGTATCGAATGGGGAAGATGGGAAGGGATTGAAAAAACGAATCAAAAGCTGATGCAGATGTGCAGAGAGAAAAAAGGAAAAGAAAAAAAATGCGTGTGTTGTGGTAGCAAGAACAAGCATGGATAGCACAAACCAGATGAAAATGGAGAAAGGAGAAAGGAAAGACTAAAGAAAAAAGAAAGAAAGACCCATCAAACGGCGTTTATTTCAGAAAACAGATCGCCCCAACATTCTTCTATCGCATCACCATCATCATCCTCTTCCTCATCTTCGACGACAACAGGGGGACGATTGTGCCAGGGACTCCCAGCTGCCTTCTTCTGCCTTCTCTTCGTAGTGCAACCTACAGAAACTAGGGTGTGCACCTGGATGTTTTCTGTACTCTTTCCAGAAAGCAGCGAGTGCAAGCTAGCAGGAGCACCGTTGAAAGAGACGCTGCCCAAAATGCTCTGTTCCGTCTTAACCGCCACATGCTTCTCATCGACAGGTGTGCCTGGTCCAGATATCTTCATAGTGTCAGAACCTCGTCTATCCAGCATACTCAATATATCGTCGATGGAACGCTCGGTGCTGTCCAAACTCTCATCAGCACGGGCAAAGACATCGTTCGCGTCCAGTTCTGGTGTATGAAGCGTGGTAACACTCGGGGTGGTCTGACCGCTGGTGCCATATCCATGGGCATGCGTGCTATCGGATTCAGACGAGAACCACATCTCGTCCGACGAAACCTCATTGCCGTCTTCGTCGTCAGAGTGCCTAGCAATATCCCGACCCGCATCTCCTTCGTGGCTGACAGACTCTCGGCTGTTCTCAGACCCACACAAGCTCTCAGATGGCTGAGACGCATCAGGGTCAGCATCATCAGAGGATGAGGCGGCTGATACCCTATGTGCCTTCTTCACGACCTTCAAAGGCGACACCGGCCTTTCGACTTGATGGGGTGTGGCGACGGCAAGAGCAGCGGTGGAAGCATACTCTTCATCGAACAAGTCAGAGTCCAGGTTGCTTTCCCAGGCACTGGCCCGTTGCTGGGCTTGTTCCTGTGCGCGAGCCTCGTCGAGTGCGGCAAACCAGAGGAGAGAGTCGGGGCGTTTGCGGAGGCTGGATTTGTACCTGGGCTCAGGTTCAGACGTCGTCTCCTCCTCACGATCGTCCTCGTCTTGTGTTGACTTGGAATCCGAAGCAGTTAATTGACTCGATCCATCCTGACGGCTTTCCTTCTCCTCGTCCCTGCTCAAGTCATCTACAGCGCTTGTAGACTGCTTCTCCTTGGAGGAAAAAAGAACGGCACTCAGGCTATCCTGATTAAAATGGAAAGCGCCGCCTTTACGGCGGTTGTCCTCCACAGCCTTGTTGAACGTATTCACGACGTCGTGGTACTGCTCTGTGAAAACACTGAGGCCCGAGACGGATCCCGAAACTGAGACGGAAAGCTGAGATGTGCAGCTGTCACGGCCGGATTGGGAGGTAGGGGACAGCTTGGAACATTTGGCTAGCCATTCGCCGCTCGAGAGACGGAGATAATTAGGTTGCTTACGATCGTGGGTTGTTTCTTGGGGTCGAGGGGGAGTACGTGGTAGGGCGGGGAAAAGGAAGGGCGTGACAGGTTGACAATCTCGAGGATCGGCCTTGGATTTGCCAGATATTCCAGGAGGGTAATATGCGTCCAGTCTTTTCGGCGTTGTAGAAAACACGGCTGCCTCGTCACGTTCAGGTGAAGTGCGGCCTTCCGATGTCACTGAGTCAGACACAGAGGATCCTTCGCCCTCCTCACTGGATATGGAAATATCCAGTGTGGGGTTTGAGGAAGATTCTGAAGAGCTCGAAGGCGAAATGGTAATAGGGGAGTAAGGGCTGGGACATCTGGTAACTTTATCATCGAGAGAACGCGAGTTCTTCTCGTCATTGACTGGGGAAGATGGTATAGAATTGACCGGTGGTACTGGGAACATGCTGATAATGTCCTGAATCGATTCATTGCTCTGGGCGCTATGTATGCTGCCCCCGGAGACACTCAATGGTGGGGTGGGTATTTGCATGGGTTCGAGGATGATGGGAGGGACGACGCTCATTGAGCCTTGTTTGGGACGTGAAGCGTCCAGTTGCTCAAAAGTGGTGGGTGGTTGAACTAA
Organism: Panaeolus papilionaceus; assembly: GCA_015501605.1. Taxonomy (NCBI): domain Eukaryota; kingdom Fungi; phylum Basidiomycota; class Agaricomycetes; order Agaricales; genus Panaeolus; species Panaeolus papilionaceus. The sequence goes on from JADNRZ010000017.1 coordinate 744,460, forward strand.
AACCTTTTTGTGAGCACTCTTCGGGATAAATAGATGATGTCTACTTACTGAAATGAATACCGCGTCTTTTAGACTTTAGACTTGTATCTGTGATTTCATTAATGCTAGTGTTTGACCCGGCACTTCCATCTGACATAGACAACAGAGTGTCCGATGACTTGTCTTGGTCGTTACTGGAATAAAACAGGGGAGGCTGACAATATTCGACGCGGACGCTGGAAGGTGTTATTTTTACGGCTGGAGTGGTGATGATGACCTTTTTGCGTACACCTTTAGAGAGGATAAATTAAAATGTATCATCTGGTGGTCCAAATATTGCAACGTACCGACTGTTCTGTCCTGGAACTGCTTCATTGCTGCATCTAGAATGCGGGCCTTGACGGGGTCCACAATGGATTGACGCTGGCTGGAGACCCGGTTCCGTGTCTTTTCGTTGTGGATTTCCTCCTCAACGCGAGTATTCTTTTTGCCATGAAATAAGTCGACGATTTCTTGAGGGGTGAGTGTGGATGAGGGCATTGATGATGTGTCCGCAGTTCTGGCTTTAGTGACTTTGATTTGAATAGAAGATGTGCGTGTTGGTATAGGTGCAGGTGCTGTCAGTGACAATGATGCATTGGTGCTGATTCTGTCGATCGAAATGCTTGCAATTGAACTGTTACTGCGTAAACTGATGGAAACGAAACCCGATTTCTCCATAGCGCTTGGGATATCCGGCACTACATTGATTAGAAGGCGTAGAGAAGGTGTCAATAAATGTCAGCCGTCTGGTAAATTAGAGACATACCAATAGAGGGCTTCTGGCGGGCGGTCGAAGCAGAGATGTCGATGACCTCAGAGCGGGGGCGTATTCCAGCCTCAATATCGATGTTGATATTAGCTTCGCCCTCGCCAGCACCTGATTCTTTTGAAGGCGATGAAGTAGTAAAAACACCGACACAGGCCATCCACCACTGTTGCAGGAGTTGGGGGAGAATGCAAGTGAAAAAGCGAGCAAGGAATGAGCCTGACATAGCTGAACGAGCTATGCCGCTAGAATAGGGGAAAACTGCAGCGTTTAAAAACGCGATACAGATGGACCAAGTCTTTATAAACACCGAATCCAGTACGACGAGCGTTTAACTGAACAGCGAGAGAACAAGCCAATGTCCTCCGTTCAAAAGCCAGTCATTTTAATAGAGCGTCTTTTTTATAGTCGAAAAGCAAACCTATGAGGCTGACTTGAAAGAAAAATCCCAGTCTCCAGACAGTTCCAAGGGCCTAGCCAGTTGAGAAATAACCTAGAGACTTGAACGAGTGACAATAATGGCTTCCTTCCAAGGCAATGTAGACCGGTCGATAGATTATTATCCGTTTGCTTCATGAGCCATAGTATTTTAATATGATACTCGATTTCTGCAAGATTTCTGGAGTAACGCAGCCATTGAAGCTCGGGAAGAAAAGCAGAGGCGCACGCAACTATCGTCCATTGTTATATGCCATGTTGACTCAGAGGGATACTTGGAACGCGGTCAAGATCTTTACGGGAAAAACAGCGCTGTTCATTTCTTTAAACCCAGTTAGATAATAGCAGTTATTAACAATAATAAAAATCAAGAGCGCTTGCAAGAAAGGATGGAAAGTTTTGTGAAAATGAAAGATTTTTGCCGACGACCAAAGCGAGGAGTCCCACGGTTTTGCCGAAACAAATTTCGGAAGCGTCACTGCCCCTTTGCAACCAAACGCGAGCCATCCCGCTCGTTCACCACAGTCTCATAAATAATCCCTCGTCCTCCTCACCGTCGTCCTCGTCCTTGGACTCCTTTCTTTGAACCTCAAAAGTATTCAACAAAATTATTCAAGAGTATATTGAAGTTTTAGTTTCTAATACTCCTGTTCAAATTGCATCATGGCTCCAACTACACCATCAAACGTCGACGTTCCTCCAACTCTCATTGAACGCGTTCAGGATTTCGTCGGAGAACATAAGCAGGCAGTGCTCTTCACAGCTGCTGCTATAACTGCTCTTGCTGCCGGTGGTGCCATCTATTACGCCTCTTCATCCTCCGGTTCAGGAACCGCGCCAGGTTCACCCTCGAGCAAGAGCAAAAAGAAGAAGAGCAAAGGTGGAAAGGGAAAGAAAGACAAGCTAGACTCTGATGACGGTCCCATTCTAGAGGAGAGGAAGCCAAAGGAGAAGAAGCCGGATGTTGAGGAAGCCAGTATGTCCTAGTTAACCCACCCCTCGTCTCCGCTCCTGCTTATTTCTCGCTAAACAGAGGATGACGAGGACTACGAGAGAATGTCTAATGACCAACTACTTGCACTCTCAACTGAGGTAAGCAGGTCATGCATCCCCTTGGGAGAGATATCCAACCATATACTGCGTACAGGAACGCATCAAAATTGCTGCCGTGTTCAAGAGTAAGGGAAATGCGGCCTACCAGGCTCGTACATTCCCCCATGCCGCAGAGCTCTACACGAGAGCCATTCAAATCTCACCAAAACCTGAGCCCGTCTTCTACAGCAACCGTGCAGCATGTGGGTTTTATCATATTCATACATCGGACTGCATCTCATACTTTAATTTTAGGTTATGTGAACATGTCACCACCCAAACATGACCTCGTTGTGCAAGACTGTGATGCCGCTTTGAAGCTTGACCACAAGTACGTTAAAGCACTCAATAGGCGTGCAATGGCCTTGGAAGGCCTCGGAAGACTAGAGGAAGCACTACGAGGTTTGTTGTAATAATACCAAAGTTTCACTGCATCGCACTCATGTTCTGCTATAGACTTTACAGCCGCCACCATTCTGGATAAATTCCAGAACCAAAGCACCGCCAACGCAGTCGAAAGGGTGTTGAAGACACTGGCAACTGAGGAGGCGAAGAGGATTCTTGATGTGCGAACTTTGTTTTTTTCTTTTGACTTTTTCAGTCCCGATTCTGACGCTTTACGAAATAGGGTCGGGAAGCTCGTTTGCCATCATTTACCTTCATCTCAGCTTACTTCGCTGCCTTCCGACCCCGTAAGTTTTCCTTTTATCGTTCCAAACTCAAACTTATCATTATTTCCTCAGGTACATACCCCGCTCTCCCTGAAAACCCCACTCAGGGTGATGAAACCCTGCAACTTGGCCTGGGGGCAATGGAAGCCTCAGATTACGCGCACGCCGTTACCTTCATCAACGAGGCTATTGAACAGGGTATCTCGACTGACCAGGGCAAGGCTGAGGCCTACAATCTCCGTGGAACCTTCAAGTACGTGTTTAATTGATTTATCGGCGTTGTTAACATCTAACTCGTGATCTAGGTTCCTGATGGGTGAAATTACGGGCGCCAAAGAGGACCTCGAGAAGTCCCTCGAACTCTTGCCCTCACTTACTCAATCCCTTGTGAAGCTTGCATCCGTGCACATGGAGCAAGGCGATCCCCAGTCTGCCTTCACCTCGTTCGCAAACGCCGAGACCATCAACGCCAACGACCCCGATATTTGGTACCACCGTGGCCAGGTGCTCTTCATCATGAGCGACTTTGAGAAGGCCTCAGAAGAGTACAAGAAGAGTTTGGAATTGGATCCCAACTTCGTGTTCTCTCATATCCAACTTGCTGTTGCGAAGTACAAGTTGGGAGATGTTGGTGCCAGCATGGCTGGATTCAGGAGGGCTCTCAGAGAATTCCCTAACAGGAGTGAACCTAGCAATTACTAGTGCGTTTTGAGTCGTCTTTTTCATGTGTTTTGTGACTAATTGTGGTGTCCTTGTAGCGGTGAACTTCTCCTTGACCAAGGACGATTTGAAGAGGCTGTTGAGAAGTTCGAGAGGGCCATTGAACTTGAGAAGGGCAAGGCGCCTGCACCGCCCAATGTTCTGCCTCTGGTCAACAAGGGACTTGCTCTCTATCAGTGGAAACAAGATATCGCTGCAGCCGAGCGATGCTGCAATGAGGCACTGCGGATTGACGACGAATGCGAGGCTGCTGTCGCGACCCTTGCACAGTTGTCATTACAACAGGGCAAGAACGAGGAGGCGCTGAAGCTGTTCGAGAGACAGAGCGAGTTGGCGAGGAGCGAGGTTGAGCTTGTTAATGCTCTTACTTACCTCCAGGTATGTTTCATAACACCTTTCTGGGTACCGTGAAGTGCTGACAATGTTTTTCAGGCAACCAAGGCGCAAGTTCAATTCATGACCAACTACCCCGATATGGCTGCTCAGCTGAGCCAAATGGCAGGCAGCATGATGATGGGTTAAGCGCCTTTTATTCATCTCGTATGCAGTTGACTAGGAAGGGATGTTCGGAGGTCTGTTATGTAGAGGATTTAAAAAGCTTTGGATTAGACATTAATTTCTTCGTGTTCCAACATCTCCTCACCTGTCTTGCATGTTTCCTATTTTTTTCCTCTTGCTTTCTTCCACGTAGCGTGATCTTTAATTCGTAATATTTTTTCTATCCTCTCATGGCATCGCTCCTTCCTTCATGACACTCATGATCATCTCCTCGCTATTAGTTGTCGCAGACTTGCACTACGCTCACATTGTTGATTATGTTGCTTTCGTGCCTAGGATATGACTATACACATCACACTCCCTGCTCTCTACTCTTTGGATTGCTATTGTGTGATACTGTGCCCCTTCAAGATTTCCTTCAACTTGATTTTTGAGTTGGCACGATGCTTGTTGAACGTAAATTACTACATCAGAAGACTCAAGACCGAGCTCCAGAGTGTCAAGCCCCTGTCCAAGGATCCTCATATGTGGCTGTGCACGGAGTTAGGTCGAACTCCGACATGTTGCACTTGTAAAATAGACGACCAACTGTGCTACAGCCTACTACACCAAACTACCGTTCTTTACTCCAGAAAAATAGGCGCTTAAACTCTGCGCTTGAAAAGTACACGATAAATTCCTTCACATGCTAGCTTAATCTACTACTCTAACCCGACACTGCACTCGCTACAACCCTTTTTGAGATGCTGTTACCTCGAATTGCCCTCTTATTCTGGGTGTTCCTCGTCCATATCGCGGGGATATATCTTTTTACACGTGGCTTTTTATTGAGTCGTTTATCGCTCACGGATACCTCGCTTCCATATTGCAAGACTGAAAAGAGCGACGGCGAGACGTGTACTGTGCAACCCATCCGACCGACCCACAAACGCGCCGTGCTTCTTATCATAGACGCCTTACGCTTCGACTTTATCTCACCTCACCCACCTTCGCCTACGTCACCTGATCATCATAATGTGTTTACTCTTCCAGCTGAATTGACGAAGAAGCATCCGCAACACTCATTCCTGTTCAATGCACATGCCGACCCACCGACTACGACATTGCAGAGAATCAAGGGTATTACGACGGGAAGCTTGCCCACTTTTGTAGATATTGGAAGCAACTTTGGAGCACAGGAAATTGAAGAGGACTCGCTTCTGTTGCAGCTCAAGAAAGCCGGAAAGAAGGTGAGTCAATAACCCAACTTCATCGCGTTTATTCGTTGACATGGGATTTCTACAGATGGCATTTATGGGCGACGACACTTGGATGTCGGTTTTCCCTACAGTTTTCGAGACAAATCTCACATTCCCTTACGACTCGTTTAACGTCGAGGATCTGCATACGGTCGACAATGGCGTCATTGCACATCTGTTCCCCCTCCTTGAAGAGTCAACCTCACCTACAGGACCTTTCGATCTTCTTATTGGTCATTTCCTGGGTGTTGACCATGTCGGGCACAGAGTTGGACCAGACCATCCTTCCATGCGTGCCAAGCTTCAACAAATGGACGACGTCGTTCGTCGCGTTGTGAATGACCTTCCTGAGGATACCTTACTCATTGTTATGGGCGACCACGGTATGGATCGTGCGGGTGACCACGGAGGTGACGGAGAACTCGAGACATCCTCCGGCATGTGGATTTACAGCAAGGGTGAAAAGCTCACAGACCTCAAGTTTGGTCAAGGGGGTTTCGTGATGCAGCAAGACACGATTCCTTCAGGATTATTGCATTACAAGACATTCCCGGAAACTATAGTACCCTATCGTGCTATACAGCAAATCGACATCGTTCCTACACTTTCCCTCCTCCTTGGAATCCCCGTTCCATTTAACAACCTCGGAACGGTTATTCCTGAGCTATTCTGGAGAGCCTCTTCGCGATTGACGCCATACCAGGTCCTAGACGAGGCACTTCAAGCCAATGCAGCACAGGTTATGAAATATCTGTCCACCTACCTTGCCTCTCCTTCCGGGTCAGAACTGGCTAGCTCGTACCCCCAGCTCAAGCGCACCTACGATTTGGCGCGAGGAAACCAAGCAGGTTTCACAGCCGAAGCCCACCTCGTCGCAGTCAACGGCTTCATGAGAGCTGCACTTGCATCATGTCGCGCCATGTGGGCACAGTTTGAGCCTGTACTTATGGGCTTCGGCTTGGTTGTAATGGGAATGGGTATATGTGCCGCTTGGGGTCTTGCTCGAGGCATCAGGGCCGTTTGGGGCGTTGAGCTCCGTAGTAATGGTGCTTCTGAGACTGTTGATGCATGGGTGTGGAAGCAGCTTGGTCAAGGCCTTAGTGGCCTTGGTTTTGGAGTGGGTTTGGAATGGGTGCTCCTCAAGGTTTTTGGAGATGACAAACTAAAAGAATACGCTGAGGGTGTGAATAGCCTTCAACGTTCCGTGTTTTTTGCTGCATTGTTTTCATGTGCAGCCATGATAATTTCGACGCCCCCTCTCGGACCCTCTTCAATTCCTGACCTACATCCAAAAAATGGCTCTTTTGTCAAGCGCGCTTTCACCACTGTTGTCAGCATGCTACCCATCTTCCTCTTGACCCTTTCATACCTTTCCAATTCGTTCACCTTCTGGGAATCTCGAACAGTTCCTTTCCTCCTTGTTTCGTCCCTGGTTCCCTTCCTTTTCGTTGCCCTGCGATCACCTTCAGCGTCCCTCCGAAAAAACATCCTAGTCAACCTTGGTATTCTCGTGTTTTGCATCAGGGCAATGAGCAGCGTTGGTGTTTGTCGTGAGGAAATGGGAGGGATGTGTGCAGGAACCTTCTACGCCTCTCCATCATCCTGGTTATCATCCTTGTTCTCTCCAAGCACAACATTCTCATCTACACCTATCAATGCTACGACATCCAACACAGATCCGACTGTCACAGTAGCAACAGCGATGACTGGAACGAGCAGTGCCCCGCCACCATGGGCCTTGCTCCTCGCTCCAGTCTGTGCCTACGCACTCCCCACCATCATAAAACGATACCTCCGCAAAAGCAAATCCGAAGGTGGTCTTGCCCGCGTCGTTCTACCCTTTATCATCCGCCCCGTGCTCATGATCTGTGTCCTCGTCTGGGTCATCGAGTACGTAGAGTCTGCCGGCTTCCCTGCTCTGGCTGGAAAATGGGAAAATGTTCTTCGGACGATTAGGACATATTTCGCAAGGACGTCTGTAGGGTGGTCAGCACTCGTTGGCGGCACATTGTGGTGGGTTCTCCCCATGTGCTTGGACGTGGTGGATACGGAAGTCCCCGATGAGTCTGAAAATACGAGGAGGACAAACACGCCGAAGATGAAGAAGGAACGCCATTTGCTGGGCTTTGGGAATGCGCATGGAGCAGCCTACCTCCTTTTCACGACTGTTCCGATGGCGTTGGTGTTCCTCTCGCAACAATTGCCGGGTCAGGTTACGCTTGTGCTGGGTATGGTTGGGTTGATGGCGTATGTCGAGGTGTTGGACAGTGTGAGGGACGTGCGTGGTATTGAGAATGTGTTTGCAGCTGCCACGGGCAGTGGGGCAGGTGCAACTGAATTACTGGGAGGTGGAGGTGGCAAAAAAGGCGCTACTGCTGCTTCATCCACTACAGAACCATCAACTGCTCCTCCTGCACTTGCACCACCCCCTCCACCTCTTCCCTCAGCCTCTGATCTCATCCCTCTCACACTTTTGTCTCTCCTGATGTTTTTTGTAACTGGCCACGAAGCGACCTTCCCCTCACTCCAATGGAAGACTGCGTTCCTCCTCACAAAGGAGGTCAAGTACCCTTGGGCGCCCATCACCGTCGTTCTCAACACTCTCGGAGCGACAGCCGTCATTGGGGGTGTTGGTGTCGGCTTGGTAGGTGTTTGGGGTAGAGGTCTGGGTGGGGCTTCACAAACCCCAACTGAGTATGGACAAGAAGGCGAGAATGGCGCAGGTTCGGCCAAGAAGGAAACGATTGTGAATGTGAACTATTCTGAATTGACGGGCCCCGTGCTTGTACCTGCGCTGAATTTGATGCTGCAATATGCTCTCATTTTGCTTGGTACATCTGTTAGCGCAGCTGTTCTGAGGAGACATTTGATGGTTTGGAAGGTGAGCTTTGTTGTCCTATTTTTCTTCGTTGTATTGACCTGGAATCCTTTTTATAGGTGTTCGCTCCGAGGTACATGCTTGGGGCTGTTATGTTACTCGCGATCGACGTTGGGATCCTCATTGGTGTGGGCTTGGGGTTGAGCAGACCAGAGACGTTCATGAACAAGCTAAAATTAGGGGCATTGGCGTTTGCCAGATCAAACCCTCCTGCTGAACCCGCTCAGGCCACAACATCCACTCCTGGTCTTAAAGATAAGCGAAGAAAAAAGTGATCTGTGTATGTAGTAGTTTATCTAAAAGATATAATCAAACCTTTTGTGTAATTCTTAATTTGGGGCTTTGTTGTTGAGCTTGATATTTGAACCTGGTTTGTTCCTCGATCTTATCCATGATTGACGTTTCAGTCTCGATCTCGTTTTGTCGTTTCCAGGATAACAATACATTAAGATGTAGGATTTATGGGTATAAAATAGTGAGAAAAAAATTCAATCGTCGTCCCGATACAAGTCTGGCTCGCTCGGAGCAGGATCCGCATCAGGATCATTGGCGAGAGAAGAAGTCCTCCAGTAACCCAGCAAATTCGCCCAAATCATCAAAAATCCACAAGCGAGACCGTTAAACGCTAAGAATAGTCGGACGAAAAATGCGAGTGGTGGCAAGAGGAGTGCAGCAAAGTCCTACATACAGCAAGGTTAATCACAGGCCATGGATGGGAAGAATTATTAATAGGACCTACATCAGGGTGGTAGAAATCCTCTTGCTCTGAGATATAGTAAAGATGCGCCTCTTTTTGCAATTTTATACGCGTGAGTAGGCTGTTGATGATCGCTGTAGGTTAGGAAGAGGGATTTCTGATGATGGAGTTCACCACAAACCGAGCAGGTGCTGGCCGCAATGGCAGAAAGAAGAGCTTGAACCACTGGACGATTTCAACATACAGGACGTGATGGTCACGATCGAACACTAAATTTATGTAGGTATTAGCGTCCAGTGGGTTTCAATACGGATACTAACCGACATTCTCCACCTTGACTTTGATTTGCGGTGAAAGGACGCGATACCACCTACATCCAAGTAAATCGACCATCAATCGCGTCTGTGATCAAAGCTCACTGGTAGACCCCAAGAAGCTCCACTCTGGAGTTTCTGCTAGATTCCATACAACAAACTGGGTGTCTAAAAGAAACGTGTGGAGCCATGTACGCTTCAATGGCGGCTTTCTGTAGGTCTGGTGAATTGGTGCTCGTCAACTGCATGATAACATGTTCAATGTCTTCTCGTGGATTCTCCATTGCGAATTTTCAGTGCCTTCGACGACGTTTGTCTGACTTGGTGGTTTGTGATTAAGAGCCTGCTCTCCACTTCAGCGTTGTAGATGCAAGGCAGGTGTTTTTAATGGTTGCATGAACAGGTGAAGCATGGATGATGTCATTTCACAGAACATGCATCGACAGCTTGGGGGCCCGGTCAGACCGCCGGAACGACGATTCCGGATTTTAATAACTCGATGTTCAATGTAATTTGTAGTGAAAATAAAAAATATCAAGAATACTACCTAACCTCGACTTTACGTCCCAGCCAATCCTCGCTGAGTTTTGCTTCAACAAGGGTGTTCACTTCTTTTGCTTTTGCGACGGCGATGTCAACAAGCCCAAGAATACCATCAACATCCAAAGGAACACCACCCAGTTTTTGGAAGACGCATAGTTCTTTTTGAGCGTTGAGTGCTATCGAAACGAGTCCTGCACTTAGGCGCTGTTCGAGTTGTGAAGGATCAAGAACTGGGCGCGTTGTCGCGTCAGGGAAAAATGCAAAGGTGAAGCAGTATGGGGAGTGGTGAATGGCAAGAGGGACTGGTGCACGTTCGGTGGGTTCATGCTGATAGTTGATTTAGATAAGACTTTTAGTGAATTTGATTTTAGACTCACCACTATAACTTCATCACCGATAACTTCCACATCAGGTCGTCTGAAATGCTTCAGCGCAACGATTCCTGCAAGGCAAGCACAATCCAAGAGGTTCCCTGCATCTGCTAGGAAATGCAAGGTGAGGCGAATAGACCACACCTATTGAGGAAGATGATATGAGCGAGAATAAAGCCGGGGCATGGTCAAACTTACTCTTTGGCCTGCCAGGATGCACAGAGACTCTTTGTCGATTGCATCACTTCTTCGTAAAACTTTATCGAGCATACGTGTAATTGTAACTTCTTCATCTGAGGGCCTGCTCTGGTTCGGAGAACATAATAACAGTTCCAATGGCCACATACCTACCGGCCTGGTTCGTAATCGCTGGATGCCATCGGTGAAATTTCAGAGTGAATTGTGATAGTGCCTTCAAAAGGTCTCTCTAGTTGAGGTTTCACCATCTTGGCTTCTACATGCGCAATAACACTATAAAGCACAATTTTAACACGCGATACACGGATGAAAATAAAATTGGACGCGACGCACCGTGTTTTGCCCAATGAACATTCGACATAACCTAATTCTGGTCCAAAAGTGAGAGTTGGTTCTCTCATCTCTAAAGGTGATCTCCCATCTAGACGAAGAGATTCCTTCAATGAGCTATACAAGAACTCTTTTTCCGGTAAAGAAGGAGATGGAGGACGCATGATGATGGATGAGGTTGAAGAAAAGCCGTCCAAAAGTGGTAGTCAATTATCGCGATCAGCTGGACAAGCATCATAACACGCTCTGGGAGATAATTTTCCTTTTCCTTTTCTACCGCCATCATGGTCCGTCTTATCACGCACAACGTCCTTGCTTGCCATGCAAAACATTGCAGTACCAACAATTTTCCACTACAATTTAAAGATGTCAAGGTAGAAATCCGGGAGGCTGAGTTCAACGCAGATTTTTTGAAGGGTTTCTTGCCCAAGCTGGAGTGGAAGGCACTGGTCGACACGGCGAAAGAGGTATGAATAAAATTTATATGCAACATAGTAGCATGCTAACCAGATGAAAGCTTGGAGATATCTCTCTACCACTCGAGCAACCTGAAATGCTAGACGATGAATTCCTGCAAAATTTACACCATGTACTACTGGAGGTATTGCTCATCGACATATCTGTCTATCCTTAGCTAACCTCCAAACAAAGATACACGTAGAAGAAGGTACAATGTCTTGCCCAAACTGCAAACATATCTACCCCATCTTCAACGGTATCCCGAACATGGTATGAACCTTGATAATCGCTCGTATTTCCTTCACAGCATTTGCTTACTATTTCACAGTTGTTGGCCGAACATGAAATCGGCTGATACACACATTTGTACCCTTTGATCACCTCAGTGCTAGTTTTATTTTATCTCAGGTACGATTGCCCCAATCTTCTCAAGTCTGTCATGACCGCTGACCCGTGCCATGCAGTTATACCTTTGTAGTCGATTCCGTCTCATGTACTACCCTACGCCAAGGTAAAGATAAAAGTCATTCATTGGTCGTCGCATCATAATAACTGTTGCATATTTATAGACTATGTATTACAAAGTTCCGTCTTCATCAACACTGCACATAAACGTCCACTTCTTCAACTCAGGCGGCAACAGCGATGGTATCCTTGAGGCCCTTCAGGGAAGGGGCGAAGAAATATTCACCTCCGCGAGGTACGACGAATGCGGGCATGGTTAACATCTTCTGCGGATTAAGAGGGTCCAATCCTGACATTGACCTGCTGCCTTGACCGACAATTGGGTCCAGGCTAATGAATTTGGATGTAAGCCTCCCACCCATGTCGCACAAAAATAAGAAATAAATGACTCACCCAGGAGCTTCAGGTTGCTTCTCGAAGGGCGGGAATGTCTGATTGTTAGCCCAGCCTTGGACGGGGGTTAGCACCACATAATTACAACACAGCCCCGGCACCTACTTCGTTGAATAAATTGGAAACCCTTCTCAAGGTTGGATTGGTAGCACGCGAACAAGAGACCACGCTGTAACTTAGTCTTCCCACTCGCCTTCTCTTCGTCTGTGACTTCCTGGCCGAATTGGATACCCCTTCGCATAATACGGTTGGGTGAGACTGGAATGGGGTTAATATTGGGAGGAACTTCGAGATCGTTGCGTGGGTTGGTCTTTCTGACATGCGCCGCGAAGGGGCATCGAAGCTGAGAGTTGATCTCGTCTTCATACCTGAAATTGTTGTTCCTGGTAATACCGGCGTCAATTTCTAACCATCACAAAGTAAGTGACAAATCTACCTCTTGGGATCCTTGGCAAGCTTTGGGTCATCCTTGAAAGGAGCTAAGTCGATGGGAGCTCCTATGCTGATGGTGAGTACGATATTCTAGATATGGCCGACTCGGACATACCACTCTTCCAGCGTCCAACCATTCGAGCACCGAGCAGTTCTGCACCTTCAGCAGGAGTCAAGGTTCGCCCGTTGCCATCCTCCGTCAAGGCATTGTCAACGAGGTACTTGTCGAACTCTGGCACAAGTTGGTCGAGCCACCTGAAGGCCAGGAAGCTGCCATCCCTGGCCCATTCTGCTCGTTGGACCGTATCAGTCGGCTGTCCGGTCAGGATCACACCTGCGTCTACCGGAACGGGCCCCGGGTTGATAGTATCAAAGCCTTGAATTTGCGGGTTCGAAATACCATCCAAGAACCCGAAACTGTCATTGTCAATCGCAGAAGTAGACCGGGTGTCAGCTTTCGGCTAAACATTTGAGGCTACTCATTGGATCACTCACTGCTCGTGGGCGTGTAATTCATCGGGTCGAACATCTCCTCGAACCGTTGTGACCTTTCTGAGAGAACCCTCGCTCGTGGGGACCCTGAAAATCTCCTCGACCTCCTTCGTCTTCTTCTCGATGGACTCGTGGCTGTCGCCGGAGATGATGAAGAGACCGTGGATCTCATCATTCAAGAAAGGCTCAATCCAGTCTGGTTCACCGTCTGCTCGTGCTGGGTCACCAAGCACGCTAACGGCTGTGCTCTTCTGACCAACGATGAATGGGTCTGTTGGCTTGTCTGGGTTGGCAGGTTTGGCCGACAAAGTATCGTCGTTGATTCCAAGCTATTTATATGTATCGTGAGCGATCATGTCAACCACGTTGTGTTCATATCACGCTACCTTGACGAAGCCCTTGTGGGTGAAGGAGATGTTGACGCCGGTCAATGGAACCAGACCTGGGCGTTTCTGCTTCTTGTGGTCGTCGATCCTCTTGCGGTCTTTAATGACTTGATCGACCGATGTGATGAGGGGGACTAGCTTGCACAAGTCCTTCCTGAACTGGGGCCCATTCCTGATATTGAAGAAGTAGTAGTTCTCGGTCTTCTTGGGGAGACCGCTTCTGTATAACGGGTAAGTAAATTGGATTCGAAGTGCTGTGCATCGAGAAGAACACTGACAAGATATCTCCTTGGATGTTCTTGAGGTTAAGCTTGTTTGAAGGTGCTGGTGCAGTCTGAGTAGGATCCATGATAAAAGTTGGTCGTTAATGTTACTCCTCTGATTGGTTTTGGGAGACTTATATATCTTTTCCAGTGTCCCTTTGTAACGTAAGTAACCGTACGTTTGAGGTTTCCGTCTATCCGCAATTCATTTTCGTTTCCTCTAACCCTTTACTGTCTCTCCGCCACATTCGGCGTGCCATCACCTTCGAAGCACCACTGAATCGGACTTACTCAAGGTGCGTATGTTAGTCCGATCAGCCCTCAAAACTATATTATGGTGGTCGTATGCGTTTTGGAGCCCTTCGAACAACTCGAAACTTATCTTATCGTGAACAGGGTTTTGCATCTTTCTCCATGGTCAGTAACATTTAAGTCGTATTCAAGGCCCAGGAACTCAGGCACTAAGCGCCGCATACACTCTCTGTCGTCGAGATGACAGCACCAATGGAAGTACTATGCACAGAAACTATATTACAAGCAACACCCGTTACGTTACACCCGTTCATGTGCAAGGCCGCCCATCTTATCGAACACCTTAATTTCACCCGTTATTTTGTTCTACGAGTTCTAGAATCAGTGTTTCAAGTCTTGGCCTTTCGAAGACAATGCATCCCTAATTTTGTTACAGCATAGATTGCGAGTTATAGGCCGCCGTTGTCGTCTTGATATTCCGATATTAAGGACCGTGTACAGGAAATGTTCAGGCTTCATTCTCTGGCGGAAATAGGGGTGCTATATTGCTGCGCTTCTGATAAGTCAGCCTTATTGAGGCTCGAGATAACTGCAAGAATAGAGAGGTGAACACCCAGGTTCGACGGGGTTCTGACTTTATGGAATAATGCCACAGCTTAGGTTTCCAATTGACAAAAGGAGGCAAATCAACCACCATACTGTACCGATTGAAACAGTTCGACAGGGGGTCTGACTGCTGACCGCTCTGCCGAAATTTTGGTTCCGGCAACACCTCCGTTTCGTGCTGACATCGGGGCACCCCATAGTCATCAGCGCACTATAAACCCCTCTGCAACGGCGTCCAACCTAGGAATTAAATTTGAAGGGCACCCGCCCAATGACACAGGCGGGTTTGGCGGAATTTTCTCTCGAATTTGACTGAAATTACCTTTTTGGGGGGCGTTGGAATTTTGCGGGCTTGGTGGATGGTTTCAGCAGGGCATTCTCTGACTGCTGACTGCCGAACTACTCCAATTGGTACAGTACTAGGATTTTTGCGTCGAGCACATGGTCAGGATTTGTAATTCGTTGGCCTATCGTTGGCCAGTAAAAATATCACTGTATCTCAATTTAATAGTTCTATTAGACTTGGGCTAATACATCAGCAAAGGCTCCAGGACTCTCCACAGATACCAAAAATAATATTTGTACGCCGATACAAACGACTCGATGACAATCACAGACACAGAGATGCATACCAAGGTTAATGGTACCCGCGCCCGATCATGAATTGGTAACCTCCGTGGGCCTCTGCATTGCGATACCGATGGTGTTATTTCGCTACTCTGTGCCACTGCACTCCAATTGACTCTGATGACATTACACATGGCAAAGCCGACCAGAGCAGGATCAGTCGATGCGGCAATTGAACAACTTGAGCCTATGGTTGGGCGTTTTATCTAATCCATACATTTCGGGGTTTTTCCGCTTTAAGGCAAACGCCGATCGAGCCCCAGTACGGGGAATGCACATGTCCGCTTCCGCTTTCGGTCAGCACTCTGATCATGGTTGTGCATTGCTACAATGCCATTCCATCTACACCCACCCGCAGTGTTATGCATCGACGGAGTCATAGTAAATGCCCTCTCTGTGAAGTTTGATTAATTCATGGTAAAACTCGACCGTTTTTAGTAATCTCAGACATTCGACTCATGCATGTTCTGAAAGACAAAAGATCGCCTAATGAAATGGGAGAGATCGTGCTTTATTGCGACATTCCCACATTCATGACACTCCATACTCAGCACGCTGTGTATCCTTTCTATGAAGAGGTCTTTCATGGAGAAAACATACGGCCTGCGAGCATTCAAAGGCGCCTTCTGCTCGAGCACATACCCTTTCTTCCATAGCTATATGAAATACACGATCAAGGTCCAATAATGAAGAATGGACACGAGGTTGGGCTAGCCGCGGATAGCGAGCGGCTAATGAAGCACTGAAAAAGGGTCCCCTTTGTCACCAAGAGATTTTCGGCATGGTCTCTTTGTCTGGTCGCTATGTCCTGCCACATCCTTAGTCCCTTCCACCTCGAGTCAGTGCTTTACGATCTCAAAAAAAAAATTGGGCGGAGCGCAAACCGAGCAACACAATGCGCCCCGACGATGTATAAAGGGGGCGAGCGACGACGGCCACTTTCTCAACAAACTTCCTCTCCTTACCTTTCTTTCCCTTTCTCATTCCCGTTTCCTTCCCGTGTCACATTCCTTCCATTTTCTATTTATCATGAAGTTCTCCGCACTCTTTGGTCTTGCATTGATTGCTCAGACCGCGTCTGCCCACTGTACGTCTCTTTGATTTTTCCCATTCTTTGACTTGTCGGTCCTAGTGCCA
The DNA here is from genome assembly GCA_015501605.1 of Panaeolus papilionaceus. NCBI lineage: Eukaryota > Fungi > Basidiomycota > Agaricomycetes > Agaricales > Panaeolus > Panaeolus papilionaceus. The sequence goes on from JADNRZ010000017.1 coordinate 760,747, forward strand.
CTCCGTCCTTTTAGACATCTTTGACACCCTCATCGCTGGTACGACAACATCCACCAAGGCAGTACGCAAGCCAGCCGAGAACAGTCCTATCACCGACATCAACAGCCCCAACCTTCGCTGCAATGTCAACACCTCTCCTGCGACTGAGACCGTTTCCGTTGCTGCAGGCAGCAAGATCGGATTCAAGATCAGCAACCAGAAGATTTACCACTTGGGTCCAGCAGCGATGTACCTAGGCAAGGCTCCTGGTTCTGCTGCTGAGTGGGACGGAGGTGGTCAGAGCTGGTTTAAGGTGAGCGCTAATCGACATTATACTCTCGCTTCCGATATTGATGGCCGCATTTTCACAGATCGCCGAGTGGGGTGCCGTTTTCGAGCCTCAATTCTCCTTCTCCTCTTTGGACAAGAGCGAGTTCAGTGTTACCATCCCTCCTCAGGTTTCCGACGGCGAGGTTAGTATTTTTCAATATTCTTTGTACTTGGTCGTGGAACACTTTTCGCTTACTCTTTTGCTTAGTATCTCGTCAGGATCGAACAAGTTGGTCTGCATCAACCCGGTTTCCCTGAGTTCTACCTCTCTTGCGCTCAAGTCAAGATCACCAACGGAGGCACCGGTAACCCAGCTATGGTGTCGATCCCCGGACACGTTTCGAAGGAGAAGGATCCCGGACTCACCGTCGACATCTACTACCCCAAGCCAACTCAGTACACCGTCCCTGGTCCTGAGGTCTACTATGGCTTCAACGATGCTGATGACGATGGCAACACCAACATTCCTCTGCCCCAGAACCGTGTCCCCGTCTCGACTGCCAGCCCATCACCTTCTCCCTCTCCCTCTCCCTCTCCCTCTCCCAGCCCGAACCCAAGCCCAAGCGCGACGCAAGCACCTCCTTGCACATGCACTTGCTAACCCCGATACCTTGTAATGGCCTTAACGATTCAACCGCTGTCACTCCTTTGTATATTTAGTCGCTCTTTAGCTTCCTCATAGATTTTGTACTTTGTTGCGTAGAGCAAGCCGGCTTGCATGGTCTCGAAGAGAATTGATATTCTTTGTATTTTTTATTTTTATTGTGTCCTTGTTGAGAGTCTTTTCCATTTCTTGTCATCAATCTTCTAAATTGAGGTTCGATGATAGCATCATTCACGTGATGACTGCCTCATGTTTGCCGCATGTTTGCCGCATTGCACCTCTCCTGACCCAAGAAAGAGTTTGAAGAAAAATTACACAGGATTTTTAGTAGGATGAAACGCCAAACGTTGGAGGACTGTCAATATTTTGATAGATGCAAGATGATTGAGTCTTTGGAGAAGAGTGAACTTGAGGCATGCATGTGGCTGACTGCCAAAACCGATCGGCTGCCACGGTATCCTACCGATATCTCATAAAACAATACCAAGTTGGTTCCCTGAGCATCCTTGTATCCCTCCCCTCATTTAGCGAGCACAAATTTTGTGTTGTCTTTGACAACCTCCCTCGCCCTATTCCCCTACAGCCTATAGTCATACCTTCCCTTTCAAGACCCATACGACTGTTATGAGTCTCGGTCAGCTGGACGCTATGACCGCCGATAACGACTCTCAGTTAGCACAGATTATGACCCATTCAAGCTCGTCAACTCTACTTTATCTTCTCCCGCCTTGTCTAATCTTCATCGCTTTTGATGCTGCAGTGCGAATCACCCAGCGCCATTCTTCTACACCTTCCCCACCTTTGGCGTTGCCCGCTCCCACACACGACGACGATAAGGACGAAATCGCCCAGCGAGCCCTTGATGAATGTAAACTCCTGTCACAGAAGCTCAAACAAGAGCGACGGCGGTCAGCACACCTACAGCGGATGATTCAAAAACAGCGGAACTTTGCCCATCATCGCGAACGCCTCGTTGCACAAGCATCGCAATCCGCTTCCCCATCTTCGGAACCCACATCATCCTCCAGGAGTGTTACCCCGACCCAAACCCAACATGCAATCTCGCCCAGGGAACAAGAAGCTAGTGTAGCTTTCACAGCTTTCTGTGAGCGTTTATTGCTCCAAAATCGGATCTGGAAGCAACAGCGGGAGATTAAGACACTTAGGGAGTCGCTCTCAAATACGAAAGGCAACACCGCCTCAACTGCCTTTCAAACGTTCTGCGATCGTATCTTAGTTGCGAACAAGGTCTGGAAGTTGCAGAAGGAGGTGGATACCTTGACTCAGGAGGCCGAGAGACTAAAACGTGGCCGTGTTTTGACCATTGCTCGTGCGGCCAAGCAGATGGTTTTGGAAGTTCAGAAGGACAGGATGACAGAGGATTTCGTGAAGGAGTTGTTGGTGGAGTTGGACGATTGCAAAAAGGCCATGGCTTCTCTGCGAGAAGAGCATGAGCGGGAGATCCTGGAGATCACGGAGGATTGGAGGAGGGATTGTCGACAACTCGCTCGTCAGGTGGAAATTTTACAACTCGCCCAACAAGCGCACTCTATGGAGCAGCTCTTGTCGAATGAGGTTGAGTCGGAGATGATAAATCGCATCATCGCCTTTCAGGAGGCACAGTCGCAAGATTGCTACCCTCCAGAGGCATATGCCGACTTCCACAGCGACAACGGGTCAGAGATCGAGCTGGACCGTCTCTCAAATATGTCGACATCAACATGCGTTGGATCTGGAGGTGTTCCTACACCTCTTCGCAAATTTTCCTTTGACGAAAACTCTGCTGTTTATGAAACTCCCTCGAAACCGAGCAAAGTTGCGCCGTCGCCCCTGCGTCTCGCGTCGCGAGCCAGCAGCGGCAGTTTTTCCCTGGAATCACCCAAAACCCTCAAATCACCTGTTCGCAAATTGGAAGAAGGAGAATATGTTGGCTTTTCCTTCAACCCTCGCTTCTTCAGCAAGCTTGTCCCTATTTACGACGACGACTCTGATACGGGTTCTATCAGGTCTGGTCCCAGAACCTCGACTCCATACCGGAGTTCGTCATCCACGACGCTTTCAAAGCGGATGTCGCTTGATGCGAATTTGAACACGACAAAAAAGGTTCAGTGGCGTTTCTAGGGTTGCTTGTTAGGGTAATGATCGTTTTTGAGTGAGTTGGACGCGGTTTTGACGCACAAACTATTGCATGGGATCTATTATGGGACTATTTATCAGCATTATATTTTATTGTACGATTTATCACGGAAACATACCTGTACTTTTACCATTCGATTTGTAAACACTCCATGTATTATGGATTTATGCCCCTTTTAGGTAGTAGTTATATGAAATTATGCCGTTCGTGATGGTTTTATGGCTGGTTGAGGAGGTATTTTCATCATTGAAGACTTGAATGAGTGCCAATTCAGACAGGCTGAAGACGATTGAAGGTGTTCAAGGTAGAGAGGGTTGGAGTCATTGTCAAGTTCAACTTTCGTCGCGAGCTCATCTTGGGACGGATTACGGGATTGGTCCATGGACCTGAACCACGCGGCAGTAGCGGCAGTCTCGACGCGTCATGATTTTGTGACTGTAGTCATCTCATTAACGACACGATATGTCACGGTCACAAACGCGATTTCGTGGGTGTTTGCCTTACGTTGTCTGCCAGAACGAAGCAAACTTTATTTCTGGATATCGCTTCTGCGACACTACTGGCTCGTATTACTTGTGATTGCGAATATGTTTTCTTCCTTGTTAATTATATCCATTGCTCTAAAATCGATCTGTCATCTCCACATTTTCCCAAAGGTTCGCCGACACCGTGGTGATCTGTGGTGACATCCATGTAACAATCGACCCGGAAGTAAGAAAACACCTGAGATCAACAAAGGGTTCCCATGCGATGAAATTTTTATAAGGACTCAATGAAACTTAGGCTGTTGTTTACCTGGCCTTGGAGTCCTCCGAAATCTTTCTGAATTGATGCTTCTTCAATGACGCGAGATGGCCTCAGCTGGATATGAAAGAACACGGGTGTAAAGCAAGGAAGGGTTTCTGCACATTCCACTGGCACGCCGTGGAGCTCGTCCTACCCGTCTTGGGCTACAGGCTGGCGTGCTCAGTCCCCCCATGTCCGTGGCCCCGGCAATAGCCGATTTCCTGTTTTTACGGGCTATCGAAACATCATGGTGACATGCACCCCGAACAACTGGTTTCCCTCATCATAGCCGCTATTCCATTCTGATGCCAGTACTTGGTATACTGCTCAAACCTCGCTGGTCAAACCTTGGATTTGGCCCCTGCACATAAAAGTTTGTAGGAAGCGCCGGGCACTGTAACTCTTGGGTAAATGCTTGTAAAAATATATAAGGACTTCATTTTTATTCACTACTGCTGACATCTTGCTTCCAAAAATAGCCGTACGCAATAAAGATATGGGCGGGGTGTTCCATCGTTACCCGCCACGTAGGACCCGATTATCCTACAGCCTGCGGACTGACATCCTCGAGACGTGCTCGCCGTCCACATATTTGCGGTGACGAAATTATTTGACTACGCCGTTAAAGTAAGCGCTGTGAATGTAGGTAATTAAAATATAATCTCCGGTATGAAAGGTAAATAGCTGAGGCGAGCAATGATGTCTAATTTAAAGTTATTTCATTTGTTATCACGGCAAGCAACACCGATAGTATGATTTACCAAGATATTCGAATTTAGCTCCAAAAGCCGGGTGGTTGATTATGAGTCGACCCACGAACTACTTCGAACCCGGCTCGATGCTTCTTCTCTGTCGACATCAGCGATTCTGAAGAAATACCGACTCGTCTGCCGGTGGGCTCATTCTTAGCTCGTTCTTTTCCCGCACCAATAAGCTACCATTCACAGGGTTCTCGGAGGTATACGTATGTTTAGAAATGCACTAGACCGCACTTGGTAATTATTACCTTTGAGTTTTTCACGTCGAAGTGATATGTTTCCCAGTGGTGACTTGCGAACTTTAATTATAGGGTGGGGCCTATTTGTGCAGACGAGAAATTCAAGGCAGGGTAAGAAATAACCTTGGGTGTAGAACCCAAGCGTGTAAGCACTCAGAGAGTCTTCATAACGGTTAAGATATCCCGAGAATTCATTCCATCTTCTGAGAGCTTTCCGTCCCTCCTCCATTGATCCTGTGGCGGATTTTCTCGAAGGCCTCACACGTCATACGGGTAGTGTGTGATAGGTATCGTTGATCAGCGCATAAACTACATCGTTGATACCCCTTTCCAAGCTCTCGCTATGATAGACATTGCATTCCACGAACAATTTCTATCGGCTTTTGTTGCTGCCATCTGACCTATGGTTGGACGCGCTTTTGTTTGGTCTTTTCGAAGTGACAGTGGGAATGGTTCTTTTACACAAAATGCCAACATATCCGTGATATGTCATCCGGGTGGGCCGAGGGTGAAATCAGTGTGTTGCGACACAATGCGTTTGGCTTGTCTGTAATGTACCATCCCAGCTGTCTGTGCTGGCCTTGGTCCATTGGATCCGCCGGTACTAGTTGATGTCACATTCTCAGCAACACCGGCTCGGGCGTCTGATCAAAGCGCCTCCTCTCGGTCGCTGTCGATGAAAAAATCTTTTTCTTCTGGGTAGTTAAAGCGGTAGCTTCATTGTATCTGTAAAAATGTATAGATATATGCCTTTGATTAAGCGAAGACGGTGACGAGATATCGATACCTGGCGGGCATTCGTGCTTAATTAAATTTTGCCTCACACATAACTCAAACCGAGATACATGTTAAGTTTCAGCGTAATTGACTGTTGAGTATCGAGGGAAGTCGTTAAATCGATATGTACTTCGAAAATGTGGAGTGAGGAACTTCTTGAAGGCGAATCAAGTTGTTGAATGCAATAATTGAATACCTGGTCATCAGCAGACACAGTGTCATATGCTACAATTTGAGTTGAAGGAAGCGGAAGATGAGAATGTAGACAAGGCCTATCCTATCAATGATTGTGCATATGAACAATATGAACAATGCTTCGAGGTGTACCTATTGTGGAAAGAGCATTCTCGGAGATAGAGTGACGTGCTAAATGCAACGGCCTCTTGCGATGATAGGTAGAATGATGGAAAAACATACCCAGTATGAATAGGAATTGTATGTGGTCAGCGGAGCAGAACAGTTAACTATTCCAACTCTATCACTTCATGGGCTAATTGTAATACATTATCACTCCACTGGCAATGGCGGCACCTAGGCCTGTCGTCTGACGCGGTGCTTCGAATGCATCGGAATGGGATAAGACGGCTCCTTATTCACAAACGTGCCACCAGTCTTCCAACATTTACGACTCGCAGTGTGAAAACACCCTACTGCGGTGCATTTTATCCTGTGTTCTATTGTCCTCACAATAATCCTACCGAATGAGCGCTCATAATTTGTTATTATGATCGGAACGGACACGAATAGATTGGTAGTATAGTGGAGATGTATGAACGCGGAGAAAAGCTAGAAATGAGGTCAGAAGCATCATGGTGACTCAATTCTATGCACCTGACATACTGTGTACCCTTGAATGTCAGTTCGACACCATCGATAGATAGTCAAAAGAGGATATTCAGGACAGCGATGGAGAATTACTTCAGCCTCAGGGCGCTGCGTTTAGTAAGAACTTTGCGTGATACATATGTTATCTCGAAAGTGCTGAGAAATGAGTCTACACTCGGAGCCTGAGGCTCGGGTCAAATGCAATGCAATTCAGTTGTAGTAGCTTGAGGAGCAGGTCTGCTTCGCTGCGCGTGTCATGTGTGCCATAAAAGTAGCCGTTTGTTGTTCACGAGTGAGGGAAAATGTCGGACGTAAATTCCACCGATCGTGAATGACAGGGGTTTCTGTCAAGGATGGATGAATACCTCATGTAGCCATGGATTGGTGGAGAATAACTTGACTAGCACAGGGTTAAACATCCCTTCCAATTTTATTTCGAACGCAAGCGAACCAGTAAGAGAATCTGCGTGCTGGCTTGAAATAAATAACCACATGATGCAGGAACTCGGTTTGTTGAAACAATCGATAGTGATGATCGCGATTCTGGGAGACTCGACTGCAATCAGTGGACGTCAGGTTTGGGCGCTCAGTAGGTCTTGAGGGGTGTTGGGACGAAGGAGGAATCTTGATGCATGAGGAGGCGAGGGAACATGAAATCATTGGAAGTTGATGGAAATAAAACACAAAACATCGACGACCCTTAATTCACGCTGGTACCTTTGAGGATTGAAATGCTGGTCACCATTGGGAGGCGCATCAGTTGCGCGTCATAGCGACATTGTTATATGCTTAATCGTACTCGTCAGATGGCCGTCGTTATGAATCAGAAGCGTATTCAGCGCTGACTGACCTGATTACGCGAAGGGTTTCGACTGCACGTGCATGATCCCCATGTTTCGATCCCCAGTCAATCTCTTCTGTTTGCCCGAGCGATTCGGCAGATCCACCATAATAAAATTTCAAGTCACCTTTGCATCCTGATCACAAGAGTTGAAAAGGTAACTGAGATGTTTGAAGAGCAAGGGTACCGTCAAACTGTGTTCGCCACTAACATGAGAATTACATTTGGTGTATTCCATTCGAAGGTCATGTTTAATCTCGAACTAAAGGAAACTTACCAAAACTGGATGGTTATTATGGGAAATAAAATAAAATCGAAGGAATTGAAGAACAGGTGTAATTAAGGGATGTTTCGAATCAACGGAAGCATTAACAAGGAAATGGTTAGGCACGAATTGGACACGAACCGACGAGATAAAGCTTTGTCATCATGATCTGTTCGTAGTTGAATTAGTACGTATCTGTCCACGCGATGAAGCTCGGCTGAAAGGTGCATTTGACCCTAAACTTGTCCAAAAAGTACAAGAAGGGCTTGAACTTTGTCAGTTCCCCCTTCTTAGCACTCCTCATCGGTCTATAAAGTTTACCGACTGCACGTTAATACTATCTCTATCCTTCTAATTCCTATTATACTAGTCTTAAACTCCTCTGCTCATCCTCACTAACCGGAGCTCTTTCCTCCATGAACGACCATCAACGCGGAACCTCTCGTTCGCGCCCATCTTCCGCTGCTTTCCCCCAAGGTACGTTTACTAGCGGCGATCCATTTAGTTAGGAGTCCTACATTTATATCCCGTGTCAGGCTCCGCAAATCAGGATGCAAATCAGACACCCGGTGGACAGTGGTACTATAACCCACCAGCTGGTCAAGTAGACCAAACGAAAAATACCCAGCCAGTTCAATCATCATCTACAATGATCGGTCCAACCTCTACCTTCTACAACCCTAGCGACAACTTGCATGGTAGGGAGGAGCATGGGCCCTACCAGCAATGGCTTGATGGCTTTAACTCTGGCGCTCAGTCTCAATCTCATGCTCAGGCAACACCATTCCAGTCTCAGGCAAGCTATCGACGAAATCAACTCCAAAATAATCCTCAACCTCAAGTTCAGGGATCTTACCAGTATTTGCCTGAGCAGTATGCCCCACCTTCGTCCATGACTCAATATGCACAACCCATGCCCACCAGCATGCCTCCTCCTCCACCGCACGTCCCCGTCGTTGAATCAGGCAATCCGAATCCACCATACACGCAACAGGGAACAGATGTGTTTACAGGTTCTCCATTCTATTCGGAGATGTTGACATTGAGCAACACTAGCGAGGCGTCCACGCCAGATCACGGACAAAGCTACACTCCGGATTCTACGCTCCAATCATATTCGAATTCCCCAGACCCAGCGTTCCAGCAATTACAACCGCAACAACCGCAACAACCACCACAACCCACTCTTCAGCAGCAACAGCAGCAACATCAACAGCAGCAGCAGCAGCAAGCATATCCAGCCCCCCACACCAACAAACGCTCCATCAGACGCAACAGGCTCAACCTCGGAAAGCCAATCCTGCTCATCTTAATACTCAGTTCCAACAGCCCCAACAGCCACACTTCCAGCGATTTATATCTCAATCGAGCTCTGTACCTCAACCATCGACAGGAGTTCGATCACAGCAGCGATCAGCAAATACCACGTTGCCAGCTGCTTCTCGACAGCAATGGTCAAACGAAACGGGCTTCTCGAACGCTGTGGCCGGGCCGTCTACCAAAACAGCTGCTCCGCATACCCAACCCAGTAAAACGCCTCCTCAAACCCAACCTGCCGTTCAAGCTCCTAGAAAGGCTGATCCTCCAGCTAAGAAAAATGCTGCATCAACATCAGCTCCAAGGAAAGTCCAAGGAAAGCGAAAAAGGACGAAAAGGGAAGAAATTGCTGATTGGCAGGCTAATGACCCAAGTGATTCAGAGAGCGAATCGGACGATGAGTCGGGGTTGGCGATGAGTGGACGAATCCGAGTGGGGTTGGGAGGTCTTGGGATTGTCGGGAAAGGCGGAAAGCGCGAGAAGGGTGCCCGACTGTGAGTACACGATTACTTTTTCTGGCTTGATTGCTGTCGCCATTCCTCTTGTCCTTCGAACAATTGTGATCAATATCAGTGTCCAGTCCCGAGCTCTGAAAGCAAAGGCAAAAGGATATTTGACACACCTTTATTTTTTTTCTTCCTCCAATTTATTGGGTGATAAGTGTCTAGTTGCTGATTGTTTTGCTTTTCTTCATTTATATTCACCCATTCCCTGGTCTTCTGCGTCATCTACTGTCAACCATCGGTGATGAATCCGGTCCTTGGATAATATATTTCATTCGGCGTGCGATCCTCGATGTTATGACCCGACGAAACATATTATGCACATTCTTACCTGTGTATGTATTAATTACGCGGGGGCGACGATCCACTTGGAACGGTCACGAATCATGTCCGCCTCGACGGTGCCTCTGGACCGTTGCCGTACGGCACCATACTCCCACGACCTCCCTTTCCCACCCTTATTGTTCCGCCACTGTCGCGCTAAATTGGGCAACATTCATTCCCGTTCAACCATCTACGGGCTCCTGTGGCGCTTATTCTCCAACATTTTACCTGATAACCTTTATTATTATTGGCGTATTGAACGATGGTCATCTGGGACCTTTCTGTGAATATCGTCTGCTCGGTCAATCTATGGGACCGTTGAAATGCACTGCCTCAATCCGATACCCAACCCCCGAAATGTCTGGTGCTTTCGCATGACATGCGTTTGGCTACTTTTGTCTGACTATGCATTGGGATCATGATTCGCTACTGTAACTCTCCGACGGTGCCTTTACGGTTCTTGATGACCTCAATTTCCATGAATGTCCATATGCGATCAATCCATAACACACCCTACAGTCCGGGTGCCTGCAAGCACTGCAAAAAACTCAAGGTGCTTTAACATCTCTTCTGGTCGACCGTACCCTGTCTTACTAAAGCCTTCATTTCTATTTTCTACCCTCTTCGATTTTCGCATCGGTGTCGGTTGACACTTCCGTTGGGTCCGTCCTAATCTACTCCGATGGTTCTATCCAATCATTTCGCTCCTCGACTGCGTATTGCACTCCTCCGTTGGCCCTTCTCCTGGGGTATATTGGTCCAAAATATCACCTGTCCATATCAATGTTAACCGTCACCGACCTACTATATCCTTTTGCTGCTTCGTTCTGGCCGGTCGTATGTTCCCGGGAATGCAAAATAGATGAAATGTGACTTCCCGCCGGATGATTCCAATACCTGCAAACGCTGCAAGCAAGGTGGTCACATTTGCGTAGTCGAAGGCCGCAAACCGAGGACCGCACCAAAGTGAGTCATCCTCCGCATGGTTCTATCCATTTTCTTTCGGTCTCGACGTGTTTTTGGCGTCGGCGCTTGACTTTTCCTTGCGCTTGGAATATGTAATTCTCATGTTTTGGAGCTCTCTGAGAGACATCTTTCATTTTTACTTCCTTCATGTTCTCGGACTTCTGTTGGTGCTCCGACCGGATATGGTTAGGCATCTGTTCAGTTGAACAGGGGTTTACCCCTTTACAACAGTTGGCCCATTTAAACCGCTGCAGGTAGAAGTGGTCTACCCATCGCTTCTTTCTCTATCTGCGATGGCTCTCTCTGCTCCTCCTACATTATCTTCTTCCCTTTCTGTTTCCTCAGCTTCTTCACGATGCACTTCCCCGGCACAGGAATCTGATGACTTCTCCCCTATGATTAGCAAACGTGAATATCTTCTCGCTCAGATTAGGCAGAAGGATTCTATTATCGAGTCGCTCCTCAAGCAGGTAAGTTCCGAATCGTCTTGAAATTTTAACGCAGTCTCATTTTTTAATAATAGTTACATAATCCTTACACTGCAACACCGTTATCAATTGCCTCATATCGCATGGCCACTTCGCCTTCTGACCAGAACAATGGCAACGTCCTCGCATGGCTAGATCGACTACAGAGCACTGTGCAGAATGCTGGAAAGAAGGCTGGTCCTCAGGCGTTCCTTGACCCTCAGAATGACCACATGAACGACCAAGATTCGGATGATGAAGAGGAGGCCAAGCGCGCGAAGTTGGGTCACGATGATGCTGGAGATGCTGCTGATGGGCAGGATGGAAGCAGCGAGAATGAGAAAATTCAGTCTGCCTTACCCGACGCCCATGTTCCCCTTGGATTAATCGCCGATCTAAGCTTGAGCAACAACAGAAAAAGCAAAAAGGACAAGGCCGGTGCCAATGACGATGATAACGATGATAATGTTGTAAGTGATGCATGGCTAACTCACTTGCGATAGACTGGCAGACTGAATGTGTTCCTGTTTTTTTGTAGGGCGTGGCAAATGCGGAATATTTTGCACCTGGTGAGTACCCACTTGTCGCTCTTGGTAGTTCTCCGAGATAACTTATGGTTTCTCGAACATAGGACCTGCCACAGACCTTGGGAAAAGAGCCACTTTAATAGAGCAGCATAGTCCTCCCGAGATCATTGTACACAACCTTGTCCGGCCTGAGGATGTTGACAAGCTCTTTAAGATGTACGTGGTGAACTATCTCAGGAAACGTAATTGGCTGACCTATTATTTCCCCAGATTCTATGAGAGAGTCAACGTATGTTTTTTCACATCTTGACATCGCGGATATTTCTAACATGTGGTTTTCCAGCCTTTCATTTCCCTTCTTGACCCAGTTCTACACACCCCTGCATCGACTTACCAGAGGTGCCCCTTCTTGTTCACAGTCAGTGAGTATTTTGATCAATCCGCTTGTCACGAGTCATCCAAGAAAAGTGCTCAATGTTTCCCTCATCAACAGTCTGTGCGATATCGTCGAGGTACTATGCTGAAAAGTCGGAGATCTATCCAATTGCGATGCACTTCGCGAAACACTCAGCTGCCAACGCCTTGATCGATGGCTGGAAGTCTGTCGAGCTCTGTCAGGCGTACATTCTCATGAGTATCTATGCTGTCCCAGCGAGAAGATGGGAGGAGGATCGTAGCTGGCTGTACACCGGTCTTGCCATCAGGTGCGCCAATACCCAGGGACAATTTTAGCTTGTTACTGATGGAATTTGAATTCATCAGGATTGCGACAGATTTAAATCTCCATCTCGTCTCCACCGTCAAGCCACAATCTGAGAGGCAGGAGCGGGAAATCATGAACAAGACCCGGGTCTGGATGATTTGCTTCAATTTGGACAGGTCTACTGCGACGCAATTTGGCAAGCCTTCAACAATCAAAGAAGATTTGTAGGTTCACCCTGCATTTATTCATTCACGTGAAACTGACCGTGCCTTCATCAGCATTGTGCGCAACGCGAAAGATTGGTACAAGAAGTCCCAATATAATCACAGTGTATGTCCACCTCCCCCGAGTGCCCATGACACACGCTGATATATCAACAACAGTATGATGTCCATCTTTGTGCTTACTCCGCACTTTTGCAAATCGTGGCCAAGTTCCACGACGAGATCTTCAGTGATCCATCAGCACCTACCGGCTTGAATAAGGTCAGGAACTTGATTTTATCGGCGTTCGTTTTATTAATGGATCAAACAGAAAGTCGACTTTAAATCTGTCACACTGGTTCACGACCAACACTTGATGAACTACCATACCGAGTGGGCCAAACGGTTTGATGACGACTCGGATAAGAGCGGTATGTCGCTTATCGCTCCTTGTACTATGTCGAATGCTCAAGTCCAGACATAATATTAGACCCTAGCTGCGTTTTCCGCTGCAGTCTCCTTCCTTTGTACGTAGTCATATCATCGCCTCCTGACTCTGTCCCCTGACTGCGTTTTTTTTTTTTGTTCAACAGCTTGGTTAGCTACTCGCGCCTCGTGATGTTCTCATTTGGCTTCCAGCAAGCATTCCAAAGAGGCTTGAAGAATGAGGACAGGGTCTTCTTCGACAAGGTATGCTCATTAGAGAATAGGTATTGGAGTTTTCCCTGATCAATATCTACCCCGCAGTGCATGGAGTCTGCTAAGTCTGTCATTGAGATCATGATCAATTCGCTAGCTCCTAGCGGTTACATGAGATACGCACCAGATGGTATTCAATCTCTGCTAATTCACATTTGCCGTATATTAACGTCTTATGGTTAGGTCACTTTGTGTTCGCTTCGTTCGCATCAGCGTTCCTCCTTAAAGTGAGCACACACTGTGTTGATCTACATACGAACGCACTGATTAATATCATTGTTTAGCTCTTGCGACCCGAGACGTCGTCTTTCCTCATCAAAGATCAGGAGAACGAAATCCTCGATCTGATTGGGAGACTGATTTCTACCCTCAGTTCTCCTAAAATTGCGATTGATGACCGCCACACTCCAAAATTATACGCTCGTTTCCTCGCCAGCCGTCTCCAACTTCATCGCCGCGATGGAGCAACTGTTGGTCGTCTGCATACTAATCCCCCACCGCCTAGCCAAGTGCCACCAACAGGTGGTGCCTCATCTGGCCCTGCAGCGGGTATGAACGCGTTCTCGATTAGTGGCAGACCATCAGGTGGAAATGAGTTGAGCAGTGTTCCTGGAGCTGGAACTATGGACCCTGTGTATACCACAGAGGCTACATTTGCTGGAGCCGGGGCTATTACATTCTCCTCCGACCTTGACATGACCTATGTGGGCGGTGTTTCAGAGGAAGAAATGTTGGCGACAATGCAGGCTATTAAAAACCCTGATTGGTGGCAGAACATGATGATGCCAGGGTAAGTTACATACGACTACAATTGTCACGACCATACTAATTGATGTTCAGATTCTCCTGGCCGGAAGCATCCCCATCACCACCTGCCAATACTCAGTCGCTGCATACCACTTTCCACTCTCACATCCCGCCCGCTGTTCCAGGACTACAGGGTGGCTTTGGCATGTTTCACAGCGCCCAAGTCATGATGTGAACGTTTGTCCCCATTGAATTTTTGCTACTTGAACAATTAGTTGTATACCTTCGTTTCATGCATACCCCTTTTTTCGTTATCCTCTTCCATCGGATGTCTTCGCTTTCAGGTCTATTCTTGCTCCATTGCATAAATAAAACAGGATATAATCTAATGTACTAGTCTCATCTATAGGTCACCAACTCAACTCGCACATCTAAATTACATGTATGTAAATTTAGGTGTATCGTCCACAATACAATTTTACCTATAATTTAATCTGAACCCCATAATCTGAAGCTTAAATAAGAGTCAAAGCTTAACATTTGTTTGACGTTTAAAGTTCGGGGCGGCAGTCATGACGATTTTCTAATCAATCAGTTATCTTGAACGTAATATTTAATCCTGTACCACCATCATCATCTGCAAAAAATCATGGCGGTGGACTTGCTCACGTTCGTCCTTTCAAAGGATCTATCTCTACATCTGTAGACTAATTTATGTGCTTCTTGTTCAAATTCACTGGTGGTTTGATTAGGATTTCACCCCTGCGTGATCTCTTGACACATTTTCGATATTTCCTCAACCTTCGATCTGGGGAAGGGCACTACCACCCTCTAATTCTCTTCAGACTTTCTTCGTCAACCTCTGATGGTTCTTCTATTGATAATGGGTCCGGAAACGAAGGCGATCGGGCATCTTGTCAGGCTGCACCAATGGTGGATGTAACGAATGCTCACCAAATTTATGCGATGGAGGCGAATTGTCCACATCTAGGAGCTGATATGTCCCATGCTGATATAGAAGAGTGCGATACGGGGGTCATTGCTGTTTGTCCATGGCATAGGTATGTAATCGTGCCAATCATTTTGCTTGCACTAACAGGCCAGTCGATACATTCTGCTGTAGATATGATTTCAATCTGAGAACAGGAGAGAGCCAGACCGGTATGAAAGCTTGTACGTATAATGTGTATGTACAAGAAGATCCCAAGGACGGAACGGAGAAGGTGTACATGGAAGCACCGCAATCAGGGCGAAACTGGCAAGTGGTTGAGCTCCGACCAGTATCCGATGGTAGATATTATTCCCTGTTTCTTAGCATGCATTCATCAACGTCCCCGTTTAGCCTTTTCAGATCCTCCTCCTACCAAAATCACGCAGGTAGTTCCAGAGGTAGCAGCACAAACAACACCTCGTGAGCCCGAACCAGTCATCCCGCTGGTTAACCCTCCCAAAACCCTGATGGAATGGGCGGTTCTTATCTTAAACACACCTAATCCCATCTTAAAGGTATTTATGTTACGTGGATATTTCCCGCTGCCTTTCTGACATAGCATCCCAGGTAGAACGAACAAGACATGCAGTAGATCTATTCTTCACAGGGAAGCTTCCTTCAGTCGGTAACAAATCACCCATCGCACCGCAGCCACCAGATGTACCGCTTAGGGAAGAGTCGTTCGAGAAAAATACTGTCGATCCAGGAAAGGTCAAGAGTCGGAAGAATCGAGCAGTGATGCTACATGCACTAGCAAACATCGAGCAATGGGCGTTAGTAGATTTCTGAAATTCTGACATGCCCTGTTTGACCTAGTTCTCTTTTCAGAATTGATTTAGCGTGAGCTTGATTTTTGGGGTTGAAAGAATTTCAGCGTATACAATTTTACATGCGAGACAGATGGGACATCATGGCACGCTTTGGGCCTCGACATCCTGATATCCCTCGTGCTTTCTTCTCCGACTTTGCTAAGATGGCGTTAGACGAGTCGAAGCACTTGTAAGTTTCTTTGTCTACAAGTCTACTTGGCTGGCATCCTGAGCAGTTTGACATTAGCTCCATGCTAACCTCAAGACTGAAAGCCATTTCTCCTTCAACGCCATATGGCAGCATGCCCGTCCACGCATCTCTCTGGGAATCTGCGACAGTCACATCTGATTCGTTCCGTTCACGACTGGCCATCATACATCTAGTGCACGAAGCACGCGGGCTTGACGTCAATCCAGCCACAATTGAGCGGTTTAGAAAAGCAGGAGACCTTGATACGGTATCGGTGTTGGAAGTCATCCATGCGGATGAGGTGACACACGTCACTTCAGGTCATCGATGGTTTACGTGGATCTGTGCGCAGGAAGGAAGAAATCCTGTCACTTCCTTCCGTGATGAAGTGAAGCGGTGTTGGAGGGGAGACGTGAAAGGGCCGTTTAATGAAGAAGCTAGGGAGAGGGCTGGGTTGACACAGGAGTACTATACGGATTTGAAGGGGGAGATGGGATTGCATGATCCCGTCGAAAGGCCAAAAGGAGCGATAAAAGATGTTGAAAAGTTGAATGAAGGATTGGCGGGCTTGAAGATTGAATATGCTCCGTAATGTAACAGTTAGTATACCAGCCAAAAGTCAATGCAGTGAATGGAGGTCTATGGTCATGTTGTTCCGTGGTTGAGGATATAGCAAATCCTGCACAAGGAGCGACCTGTAGGGTACCCCATTACTACGCTTGATGAATTACAGCTCTGACACCGAATATTGAAGGAAGAGGCATCTAGCTTTGCTGTTAAAAAAGTGAGATCAATGTTCTCGAACATGCTGAGACGCATTATTTTAGCTTACGTCTGTTTATAGGCAAACCTTTAAGCTTCTGCAGTGATGGGATGTACGCGGATATCCACAGCATACAAGCATGCTCTTCAGAGGAGCTCGCAGAGTAGGAAGCAGCGTTCGACCGAGTTATACCATTGTAGTACAAAGAGATTTCTTCGAGACCCCATCCCATCAAGAGTGCCGCGTGCCGCTGTTCGTTCACTATTGTCTGATTCTGTTCCCATGCTGAGCCTCCTGGTCTGTACTAATTAATCATAAGGTTATTTGTAAAAGGGGCAGTCGGTATTAGATATCAAAGTGCTCACATTCCATCGGTCGTCCATGCAAATAAGGACGAGCGAACGAAGACCGGGAAATCCAGTGGCCAGCGATGAGATTAAAGGCAGATCAATGAATTTGATGTTCATGCGAAGGTGTACAATTCCGTAGGGCCGATGTGAGAAGACACCTGCAAGGGTAGGTACATCGTCATGAGCCATTGGACAACCGACAAGTGTCAACCGTTCCAGTGTTTCCGATGATCGCCTCAATAGTGGAAGTGTAGCGTCCAGAGAAACGTACGGGATTTCCAGGGAGTCTAGTCCCGTCAAAGCTAGTGGCTCCGTGAGGAGGTGCTCGTTGATAGCTTCAGCCACAGAATTGACTTGGGTCGCCGGGGCAGGGAGAACGAGCGATGAAGTATCGAATGGAGGAAGAGAAGGTTGGTATTGCCTCGGGGGGTTGACTGGCAATAGTCTAACACTGTTAAGGAGGGAAGAATGACATTTGAGGAAGTTGACAACAGAAGCGGGTCTAGAGAGGGCTGTTGTGCTGGCAGGGATTTGGAGTTCGAAATTCCGGAGAGAGGTCATCTGGGGGAGTTCATCTAGCAAATCAGAGAGGTCGAGGAACTGGCACTCGGATGCGAGGGCCAGTGAGCGAAGGGTGGACTTCCTGTACTCGAGAAATGGTACAACTGTCTCATTCCATTTCATTTGAGAGTTTTCCGAACGCCTTTCTTTGCCTTTGCCTTTGCCTTTTTGTCCAATGGTCGAACCACTTTTAGGGTCGTTGATAGTATCACCATCTGGGTCCGGCGAGTAATCGAAAGTGAAGTCGACTTCGAAGATGTTTTCGAAGTTCGTTATGGCAAGGATTTCTTTGAACTTGGGGAACTCCGCGCGTAGAACAAGGGACCGCAAACTTTTGTCGAAGGCTTCACGGGTACTGAAGAGGAAAGTCATCGTGTCCTTGTTCAACGGCAGGTCCCTCCACTCGAAATGAAGCGTTGTAACCTTCGACATATTCTGCACGGCAATTATCATGGAGCGAATAATGTCCTTGGAGGATATAGTGTCCGCAAGTTTGCCTTGCTTAGTTGGGGGGTTGTTCTGCAGGCTCCCGAGAGTCTGAAGCTCTGTACGCGATGGCTTCTTAGAAAACAGGGATAGCAGTTGCGAAGCCTTTGACGGTTTCCGGTGGAACAGTTTCTCTCGTTTGAGTAAGAACTGGATGAACCATGCCCTGATCGACAGTTTCCTGACGCGTTGGGCAATTACAGGGTGTCTGTTCAGGTTGTCGTGCTTCAGCATTGAGCAAATGCAAAGCAAGTGTACGACTACTCACTGAAGATGGTTGAGAACGGTAATCATTTTCTGGTCCAGCTGGACCCACTCAATCTCGCCATACTGTTGAACAAGAAAATAGTCGAAGAAAGTGCGGTTCACGGACATGTAGACACTGGGTAACTTGACTCTACCCAGACTACGCAACAGCTCTTCTGCTATGAGTCTCCAAATATCGTCTGGGATGTCATTTGCGGTTATTCGAGCGGTGTCGTGAAGCGATGAGGTCGACATTGACCCGAAGTGGTAAAGAGATATGAAGTAGGAGACAAGATGCGCGTTAGGGCTTCTCAATCATGGCCCGAGATGTGAACCTAGAGGCGGTGTTCCGTCATACAAATATGGTCGGTCCCGACCCAGGGACAAGTCTTGAGACTGATATTTGACAGCAAAACACAATGCCAACGAAACATTTTTACTGGCCAGTCTTTTTGAAAACGCGTTGATTGTCGGTGAAAAAAGACCTTCAGGATGGATATGGCGGAAGATCACGATGAGGGGTTAAGCTGCCTCTCGATTTGACCCGGTCATGGATGATTGGACTACATATTACCAAACTTTTAAGTAGGAGGGAACTGTATATTTGGTATCGACTCCTATATACATTGACCAATCCTTTAATTGCCATAAAGAAGGCATCATGGGTAGTCATGAAATGTAGCACTACAATATGGAAATCACAAAAACTATTAACGACAGCAGTAGGTCTATACAAAGCAGATAAAAATTTGAAAGCAATCTAGACGGCGCCAAGTGGAAGTGGTATACCCGTGACAAGTCGACAACTTGCAAATGGGAGATGGATAAGAAAACTCAAGAGGGAGGTTAGGGTGAATGTGTGGGTAGTCTCCATACATTGCACTCATTGGATTTTCATGACCGAGTTTATACGGGCCGCTTGGATTCTCTGTCGCAGGTCCTGCCAGACAGGATACCCACAGATAACCGTTGCAACGAAGTAGAATATCTAGCCACAACAAGTCAGCCTGCTTGTGCAATACAGAGTCAAATGAAACTATTACCGTGTCAACGGGGCGCGTGGAATGTTTCCGGCAGAGATGTACTGTGTAAAGGCTTTCAAGGGCATGCACAGCAACAAATGAGCCAAAAATCCATCCTGTGATTGTTGTACCAATAAACGACGCTACGAAGTTTGGAATAATGCCAAGAGGCGATGTCGAGCCCGCGAAGTAATAGAGGAAAGCCGGGATGATGGTGGAGAGAGATGTTGTGCGCGCCTTTTCAGGGAACACGAAGCGAGGGATCTCGGGGATTTTGATCTACAAAAGACACTTAGTTTTTCGAGTTAACTCGAAGGTAAGGCACCAACCATCCCGAGACCTTCTTGAGCTAACGCCTTCATCTCAAGCAAGCGAGGTTTCACATCATCGTAATCCTTCAGAGGAGGTTCAATGAGCACTCGAACGTCCTTCTTTGTGCCGTCTTGCATAGTGCAAGTCAGTGTCATGCTCTGACATGCAGTTAGTCTGCATATTCACTATCTGTCAATATCCAGTGCACACCTTGGTATCGATTGCAGACATCTCAGCACTCTTGATACCCTCCTGAACTTGGCCAAACCATTTCGCGTATGCGACCAGTGTATCCGGGTGATTCGACATATACATCTTCAAGAAGCCAGACTTCTCAGCGACAGGATCAGCCATTTTGTGTAGCAAAGTTGGTTTCGTCGATGGAGGAGGTAATTTAAGAGACGCAGAACGGTCGAGGGTTTCAAGTGCAGAGTCAGTTGAACGGCTTTTTAAATAAAGCTCAAGTGTGTCCCAGGAAACGTTTCCAGATCAAAGTACACGTGTAGCTGTGGGTACAGAGGCGGGTGGCTGGTCGGCGAGAGAATGCTTAAACTAGTTAGCGGTCCCAGGTTGCGGTAAACCGTGGCTCAGTGTGTCCCATTGCCGGCGTTTCTTGCTACACGTGATGTTATGATGTCAATGCCGAGGCGACAAGGATAAACTGGGTCAAGGTTACTGGTTAGGCGGCAATGAGCACTTGTACATCGGTCATTGAACCGAAGTGATAGTCTCTTAATTTGAAAGTAATCACATTCAAGAAAGCCATACCACCCTACATTTTCAGTCAATAAACAATCTCTTACTCGGGGTGAGTGTGCCAAAAATATAGCTTCTTCAGCTCGCTTTCATCTGTTGCTGAAATCTTCTGACCACTGGTTCTATACCACCCTCGTCCACTGAAAATCCCAACTCAAGGGCGTAGGTGTTATCAAATACAGACGGCCACGACGCCACGATGCGACGATTCGTTGGGTCATCTTGAAACTTCACCAGTTGCAAGGCAGTCTTCCCTCCAACCTTTTCCAATGCCTCAAGCTCCTCTTTTACGCTGGCAGTGAATCCAGGTAGGCAGACTACTCTGGTATGCGGCAGGAAGCTATGGGATGGAATATCTTTTGCGATGAGAAAATTCTTGATTGTCGTTTCGGGAGAGGCCAGCCAGACTTTCAGGGAGAGCTCAGGCGAGTCGGAGGAGTTACCAATGGGACATGTTGTCTCCAGTCCTTGGAGGGGCTCGCGTATGATTCCTATTTAAAGAAAAAGTTAATACATTTCACCGAAAAAGATGAAACTACGGACCAGACAGAAATGACGACGTTGCATTTGAAGGAGCACCAGCTCGCACCACAATCGTCGGCAGGCGGAGAACCCTCCCATCTACCCAGCCTCTCCGACTATACTCATTGATCAAAAGCTCCACCATTAGCTTCTCCATCCCGTATGAACTCTGAGGAAGAGCAATAGTTGAGGGCACTATTATCTCCGGCTATATTGCGACATCGGCATCATAAGCGTAGATTAAACAGATTGCATACCAGAGGACCGCCGTACACCGCAAGAGAGGATGCAAAGATAAATTTAATGCCAGGTTTTCCAGATCTTCGAGCGACTTCAAGCAATGTGCGAACGGAATCGACATTGATCTGGCGGAGTTGAATACATATGTGGTTGGGAGCTTGGGCAGTTGCGTCAGCATACCTTCATCCCGATGTCAAAGTTATCCTCTGCTCCGCGAGACATGATTCCGTGAAGACAATATATTACATCAGGGATCCCAAAGGCAGTGTTAAACAGTGATTCGGCCTGTTGAGGTTGCGTAAGATCTCGTACGAGAGACACGACGGAGGGCGTGGCAGGTTCTGTTAGGCAAATGGTGTCGCTAAGAATGAGCCTGCTAGACGTGCGGGAAAACGCAGATGCGAGCTACCAATACATGAGCATCAGTTATCTGCACAAAGATACAAGCATATACGCACCAGACTCCCTAAGAACCCTGCAGCACCTGTGATCAAAACAACTTGAGAAGACATAACCGATATCGAGTGTAGATCGCAAGCGAAGGTAGATGGTCTTAGCTCAACAGCACCTTCATAAAATCTAGATCATAACAATATGGATCAATAGTCTACCAATCCACATCGCGACTTAAAATAGCAGAGGCCTCTAATTTATGATTAAGTAACATCATAAAATATGCACAGCTGTTGGCAAAAGCCCCGGTCGCACTTTCTACAGCGTAGGGAAGAGTTTTCGAGGAGTTCAAAGATCGTATTAATTCCTCCACATATGTGTCACGCGTGTCAGCGTTGAATCGGATCTGCAGGAGATGGTCTATAAAAAATGCGAACAGCGTAACGTGAAATGCCGGGCGTACCTTGGTCATTCCATTTTGAATGCTTTCAGTTAGTAACTTCGGATTGATATAAGTCGCTCCATGGAGGCAAAGAGGGACATCATCTCCCAACGACTGTTTGAGATCATGGACGCTGAAAAACAATGACATGGGTATCATAGAATTATAAATAAGAGGTGTGCATATCAAAACAGAATTTGGGAGGCTTCTGGCAAATGCCACGAAAATTCCCGATGCTAGGTGCGAAGATCTGAGCACCAGCTCTTAAAGAATCAACGATTGATTAGCTTATGCCCTTTCAAAGGGAGATACAGTACTTACTGTTTGACAAAATCCTTGGCCTTGGTTCCGCCCTCCATGTCCAAATTCTAGTTCGATAGCTATGTTGTGCTTGTGTGTGCGTTGTATGTAAGGCTGAAGAAATACAAGGTTTTCTTCGTCTGGTTTTTGGGTGCTCGCGTCAATCATGGCGCTATCGAAGCCAATGGCCTCGTCTGCAAGTTGGAGAGCATACTCGACATCCTCCTGCTTCACAGCATGATCCAGATGAACAGACATGGGAACGCTGGATCTCCGAGTTCTGGAGGTACGTCAAGTAGAATTACGAGCAGGAATTCCTTACGCGTCAAGACAGAATTAAAGAAACGATTCCTTGCCGTACCGCAAATTTATTGGCATTAATTGAGGAATAGCCGGTTTGCAGACACGTTCGGCAGCAAGGACAAGACCAATCACCATCTGAGCGTCATACCTTCAATTTCAAGCCAATTAACATGTAATCCAAGCAAAGATGGCTGGAATGACGCACACAGTCTGTGCAAGAATCCCATAGTGGCCCCGCTCTGCCTTGAACAGAATGTCCAGAGCGCGATTTCCCTGAACCCTCATTTTGCACGGGGAACGTAAAGAGAAGCCCAAAATATGGTAGGTAAAAGGCCTGTAAGATCCCAAGCTTGGTTGCAGGTTTGAGCTGCATTTTGTCGAAGACACTATAAGTCTAGGCCTAGGTTTCAGTTTCAAGGCTTCGTAAGCTCGTCGCCCGGGTACTCCTTGGTCGATTTGGCCCAAAAAGTGCGCGTTCGGGGCTCATAAGATGACGGTTTTAGAGGAATAACGCAGTCAAGAGGGATACTCATTATTGCACAATGCACATTGACGATAAATTGATGGATGAAGGTTGGCGGTATCAAAGCGACTGCGTCTGGCGCGTCACGGTCTGCGACCACTCATGTGATTTGTGACAGACGTGGTTCATTAGCGAGTGTTTGACGCTCGGACCACGTCGAGCTTGGTCGAGAGACTCTCCTCCTCTGAAAGGAATACAAACATCCATGGTAATGGCAGATATCAATTTTTCAGAGTGCAAATTCGACTAAAGTAGATCGAAATAAAAGGAGCAACGTAAGCCAGTCAAAGTTGTTGACATGATGGAACCTGCTGGTCGTGGTCCTCAGATGTGTCCGAAATATCTCGCAATGCCCCCAACTACCACCCCCAACACCGTTCCAAAGGAAATCCATCCGACGACTCCCCATTCCTCAGCAATAAAAGCAGGCTTTATGCAGACAGCTTCAATGTTGCGGCCGTCTGGGTCGAGAACAAAGGCTCCGTAGTACACTGCACAGTACTCGGGACGCACCCCAGGTGGTCCGTTACATTTGGCTCCCGTGGAGCTAATTGCAGATGTTTGTCAGCTCCAATAGTAATAAGTAGAAAGTGAAAGAACTTACATGGCTGCATTGTAGAAGTCGCGTACAGCACGTCGATTCTTTGCCGTAAATGCGATGTGCATAGGACCCGTCATTTCTCGTATAGGTGCATCTGGAGGAGGTGGATTTCGGACGTTGCTTCCATCCGCAGAGGGGGTGCCAGGTCCAGAGACCCAAAAGTCAGGAACATATCCAGAGCCCATGCCAACGACTTGACCATCTGCGAAAGTCATTTTGACTTTGTATCCTAATGGTTTAAGAGCTGTTTTGTAGAAGTTGAGGGAATCTTCAAGATTCGAGACATGTACGCCAATATGGTCAAGAGGCATTTTGAATAACAGATGCTACAATTTGGGACAAATTTGGAAATGGGTGATCTTGTTGGAATGGGAAAGGATGTCTCAAGGTTCATTCACGGAATCCCCTTTTATGTATCAACAAGGCTGACCAAATTGACGGTGCCGTTGCAAGGTTGAGTCATTTTCAAAGAGCTTGGTACCTTGATATTGATGAATTCTCATGACTGGTGCTAACAGGGACGCGTAAGGAATTCGAGCGGCGTGTTGTAGCCCGTGTCTGACTTATACAACGGTGGCGCGTCGCGCCTAGAATTCGCGCCTATTGATTTCCTAATTGAAACGCGTACCAACCAGAACTTAGACAATATATATATAAGGCGAACCCAGAAGACATCTGCAATGTAAATACTCGGTGCTCGTGAATCGCGTCGAACGCACTAGCGCCTAGCCTTGGGGCTTAGAGATGTCCGAAATATCTTGC
Source organism: Panaeolus papilionaceus (assembly GCA_015501605.1). Taxonomy (NCBI): domain Eukaryota; kingdom Fungi; phylum Basidiomycota; class Agaricomycetes; order Agaricales; genus Panaeolus; species Panaeolus papilionaceus. The sequence goes on from JADNRZ010000017.1 coordinate 785,316, forward strand.
AATTCCCCCAACTGCGACTCCCAACACTGTCCCAAAGGACACCCATCCAAGAACACCCCACTCTTCAGCCATGAAGGCAGGCTTCGTGCAGACGGCTTCAATGTTGCGGCCATCTGGATCGAGAACAAAGGCTCCATAGTACAGTGAAAAGTACTCAGGACGCACACCAGGAGGTCCATTACATTTGGCTCCCGTAGAACTGGGTTTCCAAAAGTCCATCAGTCCTCTTTACTATAGAAAATAACAGTTAAACACCTACATTGCCGCATTGTAAAATTCGCGCACGGCGCGTCGATTTTTTGCAGTGAATGCAATATGCATGGGACCTGTCACTACTCTCGGGGGAGCATCTGGTGGAGGTGGGTTTCGAGTCTTGCTTCCATCCGCAGAAGGTGTACCAGGCCCAGAGAGCCAGAAGTCGGGCACCCATCCTGAACCCATGCCGACGACCTGACCATCAACGAATGTCATTTTAACCTTGTAGCCCAAGGGCTTTAACGCAGTTTCATAGAAGTTGAGGGAGTCTTCAAGGTTCGACACGTTTACGCTGATGTGGTTGAGAGACATTTCGACGACGAAACGATGATAAGTAGGATGGAGTCGGTACTTATTGCTGGGAATGGATGGTGGTGGTTGGAATGAAAAGGTGTTTCAATGTCCGTTCAGGGTAATTATTTATATCAAAAGCCTTACGAAATGGATAAAACAGTTGCAACGGGTCAAGCGATATCCAAGGACTGCACCTACATCGTTCTACATACTCCTACGAACCACCGCTGAGACTCGAGAGATAACAGAAGAGCCTGAGCATAAATAAACCATAGGCAGCTCCGAGCTCATGCCAACTGTGCGTCCAATCGAGTCGGTGTTAAGTAGAGTGACGCGCCGCGCCAAGAGTTCGCGTTTGATGAAATGATTGATGAATTTATAGGGTATCTGTATTCGAGGTTTGTTGGAATGGCGAATCTAATTGTTCATATATATCCATTACCCAAAGTTATCTGAATGTTAATACATACAATTATACGCGAAGTACATGCTTAAGCCATTTCAGATATGTCAGGAATCCAACACGTCGAAGAGGTACATACTACATATATTATAACCCCATCAAATTTGGTGCGATCACCTCGCTGAAGAAAGCCAGCAGCCTCTTTGACAAACACGCCTTCAAAGATGGCCATAGTATTTTGCAATACCACCTGCGGCAACACCCAGTAATGCTCCAAAGATTATCCAACCGAAAACGCCCCACTCTTCGGCAATAAACCCAGGTCTTGTGCACACGGCTTCGACATTACGACCATCTAGGTCAAGGACAAACGCGCCATAGTACAAAGAAAAGTATTCAGGTCGAACACCAGGTGGTCCGTTGCATTTTGCTCCTGCAGCACTAGACACGGACGATTAGATTAACCTCAGGCATACTAGACTCAAAAAAACAGGCATAGCACTCAAAACATACATTGCAGCTTTGTAGAACTCTCGGACTGTGCGTCGATTCGTGGCCGTAAACGCAACATGCATTGAGCCCGTCAACTTTCTTGGAGGACCATTCGGGGGAGGAGGGTTTCGAACGTTGCTTCCTTCTGCGGACGGGGCATCTGGTCCGACAATCCAGAAATCACAAGCTGGCATCCAGCCGTCGCCGAAACCGACGACCTGGCCTTCTGAAAAGGACAGCTTCACTTTGTAACCCAATGGCTTGAGGGCGGCTTTATAGAACTTGAGGGATTCTTCAAGGTTTGATACATTCAGGTTGATATGGTCGAGAGGCATCGTTAAAATTTGTGGGAGTCGAAGGATCACTGAGCAGGGGAATCGCTTTGGAACTGGGGTTTCACGGTCGTGGTGGTTGATATTTAAATAGAACGACGCGTCCAGGGTCCTTTATTATGAGCGACGTGTTTCACCTAATGAGTTTCTCAGGCCCATTAATCCTGCAAGAGAATGAAAGGGGATGAATAAGCATATCCTTGGCCGCTCATGGTTGTCGGTATTCTCGGGTCGAGTCATTTTTGAGCACGATCCAAGTTGAAGGCCTCGTTGAGCCTGGAAAAGTGAACATCCATCATGGTAACTATGTGGCAGTTGACAGTCTTTCTGGATAGCTGTGCTCCTGGCGAAGTTTGAAGGGAATCAACAACAACACTAACCCGTTCTTTTGCGAAACGACAATAATGGAGAGCACAAAAATCTAGAGGACTCTTTGGTCTTCTTCGCATTTGCGGGTTAGGTCTACTGTAGGCACAAATAGCTCACTGTATGGGCCTTCAGCTGCACCAAGGATGTCACCAGTGAAGATTGGCCTGTGCTAGTCTACGCGTCGCGCCAAGCATTCGCGTTCAAATTTAAACCAGGCAATTGACACGGTGTAGTGATCGAAGTCAGGGGCGTCGGACACTGTCTGAGAGACACCGAAAGCTCGGTCTGCTTTTTCAACCTTCGCCTCGCTAAAAGGACGAATAGTTGGGCAACTGGTGACGACCACCCAGAACTGCTACCACGGTCACTGCCACTTTCAACGTCAGGGCCTCAGGCTGTTAGGTCAATACCCGTCACATGATGATGCGTAGAATCAATAAGCAAGAGGACACTATAACAAGTGGTTTAATCCTGATCCCATGGCAGAAGTGCACAATCGAAGCGAGGGCACCGAGCAACAAGCAAATTCGCGGCGGAATCGTCCATCTAAGCCACCCATCCTTGGTGTTGGAGATAAGCTAGGAGCCGGTGACTCATATCTTGTCAGCGATCTCCTGCCGTCAGATATCGCGGATGATATCTTCAACAGGTTGAAGGAGGAAGTAAAATGGCAGATAATGCACCACAGAGGTTGGTGATCCTACTTTGAGCGCCTAAATACACGTAACACGAGTTGATAATCGCATATCTCAGGTGGAGAAGTTCCCCGATTGGTAGCTGTTGAAGGCGAGGTTGGAGAAGATGGAAGGTGCGTGGTATAGATATAGTTTCAAAATAGAAATCAAGACCAAGAATCTTTGATTAACGATGGTAGCTTTCCGGTCTATCGACATCCCGCCGATGAGTCCCCACCACTGCTTCCGTTCTCACCCACCGTATCTCTGATCAGAGAGCATGTTCAAAAGGTGCTTCAAGTTTTTATTCTGTTAAACCACTATAATATTCACTTTCATTTACAGATCGTTCAGCATCCCGTAAACCACGTACTCATCCAGTATTATCGCTCCGGAAAGGACTTCATCTCTGATCACTCGGATAAAACCATCGATGTCGTCCGAGGGTCAAACATCGTCAATGTCTCCATGGGCGCTCAACGGGTCATGACCCTAAAATTAAAAAAGGAAAAACTCAAGAACTCGGATCCAAGCACCCCGGGTGAAGACGCAGACAGCACCACATTGGCGTCTAGCCTCCCTGCTCCACCTCGTCTTTCGCAAAAGATCCCACTCCCCCACAACTCGATGCTGGTTATGGGCCTCGAAACGAATGCCAAATGGCTTCATGGAATTAATCACGATAACAGACCATTTGAAACCAAGTCGCTAGAGGAACAGAGAGAGCAGGGTGGTCGCATCAGTCTGACGTTCCGTCACATCGGAACTTTCCTCTCGAAGGATGAAACATTGATTTGGGGACAAGGTGCAAAAGGGAAGACACAGCAGGATGCTGGGAAGGTCATTTTTGACCAAGATGAGGTGGAGAGACTGCTAATCGCGTTTGGAGACGAAAATCAGCAGAGCGGCTTTGACTGGGACAAAGCATATGGCGCTGGCTTTGATGTGCTGCATTTGACGTCGAAGGATGATAAGGACGTTGGACCTCCAAGTTGAGATATGCCCCACTACATAAAATTTCTGACAATTTATTTTCTTGGATATGCTCTGACCGTGTGGTATTTGCGTACAGGCCAAGTGGGAATTGTCGAGGATTTCTCATGATTGACGTCATTGTCTTAATGAAACCGACCTGAGAATTTGGAAAACATAAGATATCGTTTTTGTCGCCTAGGACATATGACGAATGCCTGACGATGGTCTATTGCGCCTTTCCCAGAAAAAATTTAAAGCAGTGCCTTTCCTTTCCGTTCCCCTTCTCCGCATTTCCTTCCTGATGATGACCAGTTTACCACCACCCCCTCAACGAGAAGATGAATCCAGTGCTAGCGGGCCTGTCAGGGTTGTCGCCCCGGAGAGCGGAGGCGTACCAGGCGACCCCATGTCTCTCAAGTCTCAGGTACTCAGTACGGCCGCAGGTGCACTGCAGGAATTTAAACCCATGGGCAACATCTGCGCCTTCCTGAATGCATTCCACGCCTACGCTGATGACAGAAAGAGGATCGTGGAGGCGTTCCATTATTGTGGGCATTTGAACGAAGGTTAGCTATTCTCTTGCAGTTCTTTTTGGCTCATCCTGAACCGCGCTTCATTTCTCGATAGACGTGCGACAATGCCTCATTTACGATTCGGATGCAAAAGATGCTAAACTCATCGGAGGTACGTAAAGACAGATTCGAACCCATCCTTGGAGGTAGACGGTCAGCCGTTTGTGATTGTCCACTTCAACTGTTGTTCATATCTTTTGGTTGGTTATTGACTTTCTCGTGACAGTTGAATACATGATCACTCCGAAACTGTACGAGTCGCTCGAACCTTCAGAGAGACGTCTATGGCATTCCCACGTGTTCGAAGTCAAATCTGGAACCCTCATCATGCCCAAACCCGATCTGGTTCCCGAAGCAGCATGGGAGTACGCTGAGAACAAAGAGATGGAACAAGTCATTAAGCTCTACGGGAAGGTGTACCACTTCTGGCAGGTCGATCGAGGTGACAAGCTTCCGCTCGGTATGCCGAAGCTTATGACCTCGGTGACCGACCCTGACAGCACCCCTGGGTTTTGGGATAAGGTTGCTGCACGGGACGAGAGGCTTAAAGCTGATTACAAGAGAAAACAGCAATCGAGGAAATATATTCCGGACCCTAGGATCCACTTCGGTGAGTCTCTCTCTCGGTGCGGTTCTTCGTGAATGAGCTACTAATTGTTACCTACTATTCAAGACGCCGACATATGCGATCCATCATCAAGAATGTGAGCAGAGGTAGAGAATAAAGGATCCTTTCCCTTCTGTTCCTTACACCCATTTAATTTTTATTGTAGTAGCTATTTATTCGTGTATAACACCGAACACTGTATGATACGAACAAATGCTGAAACACCTTGCATAATTTTTGGCTTTATGCTCTTGATTAACTAAACCTCCGTTGGTCAATTGAGGAATCAGGTTGCTCAATAATCAGATATGAATACGGGTATATTCGTTAAAGTGATTGCTACATGCTCTGTACTATCTACCCTTCCGAATCCTAATGGTGTATATGGTGAACTTAAGCACCGACGGTGACGGGTGTGCAGTTGACGCCGATGAGCTGGTTAGCAAAGTTCTTCTCGCAGCAGACGGGAGCAGCAGCGCTGAAAACATAACATGACTAACTGAACCAAAAGCAAAAAACATGGGTTAACTTACCAGTTAGCACCAGTGCCAGCACCAATGCCAGTGATGGGGTTGCACTGAGCACCAACTTGACCAGTGATGTCCTGAACGCTAGCACCAACAAGGGCAGCAATGGTGGCAGCGTTGTAATTGCCGGGGGCTTGGAAGCTGTTGCAGCAGGTGAGTTCGCCAACGTTGCAGCTGTAGTCAATAGCTGAGGCCGAGATGGCGGTCATGGCGAGGATGGCGGTGGTGAAGATCTTGGCGAACATGGCTGATGTGTTGGGTTTGATGAGGTGAACTGTGAGGTTTGCTCTAAAGCTATCTAGTCGAGTTTAGGCCTGTTTTATACGCAAATGGGTCGCCGCAGGGTTGGTCGATGTCCGAGAGGGTACCCAAAAACCTGCAGTCACGACACCGTGTTTTTTCCTTATTGACGCTAGTGCTCCATGCATGCTCCAGTTTCATAAAGATGGAAGGGTCAGAAGGCTTCGAGGTGCGCTAGTGTCTGGAAAAAGTGTCATGGATAAATTCAAATTCAGGGTTGAAGCCTTCCGTTATTGGTGTGCTTGTTTCCTATTCGGTGATGGGAGTTGTCAATCCCTGCCTTAAGAGGTAAAAGCTTATGTCGGAAGTGCGTAAGACAAAGAACGGGTGGAAGAAGCGGTTGGTTTTGTTCGATGAGGCGAGTAGAAGTCGTTGTCTGATCCGCCCACATCCGTCGTGTTAATCTTCGAAGCTCGTGGCTGGCGAAAAACAAAAACAAAGCGCAAAGCGCAAGGACAAAGACTTGATAGCTTATTATAAAATTGAAACACTCTCAATGCATGAGTTCGTCAAGGTTGAATGAACAGGGTGCTAGCACTTGAGGGAATTATGGGGCCCATGCTCCAATGAGGTTACGCTCATGATGTCAAAAAACAAACAAATCGTTGGAGGTTGGGAGCCTCATGGACGCTAGAAGGCCCCCCCTATTCAATAATAATTGATGAAAATGTTTGTCATGATGGCACGTCAAATTTGGGCGGAGTACGCTTCTAATTGCACTCCATTTACTTTTCGGCTCCATGATTTTTCCCTCCTGAGCGGCAATGGCGGAGCAAGGAGCTCATCGCGCGTTTTCGCATTTTCCTTTGCCTTGAGGGGATGCTCAAGTCGAAAAAGACCTATCTTTTTCGGCTCTCCAACGACAACAAGGTAAGTACCATTACCTCAAAGCACTATAAAAGCCCTATCGAATTGGCCTTGAATCTTCAGTTCGAACTATCTTCAGTGTTCAGCGCATTCATCACTCGAGGCCTCTCTCACCAATATAACTCAATCAGCCATGTTCGCCAAGCTCGCCATCGTCTTCCTCCTTGCTACCGCCGTTATTGCCACCCCCATCGACTCCAGCTGCAACGTAGGTTCCGTCCAATGCTGTAACTCGATGCACACCCCCGGAAGTTATAGCGAGAGCGCCATCGCTGCCCTTGTTGGTGTTAACGTTCAAGACATCACCGGCCAAGTCGGTCTGCAGTGCAACCCCATCACTGGCATTGGTGCAGGTACTGGCGCCAACTGGTAAGTGAATCATGTTTGATGATTCGACTTTATTTGCTCATGCTACGTGTTTAGCGCTTCCTCTCCCGTCTGCTGTGAGAAGAACTTCAGTAACCAGCTTGTTGGTGTCAACTGCACACCCGTCACCGTCGGTGCCTAAGTTCACCATACACGCCATTACGATTCGGAAGAGTAGATAGTATAGAGCATGTAGCAATCACTTTAACGAATATACCCGCATTCATCTCTGATTTCCCGGCTACGTGAGTGAATAAAAATCGACCTCATTCTGGTCAGAAGCTTCGTAAACATTACAACCGACAAGAGAGAGCCATTCTTGTAGTTGCTTCTCCTTATCAGAGGCAAGTATTGGGGTTGTCAGATTTGAATATGCGGAAGGTGATGTCGTAGTCGTTCGTATCAGTGACCCGAATCTGCGTGGCGATGTCGGACTAGGTTGATTCGGACGAGGTGAAAGTTGACGAGTTGGTAGGCTGAGCATGACTTTCGGTAGTGTTTGTCGCGACGAACCGTATTCAACGACACGAATGAATTGCTGATGTGACAGATTAGGGGCCAACTCGGTCAGAATGGCTAGTTTCAGTTCGTTGGGGAGTATTGAAAAACTGGTATAATTGATAGTCAATCCTTGGAGGGTTGCATCAACTGCGGAAATAGGATGTAGCAGCGGCTCGGTGGTGACAGGGTCGTGAATCAAAGATGTGGAATGTGATGGAACGCTGCTGTGTATTGGTTTCGACATCAGCACTCGAGTGGCCTTGAGCAGTTCTAAAGCCTGGTCCTTAATGTTGGACTTGAGAAAATAGTTCCTCATAAGATACCTGCTTCGAATTTGTTCGAGCATGCGATAGCTGGCAGCGTTAGCGATCTCACTGCTGGAAGAGCCCTCCTCCTCGTCATCATTATCTGACGAGCTTCCACCGATTTCCAACCCTTCATCAGAATTGGCATAAAGCTCGACCACCTCAAGTGAGTAACAGTGTCGAAGCGCGTTCACGATGTGTCTGATGCCCTTGACGCCCAGCTGGTTGGCGTTGGCATTGAATTTGACCAATCGACAAGGAGGAGAGGTGTGGGTGAAATATTTGCCCAGAGCTTTCCCATCTTTCGAAGTCATGCCGATCATAGAGAGGCCCAGTTCGCGGAGTGAGGATATGTTATGGAGAAGAGAAATGAGGGTGCGTCGGAATGCAGGAGAGAGCGGGTTGTTGGAAAGGACGAGTGTTTGGAGTGATTGAGAAGGTGTAGAGGTGATAGACTGGATGAAATCTCTCGCCAATTCAGAGTTCCCGATGATGAGATTCTGTGCAGAGAATCTATCAAACCGAATTCGCATGTAGTGTGCCACACGATAAATGACATACCCGACGAAGGTCCAATATCCTAAGCATTGTGTCTGATGAATCACTCTGCCTGCTGGAATGCCAGGATATCAAAGCGCCGAATCCAGAGTCGCTCATGTTGACACTCCATAGGTCTATTGTGATGAACAGAGTCGGAAATTTCTGGGGTCGCTGTAGTAGCGTCGATGTATCCTGTGTGGGTCGCCCACCCGTCTGATTTCCTGTAAAACGAGGTTTTTGAGGACACTCAGATAGACCTATCCCGTGAGAGATATCTCATGTTAAGCTCGAGACCATTGACTCTTCCCATCATGGAGTACATACCATGATTTGCATGCTGCTCAACAGCAACGGGGTCGATTTCGCCGTCCAGATAACGGAACAAGAGAGAACACCCAGCATCCCCTATATCGTAAAACTTGCAGCTCAGTCCTCCATTATCAAAAATTAATTCGCCGCTCTCCAAAATTCTGGCAAGGTATGCTAGATCCCTAAAGAATCACATCTAAGCATTCGATGTTAGACAGATGCTATTACATACCTTTCTTCTATCTTTGAGTTAAGGACTGTTGAGGTCGTCATTAGGCTTATGGGTTGTTAGCTCGGTAGTCAAAACTTATATGTGGCAAGGATTAGGTCTGGCTATTAAGAGCGCAAATTCGTCGGACGTGGTCGACATGGGAGTAAGTCGGACGATGGCTGTTTGAGGCATTGCTGGAATGACCTTGATAATGCCGGAGTCCGGACCACTGCCAGCTGTTGCTGTGAGTGTCATGTGACTTTCACTTGCGATGCTAGGCTCAGGCTCAGGCTGCGTCAGGGGTTTCTCAACTTTCTGATAACGTTCTGTTTTTTCAGTGCCGAGTCGGGTCGAATCATCGTTATACCGCCGAAAGAAATATGCCTGTTTCCTGGAGTGTCTGTGTAAAATGCCTCTCCATCCTCCGGAATGGTCAGCTATGACCCGCTCTACAACGACGACCTTTTCGAACCAGCGCCTCATTCATGAATCATGGGAGTCAGGACTACCTCGATTCTGGCTTTACCTTTGAAACTGGATTCTCTAGTCACTGGCTATCTGAGGCAAGTAATATTTACTATTGTCCTGTCTCTGCTTTTATTGATAACTTATTCTTTCGACCCAAAAATTCCATAACCTTATAGAAATGATCATCTGTGGAGAACCAGAATCAGGTCTATCAGCACTAGAAAAAGCTCTCTGACCGGTGACCTATTTAGGGCTATGTATATTGCATAATTGGAAAGACGAAGATCCAGTACGACTTCTGCCCCACAAACTACGCACTGCAGGTCATTTCTTCCTAGCGAGCACATGGGAAGTGTCTATTTCAATACACACATGAGAAAGAATTCAAATCCGAGTCCGACGGCTCTGCCTCCCCATCTCCCATCAACGACGCATAATTTACAGCCAATCTGCCTCAATGAGCGATTTACCATCCAATCCCAAGGCAAACGTGAAAGATGCGAGGATGGAAGCCGATGAAGCTGAACTTGCTCGAATGGGGTATAAGCAAGAGTTGAAGTATGTGGCTCTCTATTCTTATCGTTGGGCGAAAAAGCTTATCGGCGCTGCGTTACAGACGAGAGTTGGGACTTATGCAGGTATAAAGACTGCTTTGACGCGTTTTTATTGAGGCTGAACGTGATGCGGTGTTCGCTGAATAGAACTTCGGGGTATGTACTAGGAAGTGATGGCCTGAAATCTCCGAGAGTACTCATCAGTATCGTGCTATCTTCAGGTATCGTTCTCTATTATTTCTGTCATCACTGGTATACCCTCTTTATTTCTTTATGGGCTTGTAAGTATCAACCCTTTTGGCGTTCGAATGCTTGTCTCTGATGTCTTGTAGAACACTGGTGGACCAGCGGTTATGGTATGGGGATGGGTCGTAGTTTGTTCGTTGTCTACTAATCGTTCATCCATGTCGACGCTTATCGCACCCCACTTCTAGCCTGTTTTACGATGCTTGTAGGGCTCGCTATGGCTGGTATGTTTTGCTGGCATATTTTTCATTCATCCACTCACTACACCGAATTAAGAAATATGCAGGTGAACATCCTCTCACTCGGGTCTTATTGCATGTTTTCTTGACAATAGACTTGACATGTAGCGCACATCCTACATCAGGGGGTCCATATTTCTGGGCTGCAATGCTTTCGAAGAAGGGAAACGCACCATTAGCGTCTTGGATAACAGGTTCGTGCGGTATTTCCATTTCTGTTATTGAAAGTCTTGTTGTTGCGCCACACTGGCTTGGTGTCGATCATCGAGCTAACAAGTATTTAGGCTGGTTCAATCTTCTGGGACAAGTTGCCGTAACAACTGGGATCAGGTAAAGGAAAAACATACGATTCTACCTTCTCCCATGCTTGACATATTTCATTCAGTTTCGCATGTGCCAATTTCATCTCCACCGCTTGCACGCTGGGTACTTCGTTCGAGCCAACCCCAAAAACGACCATCGGTATCTATGCAGCTGTTCTATTCAGCCAAGGATTGACGAACACATTTGGTGTGAGCCTTTTGCACTACCTTAATAATATCTCTGTATGGTGGCACGCCGTTGGAACATTCTCGCTTGTCGTTGCTATTTTGGCCAAGGCTCCGACGCATCAATCTGGAAGTTTCGTATTTCGCCAGTTCATTGATAACACTGGTGCGGACGGGTTTGGATGGGGTGATAGGGCGAGTCATGTCTACGTTGTAGTTGTTGGGGTAGGTTTTTCTATGCTTGCTCTGAGATACGTTTACGGGATTGATTGTCCTACAGATTTTGATGGCCCAATACACCTTAACTGGTGAGTTGGCCTCGTTTGATCCGATCCAGAATCAACGCCTAGATCTTATAAACATTTAGGCTTCGACGCAAGCGCTCATATGACGGAAGAAACCACTAACGCTGCAATGTCAGGCAGTATCGGTATTGTTATGGCCATCGGCGTCTCCGCACTACTTGGATGGTTCCTCATTCTAGGCTTGCTTTTCTCGATGCAAGACTTAGAAGGCACTCTTGCGAGCCATACAGGTCAGCCAGTTACGCAGATCTTTCTGGATACAGTGGGAGAAAAGGGGGCCATTGTGCTGATGGTAGCATCACTTCTTGTACGAAAATTAAGATGATGCGTGAGTGCTCACAGCGCTTTTCGACAGGTTATTGTCATTGGAGCCATGTACTTCTGCGGGTAAGTCTATCAAAGAACATTTATCCGGGTTATGTTCTCTGGTTCTGACATCGGAATGATAGCACCTTCTCGATCACATCCAACTCTCGAATGATGTATGCATTCGCTCGAGATGGGGGTATCCCTGGATCGAAGTTCTTTGCGCAGGTTAGCCCTCAGTGGAAGTCGCCTATTCGAACCGGTGAGCAGCATTTTCCCTCACATTTTTTCTCCTGACGAGGAAATGGCCCAATCATCTCGATTTCATTTTTTTAGTCTGGTTAGCCTGTACACTCAGCTTCATTCTGGGGTTACCGAGTCTTGGGAGTTCGGTTGCTTTCGCAGCTGCTACCTCGATAGCGACGATCGGGTTGTATATCTCATATGGTTTGTTCCTCTCAGTAGCGACTACCCGTCTCGGTAAACTAACATATTGGCTACTTTCCGTCTCTAGCTATTCCCATTGCGCTCCGAGTCATCTACAGTTCGAACTTTGTCCGTGGTCCCTTTCACCTTCGATCGTTCTCATTTCCTGTGGCGATCGGCGCTGTCATTTGGATAGGATTCATCTCCATTGCGTTTATTCTGCCACAAGTTAATGTGAGTTCTTCACTTGGCTATGTTAGACATTCGACACGATTCGACATTGGATTATTGGACTGACCTGCTCTACTCTGTCATGCAGCCGGTCGATTCACAAACATTCAATTATTCGATAGTGGCGGTTGGAATTGTTGTTGTCTATAGTATCGGATTTTGGGTGATTAGTGCGAGAAAGTGGTTTACTGGACCTGTCAAGCAAATTGAAGGTGAGCACGCATCGCTACTCAAATTTTGGATCGCAGGAAGAGATAACTCATATTACCAAATTCAAAACCTAGCTGAAGGAATGGGTATCGATGTTATGGACCCAGCTAATGCGGACAAGTTCGAAAAGATGCCTGCTACCTCTACTGTTTCGACGTACTCGAAGAAGGCTGAAGATGTTGCTTAGAGGAATGCTATGATAACGATGATTACGATTTTACGGTTTAACTTTGTTAGTCTTTTTCTCTGGGCTGTTCTGGTCTATACATAAATTTCTTTGTACACACGTTATGAGCTTGTAATTCACTTCCCATCCGGCTGTCGCATTTTTGCACAAGAGGTGATGTGCTAAGCACCCCTATCTTGAAATGACGTACAAAGCTATCCAAACACAGGTGCATGACCGTATGGCGGCCATTTCCAATTCGTCTTGCCTCCTCCCGTATTCTTCATGTCCTTGTTACTCAGGGTATTCATCAACTTTGACTCCCTTCTGCGTAGTCTTGCTTTTGTTTGTGGATTTCGTCATTCATTGTTAGCAGCCTCAATGCGAGGTTCTTATTTGCTTCAACCTCGTCCTCGCACGGCGCTGTTATCTGGCTAATGCTCGTGGTTGATCATCTTGGACCAGTGCCAAATGGAATGTTTGAATTTTTCGCTTTGACAATTTGGAGCTGTTTGGTACTGTCCATCGCAGCCACGAACCTAGCCCGTATCTAAGCGTTGCGAAGGTACTGATGAGGGTTATCGATATGCAGGGTTGGATCGAGAGTGGGCTGGTTCTGCCAGTGGTCGCTTGTTTGACGCATTGGTTTTTGTATATACATACATGTAGCGCGTGCTCTTGCGTTTGCTGGGTGATCCCCCCGAAGTACTAAACGAGGATTTGAAGTATTATTTATGACGTTGGTTCCGAATTTATTATTAAGTTTCTTGAGTGGTATCTCAAAGTTTTAACCCACCTTTTAAACTCCATCCATGTAACTAGTCCTTGGTATCGCCGCGTAAAGCCCCTATTTCTCATTTACGCACAAAGCCAACCAAACACATCATCATCCCTCTGATCGCGGAATCAATTGAGATCTCTCACTCTTGCTTCCGCCATACCCTCGTCAGTCAGTGCACGCGCAGTCTATTCTGCTTTGCCATTTTATTTGTTGCTCCTTGGATTTGAATTGTAGGATTGATAGGGCTATTCTTTGGTTGTACGACGATATTCAACTGTGATACGACATCACGATTCGCGAGTTGGATAACGACGCGACACCACTGGATAATAGGAACTTGAAGGACATCTAGTAAATTCTTAACTTGACTTATGACAACTATGGCTTCTACTTCTACCTCCACCACAGCAACAAAAGACTCGACATCAGAGAGTGTATCTACATCTACGCTGCTCACTGATTTACATATTGCTTATATTCAGAATCTAGGCAAGGTGTGTTGTGTTGTATCCCTGTGTCTTTACCCTAACTCACCCTGGTTGTTGTTGTGGTTTTTATTGTGGTTGTGGCCGTCGGTTTTTGGGGGGTTGGATAGAGCACATCGGATTTGACGTACCATTTGACGGCGCATTTACGGCTAAATGCGATTTATTGGGGGTATACTGCGTTGTTGATCATGGGACGGGGAGATGCGTTGGATAGGGATGAGATGATTGAGTTTGTGATGAGGTGTTGGGATAATGAAGAGGGTTTGTTTTATTTACTCGATTTCTCGCGAGAAGGAGGGTACTAAGACGATGTTTGATGCTTCCTAGGTGGATTCGCAGCCCACCCTGGCCACGATGCGCATTTGCTTTCTACACTGAGTGCGATTCAGATATTGATTATGCAAGATGCGTTGGATAGAATCGACAAAGAGCGGGTTGTCAAATGTTCGTTTATCCTCCCTTTTTTCCTCAAACCTCTCCTTAATCACACAACCCTCTCATTCATACAGTCATCTTAGCGCTCCAATCCCCCTCCGGGGTCTTCAAAGGTGACAAGTGGGGCGAAGAGGACACCCGGTTCCTCTACTGTGCCGCCTCAGCCCTCTCCCTACTCTCATCCCTGCATCTGCTGGACCACGAAAAGACCGTAAACTACCTCGTGCAGTGCAAGAACTACGACGGCGGGTTCGGGAGCGTGATTGGTGCGGAGAGTCATGCAGCGAGAGTGTTTGTGTGTGTGGGCGCGTTGGCGATTTTGGGGAGGATGGACGTGGTGGATGGGGAGACGCTGGGTTGGTGGCTTGCGGAGAGGCAGTTGCCGAATGGGGGGTTGAATGGGAGGCCGGAGAAGTTGGAAGATGTGAGTTCTGGAATTGATTGATGAGATTTCTTGCACTTGGGTTTTTGAGCTGACTGGGTGGGCAGGTTTGTTATAGCTTTTGGGTACTCTCTGCGATGGCGATATTGAAGAAGGTGGGGTGGATTGATGAGAAGAAATTGGTTGCATTTATATTGAGTGCGCAGGTGAGTTTATTCTTTTTTTCCTGTTATTTTATGTTTTCTGGTGCTTAATAAATGAACGATATAGGATCCTGAAGGTGGTGGTATCGCTGACCGACCAGGAGATATGCCAGATGTGTTTCATACGCTGTTTGGGGTTGCGGGTGAGTGGTTTTCCACCTGCGTTGTTTTAAATCTCTATTTCGTCCTTCCTTCCTTTTCTTCCCGTTCTGCGTTTCGCTTGCTCTCTGTTTTCTATGTTTATCGTTACTGTCCTCCGTTCTTTTCGTTTTTCGGGTGCACATGTCCTTCCAACGCGCGATCTGGACGTAGGTCTGGAGTGTCTATCCACCTCGCGTTAAACACCAATTTTCTCTCGTCGTAAAGATTTGGAATCGTTGGTGTATCAAAAGTAACTTCAAAGGCGTGGCCAGGTTACGCTGTCGATAGAACGACGTGTGCTCTTCATTTTCGTCTGGGATTGTACGGGCTGATGCTGAGCGATCACTTGAAAATTTCGCGCTCTATGGCTTGTTCGTAACAGGAGATCTTGTCTTCCTTCCTTTTCTTTCTCTCGTTGTTCTGATTTCAATGAAGGAGGAATCCCGTTTGTCCCACTTCATATATCAGCTGGTTGCGTGTACGAGTTTCTTGGGCTTCTTGTTTTGATTCTCCTTGTTTTTGGAGTTTTGGAGGTTCCCAAGAAGTGCGATTCAATTTCTGTCATTATGCCGGCTGTGATTTTGATCGGGAGACTGGGAAGGTGATGCTGGGCTGGATTAGACTGGATTGTAATATTGGGTATCGTGGGCAGCATGCGATGTAACCACAAGAGATGACCGGTTTTGATTGGTGGTAGTTGTATCACACTGGTGTGGTTGAGACGAATTTGGACATCTCGAGTAGCACTTGTGTTTGACCAGTCTACGAAGTCGGAACCGTGCTTTTTCGGTGGTTGCGAGCTGCAGGGCTGAAGAGAAGGAGAATTCTAATGGGCTGTGTATGATGGGCGGGGCATTGGGAACTGTTTTGGTCACTTTGGGACGTATTTGGATGGTGATCTTACTCGTGGATTTGTTGGCGCTTATGCCTCCATCTGCCTATCATTTGGAGTTTTCATCGTCTCAGCTTGACGACTACATATTGTGTTTATCTCACTTATGCCTTTGATGAGGGCGGTGATTTGGTATAAAGTCACTTTGCCGCTTGTCAGTGGCTGGATTTTTGGATGGCTTGGCTTGTAACTCCAGCTGACACATACACCATGTTCATGACTACATCGTTGGTGTGTGATCTACGACCCCTTTTTGTTACGCGGTGACTTTTTGTGTTGAATTGTTATGTGCAATGGGGGGTAGTCAGGCGCGCATATAGCCATGTAGCACGTCTTTGGCTTGTGTCTGACGGAATGGTGGTTCGATGCGGTAAAACCATCCTTTTGGGTCCTTCTACTTCATTTTCGTTTCATTTCATTTGTGTTTGTGTGCTATCATTCTGCATGATACATCAACTGCGTCGCTCTGGTTATTCCACATTTCGTATTCTGACTCGCTTCCTTCCTGTATTATCTATCTTGTTTAATTCGTTTCATCACGCCCCTTTTCATTGCATTACATCATACAATAACTATCATATACTGACCATCCATGTCCCTACGTTTATCAATCAGGACTATCATTACTCGGATACCCCAAATTGATCGATTTAGATCCGGTGTATTGTATGCCTGCCGAGGTGATTGAGAAGCGGGGGTTGAGGAAGGAGTGGGAGGGACTGGAGAGGAGGGATGTGTGGGAGTAGAGTAAGGCGGTGGAATCGCGGATTCACAACGGAAGGAAGGTGGTGATCACGGGGGCGAGATGGACGTCAGAGTCGGAGGAAGACGGCGATGATGAGTGTATGTGGTACGGGATGAGTCGGAGGAGGTGAAGTAAAGTAAAGTGACATGAAGAGATTGGATGCGGTGTAAGTGCGGGTGATGGTAGGGGTGTAGAGCGACAGAGTCGGGTTGGATGTACACTATGGTTGTGTCGGGCCCAGGTAGAATCACATATTTAATTTAATTAATTAAAGTTAAAATTAAAATTACAAGATGTACAATGAAGTGAATGAAATTGTAAACTGCGTTGTTGTATGTATCCTTGAAAAGGCAAATGACTGGGTTGCTCGAGGTGAGGATTCAATGAGGCTGTATGGAATGCAATGCAAGATGCGACACACTGCGGCGTAAATGAAGTGGCGTGTTGTGCATGTGACCGCGTCATAACGAGATTCCAAAAAAACAGTAAGTTTTCAGGTTATGAATGACTCGGCGTGTGAATATTGTGACCTATTTAGGTATTTGTTTGTTTGTTGTGAATATTTTCTTGTTGTTTTCAAAAGGTCTGCTCGGATTCGGCGACCCTTGCATCATCATCATCATCGTCTCTTTCAATTCATTCGTTTATTCTCGATAAGCTGGCGCTACGGTAACAATGCCATTGCAGAGAACGACGAGTATGGCGTATCCGGTATTATCGACGCCTGGGACGAGTAATGCACCAATAACAACAACAACGGCGGCAACAACAACAAGTACGGCGCCGACGACAATAGGCGTAGGGGGGTCAAGTAAATCGAGATCATCGGAAGGAAACAATAATCAGCGACTTGTCCATACCCACCATATCTCTTCCTCTTCTTCATTTGTATTTAACCCGCACGCCGCATCCGCATCTTTTCCTTCTGCTTCGAGTTCTGCTCCTGCTGGTCCAGGGTTATCATATCCCCCATCTCACCTCACCACCACCATCACCACACATACGACAGCGACAAATACCGACGACACACCCATGCCAATTGACAAATCGAGTACAGTGACTCGTGCGATACCCAGTCCTTCGCCCTCCTCTGCGTTGTTATCACCTTCGAGGAATATGCAAAATTACAACAAATTTGGGTTTGGTGGGATGTTGAGGGTTGTGTATCAAGAGGATGTGAATAGTAATGCTAATGTGGGCGGGTGTGCGTATAAGGAGAGCGCGATGGGGGACGCGGCGAGATCGAAGTCGGAGCCGTTGCCTGAGGATGTGGAGTATGGTATTAGTGTGGATGCAGATGTTGATATGGGTGATGATACTGGGGAGAGTCAGAGTAGTGCGGGTTCGGTGGAAACAGTTACGCCGAGACAGGTTCAGCAGCAGCAGCAGTTGTGGAGGTCGCAGAGCGAGTATGATGCAAGGACGAGCAATTATGTGCCGTTACATCAGATAATTCATAACAACAACAACAACAACAATAATAATAATGTGAGTTTATTTCTTTTTATTTTATTTACCTTGTGACATTATACTGATTGTTTTCTTATTCTTTGTCTTGGATTCAATCTCTCTTTGTCTTTGACTGCTTTCAATTTTTGCATTCAAAACTTGCAATTACATCGGACATTGCGATACTCCATACATAGACTCCACAGAACGCCACTCCTGCTGTACCTCAGCCCACTATATCATCAGCATCATCTGCTGCCACTCTGCTTTCACCACAACCACAAGACCGGAAAGAACAACTACAAGACGATGCAATGGAGGACGTACTCTCATCAGATGAATACTCGGACGACGGTCGTGGTACCGTTACCGGCACTAACGACGGTGACGACGACGACTACGGCATTGACAACATGGACGATATCACGCCCTCTCAACAACGCGATTGGGCATTGTTGCTCTCCCAACACCCTGATCCGCCCCTCGCCCCTAAAACGAGGCCTGCGAGCGTAGGTCACGGCGGCCAAGGCCAAGGGCCCGCTTTAGATCGGGGGGGAATATATAACGCGCCACCTCTCAAGACAAATTCAAATTCGGATTCTGACACTATGACTACGACTACACCTACGGAAACGCAAGCGCAACCTCAACCTACAACTTCGACTTCGACTACGACTACTTCCTCCGCCAATGTGATACCTCGATCCACACCTTGCGCCGTGCAACCCACCTCTACTCCCACCACCTCCCTTCTTTCATTATCACTTGAACCACAACCTCAGAGTCAGCCAACCGTACAAGGCCAGCAAATCCAACCTTCTCCTAGTAAAACAGGTACCGGTATAGCCCTTGGCCTTGGTCCTACCCCCTCTCGGGTCCCGACCCTGCCCGTTCAGCAAAACCAACCTGCTCCGCTAGGGCGGAAAGCAAGTATGGCAGCTACGGAGATTTTGGATCCTGAGGTTCAGGATGTTGTGAAAGATTTGAAGGAGATGGGGGTTAAAGTTAGGGATTATGCGTATGTGCCGAGGGCGAGGAGGAGGGAGGGGGAGGTGAAAGAGATGACAGAGAAGGAAAAGGAAAAGGAGGGCGGTGATTCAACCAAACGAGCTTTGAGTGAAAAGGCTAAGGGGAAGCAGAAAGCTGTTGAACCTGCGTCGACGACGATGTCCAAGTCAACCACAAAAACCGACACACCATCGTCATCAACAACTGTCATCACCCTTCCCCTCGCATCAAATCCAGCCACGCACCTCAACCTCCCCGTCCCCAAACTCCCACTCGAGATCTTCGACCCCTACAAATCTGTCTCTGAAGTCGACTACCGGTGGTCCCTGCCCACAGCGCGGAGACAAGCACAAGGCCCGAGTGCGGCGATTCCAGGCAAGGTTTTGCACCACCTGTTGGAGATTGGGTGGTTGAGTCGGTCGGAGATGTGGGCGCGGGCGAGTGAGGATGATTTGAAGAATTTAGAGCGGTATTTGGAGGGAATTGAGAGGTGGAGAGAGGTTTTGAGGACTGGGAGTGTGAAAGGCCCCGGGAATGAGGGAGATGAAGGGGAGGAAGAGGTGCTGTCGATCCATGCGTTTTATCCACAGCCGTATCCGTGGGTGTCGTTGCCGTTTAATTGTATACCGAGTCTGGAGCAAAGGAGGGACCTGTTGAATGCCCGACGGGGGTTTTGGACGCATACGGATGAGATGAGGGAGGCGAGTGAGATTAATGAGAGGAGGGAGAAGAGGGATAGGAGGGCGGGGAGGGAGACGAGGAGGAGAGTGGGAATGAGGGAGAGGGCGACGGGTGGGGGCAGAGGGGTGGACGTATGCGCGGTGAAAGGCAATAATGGAGCGAGAGAGGGGAGTACAGAGAGGGGAACGAAGAGGAGAGCGGAGGAGGATGATGAGAGGGTGCCGAGTCCGCCTGGGGAGAGGCAGAGGAGTGTTTCTATGAATGGAAGGAAGAGGAGAAAGATGAGTCCTGAGCCTGAGATGGTCGGGGATTGTGAGGATGAGAGTGAGAGTGACGGTGATGATGATGAGACTCCGAAGGCATCTCAAGCTCAGGATGAGGAAGACAGTGTTAATACTGGGTCTTCTGAGAAGGATGCGAGGACGACAATGACGCGAAAACAGATTGAGAAGAGGGATAAAACACCTGAAAGCGAGACTCCGGAACAGCCCCCTAAGAATCGATACATCAACCCTTTCCAAGGCCTCGAAAATATCGTACATATTCACCCTTCATCCGACGTCAACCAAAGTAGCGTGCCCCAATCACAAAACACTAATGCAGGGGGCGCAGCCGACGACGATGAGGATGAAGATCTATATAAAGGGCTCACCGAGGAAGAGAGGAAGTACCAGATTGAGCTGGATGAAGAGGAGGCAGAGTACCAGAGGCGTCTGAGGGCGAGTTTGCGGGAGATGGTGAGGGATTGTGCGGGTGTGGATGGAGAGGATGGGATAAGGAGGCGGTGGTGGGAGTTTGAGATGGGCGAGTTGAGGAGGGGAGGGGTGGGGAGGAATGGGGTTGTGAGGAGGAGAGTGGGCGAGCCGCCGAGGCATATGTATTCGTTTGAGCAAAGGCCGGAAGCCAACAATGATATTGAGGAGGAGGAAGAGGAAGAGGAGAGGAGAAGGAGAGAGACGAAGCTCAGGACCAATGCACTGTTGAATCCCTATGCGGGCGATAAGGAGGACGAAGTTGACCCCAAGACGTTTACGTATAAGCAGTACTTCAAGAAACCGGAGAGGTTTACAGGGGGACCGTATACAGTCTACCAGCCTCCGCAGGTTCAGCAGAAAGCACCGGTGGAGGGTCAGGGTGTGCCAGAAGATGTCAACCCTTCCACTCTACAGCAGTGGGTCGCGGGTGTGCGTCAGGCGCAGAAAGGCGCTCAGGTGCAGGGGATGGAGATGAGTCCGTTCGTGCAGTTCCCGGCTGGTGCTATGGGTATTGGGAGTCTCCTTGGAGGCGGGGAGGGAAGACCATCGCCTATGCCTTTGGAGAGGATGGATACGCCCCCGCTTTCGGAGGGTGAGCAGGCTGCGAATGAGGCGTTTTCAAATGGGAGGAGAGGCCTGATGCCGCCTCCTAATGGACGACCTAATGGGACTCTGAATGGTGTGAATGGCAATGGGAATGCATCGGTGGTGACGCCTGGGAGAGGACGAGGCCTGACGAGGTCGTACACGAATGAGGGTATGCCTGGTGGACCGTATGCGGGACGAGGAGAAATGCCTGTGTGGGGTGTTGCGCCTTCTCCGACGCCGAGGTCGAATACGCCTGTACAGGCGCAGGCTAGCGCTACACCGTTGAAGAGGCAGGCGAAACCGCTGGGCAAGACAACGACACTTGCGTCTATTCCTGTTGATCCGAATGCGAGCTTTAGGGTGCCTGTGACGAGGAGTATGGCTGGGAGGGAGATGCCAGTTGTGCAGAGTGTGAATGGAAAGGAGAAGGAGAAGGCAATAGAAATGCCGGACGATGGTGCGGATACAGAGAGTGAGGGAGATGATACTGAGGCGGAGGATTGAGGCGAAGGAAGCGAAGTGAAGAATGAAGAATTCAAGAATGCAAGGTGTATGATATTGTATTCGTAGTGGTGGACGTGGGGCTTCAATTATTTTTTTGGGTCACGACAGTTTTGGTGTTTGATTATTTTTATATTTTGCGTTTTTTACTGAACTCTTCCTTTTTTCTCCATTTCTCTTCTGTTTTCAGTTTTGGTACTGGACCTCTCTTTTCTTTCTTTTCTATTTTCCTAATTCGTTTTCGCATCATGATCATCATGATCATACCAAGTTCATCAGACACAACATTGCATTCATTTTCGTTTAGTATTGTAGTTGTGCTAGGTATACCAATGGTTTAGTTCGAATAGATGAGGTATAAAAATAGGATTTGAATTGGTCTTTTGATATGGGATCATCTCTGAGCTGTGATGTTCGGTTTGGATACTTGGGTGTGGCGCATACTGTAAGCGCTAGCGGGCGTGGGGCGCTTAAATTGAGAAGTGGAGTGGTTGGGTAGCATGGGTTGGTGGAATTCGTTGCACACACTCTTGGACGTATGTAGAGCTTGATTTGTATGTATGTCGAGTTAGGTGATTATCTTAGAACTCTACAAAAACGCTCACAAATGATACGTGCCCTGAACCTCGATCTTTCAAGTATCCTCGATGTTATTTAATCTCCGTTCAATGATAAGCACATTCCACCTCTACGAAATTGCCAAGTATTCCGCTGTCCCCTGTTGTAGCGGCCGGGTTTCACGTCTATTGGGGTTTACCTCATCTCATATAGGTCTATCAACAAAAGCGCCAGCGCTCGTGTCTACCCTGCCCGATATTCCCATGTAGCGGTGACATTTCACAAGCAAGTGATAATGATCTACAACTTCAAGGTAGTATGCTGCCGGAGGGTGAGTGTCTGTAAGGTATTGCTCTACGAATAAATGATGCGGTTATCATAAGAGAAAAGAAATGCAGGCCCCAACGCTGTTTTCAGTCTGAGTAATTGTGTCGGGTGCATCCCAGCCGCTATGCTGAACTTGATATATATCTCTGCGACTATGTAATGTACAGCCTCGTATTCACATCACTACTGCTCCTTTCTTGAATTCGTTGCTGTTTTCACCCTGCAAACACGTTTGTTGCGTGTGCACACCAGTCGTCGGTGCTAGGATCGTTGAATCGTGATGTATTTTAATGTTCGTTTAACTAAAATACATACACCGCATCTATAAATCGCTTTGAATGCCCTCGATCTTTCCCCTGCATGAAGCCAAGGTCGAAGCAACAATCACTGAATGAAGCGTGGTAGGAATCTTAGCGACCAGTATCAAGGTGTAATTGTGGGTTCTTATCAGTGTCGAACCCTGAAAGGTGATGCTAAAAATACACACATGAAAAAAATTCATATGCATCTCTTTGAGATTTGAACTGCTGCAGCTCGGTCGTGAATTGACAACGATACGAGTGGGACAGAAAATAAAACCAGACAACAGGGTATTTTTGGATTATACTACTAAATACATGATAGTGAGCAGCAATTCGATCTAATATGCTATTAGTAGGTGGTATTACAGCTTGTGAATCCAAGGGAACGGACATAGGGAATATGTGCAGGGTATAAGGGATATTGTATATGATGGTGATATGAAAAACGAAACGAAAGCGAAGATTAATAAACCATAAACGAAATGAGGGGCGCGTGATAGAAACCGTAATGCAACATGTGGCAATTAATAATAAAGAAACATAATAAAGACAAGTCCTCAACAGGAAAGCTGAGAAGCAGACTTATCGAGGATATTATCCTTTCCAAAACAGCAAGAAACTCTTTGCCTTTTTCAAGGTTCCTTCCTGAACATTCTTCGGAGGTAGTGGGAGAGCGTGGCGTGGAGATTCACATACGGCAGATTCGAGCAAGTCCAAAACGAATGGTGCATTTGAGTGTGGAGCTCCTGGCTGGGGTGTACCTCGACCTGCAGCACCACTGTAATGTGACTGTGGATACAGGTTCACTGCGGATGCCGGTTCACCAGGAGCATGTCCGGATAATGACGACGCATTGGATCCTGAACGGGAGGGGCCTCTAGCTATCGTCTTGAGTTTGTCCGCGAGCCCAGGTGCCTTCATACCATCTCTTTCCAACTTCGCTGCCCTTTCTCTCTCCTTTTCTTCCGCCTTCCTCCTCGCTTCCGCCTCCTTTTTCTGCTCCTTCTCCAGTTTCTTCCGGGCCTTCTCCTGTTCCTTCTCCATTTTCCTCCTCTGCTGTTCCGTCTCAGGAGGTTCACCACTGGAGGGTAGTCTTACAGCCACAGGAGTACCAAACGGGGACGGTTGCTCTCTTGCCTTTCCTCTGTCCTTGGTCGCATTCGCAGCACCGGTCGCAGCACCGATAAGCGAGCGAAATGATCTAAAGGAGCGAAGTGAGCCGGTATCGGGGTCGCCATCGCGGCCCAACCGTGGTGGCATGGGCAGTTCCTGTCCATCATCCTGCGCACGTTGGAGCACAGCGCGATAATGGCTTTGTTCTAACTGATTCTGTGGGACGGTCCGTTGCGGATCGGGGACGGTGAAGGAGCGAAGGTTGCTGGATGACCCAAAGTTGAGAGGTGGTGGCCGATTTGGGTTCGACTTTGTTCTTGGGCGTGGTACATTCACGACAGCTGGTCCAGTTTCATCCCTGCTTGGCGGTGCATCCTGTTCCCTCGTTCGAGCCCTTTCGCGGGTGTGACTCCTTTCTCTGTGTCCTTCCCTCCTCGGCTCTCTGCCACCTTCACGACCTGAGCCTCTATCTCGCGTTTCTGATGTCCCTTCTGCTGCCCTTCTCTCGTCCCTGGCCTGCCTGCGCCTTTCCCTTTCTTCACGCCTTTGTCGTCTGCTACTTCTTTCCCGACCAGGTGAAGAAGGATGAGAACCCGAGGGACCAGCTGAGCCTGAGCCACCGGTATTCCCGTACTGAGGTGTCGATGCGCCGCTCCCTCCAGCAGCAGAACTGCCAAAAGGGTCAACCCCGTTTGACCGCGTTGAAGGACTAGGAGATGGAACATAGGTAAACACTGTGTTTTCACGGTCTTTATCAAGGGTATAGTCGTATTCCCAGTAAAGTTCATCAGGGGAGAACACGCCTGTCCCAGCCGGTGAAAAACATGGTGTGTTAGAGAGCGTATTGATGATGAACGTCTGTCATTATCATATTCAGACAGAAAAAAGATAAAATGCGCAGTTAGTTTCGGGAAAATTGAACGTATCTGATGAGAAGATCGCTAACCTTCCAATCCCCTGCTCGCTCAAATGTGAAGAAAATAAACTATCAGGGATACACATCAGTTTTCAACATTGGATAACGCAGAGTGAGCACCGATGGACGATACGCACTCTATCCTGAATGGCCTGGATAACTTCCTCAGCTGATAATGACTTGTTTGGCGATCCGGCAATAGCACATCTGTAATTAAGAGCGGGTTGTATTAGCTATCAATTAACGAACCGGTAAAAATGAGTAATGACAGCATAACCTGTCCGCAATTAGAAGGGCCGAGGAACAGGTAACGTACTTCGTCAGCGTAAGCCATGAATAAACAGGTTTTGTGCCCCTCGGCGACTCGTCGGCCAGCGACTGAAGCGTTGGGAAATCCTCCATATTTCCGTAGGATTATGTAGGTTGGACTTTTATTCGTATGTTAATCTGAAGCCCGGGGGATTGCCAGTTGTTAGTGCTCTCGTGACACCTTGTTTTCCAGCTCTTGCACTTCCGTCGATGGGTGCGATAGGTGAGATCTTCGTCGAAAGAAAAAAAGGATGTTGGTCGCGTTTAAGATGTGTCGAGCCAGATTTGGTCGACTTCCACAGCAAAGCAAGATAAAAGTGGAATAGTGACCTATGCGATCGTTGATCCCGTATACACCACCAAGCCAAATCCAGCACCCCTTGGGACGAAAGCAGACTACGGCTCAACAATAGCTGAATAACAAAGTGAAAAAAGAGCAGGCTTGAAGTTGGAGAACTTGACGAGGGTAAAAGAAGGGAAAGTCGAAACCCTAACGGCACATCGTTGGGTGTTTCATTTATGTGTACCTTGCCATCTGTTTTGCCGGAGGTGGCGGGGAATAAGGGCGTGGCGGGGCAACCCAACAATTCATCCTAAAAAGTAGACATCTGCGCATTGATGGTACGGAACCGGTCCATATCACGACATGCCCACGAACGACAAACAAATTCCTTCGATGCAGGGATGCAGCCAGAAACCAACCTTCATGAAATCAACCGAAAATAGGCTGGTAGTTTTTTTCAGGACCTTGGTGATTATTTTTGGCGGTAAATCCATAACCGAACATCAGTGTTTCGATGCGAGGTCTTCTGTGATTTTGGCTCTTTAGCACAGCAAGAAAACAAGACTAGTATGACAATAAAGACACTTACTAGGTATTCTGATCATTTGCAGAATATATTGATATATTGAGCGCCTTCGCACACGGACACAGTCGGGCTCCTCGTAAAATCTCGCTAAACGTTGAAACAAAATTGCACCAACAGTTTCAGGTTTCAGTTTTTAGCCTAGAAAATGGCGGGAAGGAGTTGTCGGGTCATTTGAATCGTTTGATGTGGCCTTGATGGATGTTGTTTGATGTGGGTGATGTCAGATGGCGACCACTTTTTATTTATCTCGGCATTTGACAATCCTAGTGTGATGGCGATTCTGCGTTCTTTTTACCTGTTAGGAATTTTCTATGTATTGAATGCATAGAACTGTCTGTGTTTCGAGTTTCACGTCGATTTTGCAGTCTCTTGAGTTCAAAATCAGCTGGGGTATTGCATGTTTGGTCGGGCACGAGAAAAGCTGATTGTTTGAGCCAAGTCAGGTGAAGGCTCAAGTGGGCAGCAGCATTGCCCACCAGTCGCTGTTATCCGCATACTTACAGCCACCCACAGCTTACAAGGAAAATTTGCAAGTCCAAAGAAGGAGAAATTGTCCTGAGGTTTTTGAATGTCAATGATCACACATCAAGTGCAATCGAAAATCCGAACCCAGATGGTTATTGTGACGAATAAACCTTAAACTCCAAATGCACTGCTTGATGTTAGCATGACGACGACACCCTGGGAGTACTCTTGTAGGCATGTGAGCTGCATGTGCTTCAAGCTTGGAGGATGTATTGATACCAATGCTCAACTTTTCACAATTTTGACACTCACACTGTAGAGCACATAGGGTTGAAACCCGTTAACTGGGCTAGGTAACACTGTGAGGTCCTGCGACGTGTGTTCGCTCACACCAGGAGGCGAATAAAACCCGTCTGTGAGTGGGACTTGCTTGAGACTCTTGCCTATACCTTCCCTGGGATTGTGGTGGGTGTGCGGATCACAGAAATACATCAAAGGTCCTGTGAAACAGAACTTGAGATCAGCAACGAACACAGCTTTCAATCTGCTACGCGATCGTGCCTCGTGAATCTCTCGGCGCTTGTCTTTTCCCTAGAGCCCCAGCTAAAGATGAACAAAAGAGCAGGTTTTACAAATTGACGACGAGCTCCCTGACTGGTCCTCCTTCAAGCTTCAAGTTCCAACGCGTTAAATAAAACCCAGATAAGATGCATGCCACACGTATGACCCTTGACAGCACACCAATATAGTCTCAATCCCTGGCTTCGGTCACACCCTCTGGACGTGGTGGCCTACCGACTCTGTAAGTCTTGTATTCTCATTCACTTTAAGGTTGACTTACAAAAGTAGTATTATGCTGTTGAGCTGTCATAGGAAGCAAGAGCTCATCCAGCTTCATTCGCCCAAATAGTTCTTCGTGCATCAGCATGGACATGTACAGATACAGTACTTAACCCTGGTGACAAGCTCCACGAGACAAGGGTCAGTTAAACAAGTTCGGAAATGATTGCCTTCGAGGACCCAATGAAAATGGAGCCAACATGCCAACAGCCTCCAGTGGTTTGCCAGCGATCGCTCAGATTGGAATTTTTGCCCTTTTCGCGACTGTCCTCTTGACCACTTGGCACCATGATAAATATGTCGTAACGATACACATATGCTTGATCGTGGTGTACGATGGTACGTACATTGTGGATAAACAAGAACAGGAAAGAGATAAAGAACCGTATTTTTCCCGCCCTTCTATTAAAAGCAATAGAAGGCACAAGTCGAAAGCCCTTGACAAGCAAGGCCAAATCTCATGTGGTCATCCAGAAAGGGAAACACTGGTCCGAATATCGATCCTGAGTGGCTGTCGAAATGCAACTCAACAGTTGACTTTATCCTCGTCGTTTCTTGTTCACTACCACAATCTCATAGCACAGTTCCACACAGGCAGGTGAGTTTTACTATCAATTTATAACTTGGTTTTATTTTTTATAAACTGACTTTATGCTCTAACAACAGGGGTTAACGCTAGCACCGTCACTCGTACGGTGTCTTGTTTGGGTCCAGTGCGAGGTTTCGCTGTTCACAACTATCTGAAACAGCGGGTACAGATCAATCGTTGCATATACTGGCCCAACTTTAAGAGCACACTGAAAACAGTTAACCAAGCTACTTTCTGTTGTGGTTGATCCACTGAGATCTAATCCCGAGCAGAAACCATCATCCCGAACGGTTGCGTTTCACACACCCCACTTGCAGTAACCATCGTTTGTCAGTGCTCAACTACAAACGAAGAGTTGTACAACAAGGAAGTTATCCCCCCCTATACTTCTAAGCTTCCAAATAAAGGATCCTTTGCAATACCCGTGTGGATATTATTGTCTGGACGGCGTGTAGCACCTGTCCAAAAAGTCGAGGAGATTCTTTCGAACCGTCACGTATACCCGGAACCTCGTAACCATTATCCAGAGGCACATACGGATTGTAATACATACCAACGTCTACGATTCCCCAATGGAGCCCCACTCCGATTCGGCTGGTTCTTCATCTACAACCGAAAGGCCCACGGATATGTTGGGTGGATCAGAGAACGCTTCCTCAGGCGAGTCATCAATGGTGCGCCTCAACTCTGGTGTTTCTGTCTCTCAATGCTGACACGGATATGTTGCGAAAGACGCAGCCAGTGTATCACCACCCCTACAGCTACCCTGTTGATCGTTTTCCAGGTTACACCCCCAGACCTTTTATTAGTTATGCTTCTGGCAGTGCTCCAACTCCCACCCAATCCGAAGAAGTGATACCCAATCCCAACTCTGCGGCTGCCGACCTCCTGGAAAACGTAGACGGGCTCCCTCCTCCCCCTTCCAAATTCTGCGACAAGCTCTACACAAACTACATACCTCGCCCTTCGGAAATCAACGAGATCACAGAATACGTTACAGCAGTAAACAAAGAAGTCATCAGGCTGGACGCAGAAGTGGCCGAGCTTGAAGCTGCCTTATTGGCAGTAAACAGCAAACGAACGCGTCTCAAGGAAATGGAAACTGCCCACCAAGCACTTGTTTCTCCCCTACGCCGCCTTCCACCGGAAATACTCCAGCTCATTTTTGTAGCTTGCCTACCACCTCACAGAAACGCTGTTATGCACGCATCAGAGGCCCCTGTGCTTCTTGGTCGCGTCTGTAGCGAATGGAGACGTATTTCGCTTTCCACTCCGGAAGTCTGGGCATGTCTCCACATTGTGCCGCCTAACGTCAATTTCTCTAACCCGTCATCGTCGTCATCTAAGTTTGAACGCAAGCGGGAATTAATTGAAATGTGGTTGGCACGATCGGGAGCATGTCCGCTTTACATTTCGTTCGTTTGGTTTGCTGGAGATTCGGAAGACGAGATAAAACTTTGCGGCCGGCTACTCGAGGTTCTCGTGCCAATGTGCTCGCGCTGGAAGCAACTAGAATTCCAGGTCCCCCTCAAGATGTTCAAACCTTTCGTTGGACTTACTGTCAAGGACGTGCCGATCTTGGAAGGTATGTCATTGATGGATAATCGCACCCCTCTCGAGAACGAGTCTGTAGACAAGTGGCCAGAAAGTCTCAAGTTTGCGGAAAACGCCACCACTCTCAAGAATTTTACCCTCACATTTTTTTCGGGAGGCATACGTCTTCCAACAATCCCTTGGCCCCACCTTACGACGTTGTATCTCGAGTCCAACATATCCTTCTTCTTTCCGGACTCAAAGGAAATGCTTTCAACTCTACAAAATTGCACTGCCCTCGAACATTGTACCCTCAAATTCCCATTGTCTCACTCATCACCGCTTCCCCCTTACGCTGCACTCAACAACATTTTCACCCTTCCGGAGCTGAAAATGCTCTGCATAGACGGCGACCAGCACCTTCATAACACTTTTCACATGTCCAATACCCTCCTGAACATTGTTGCACCTAAATTGCGCAAGCTGGAAATCATTGGTCGGGCGGGACGGGCAGAAGAAGCGTTGGCGCCTGAGCCCCTTTTCAGCATTCGCAAAATGCTAGAGAAAAGCAAGTGCTCTCTGGAATCCCTGTCGATCGAGTCGATAATACCTTGTCCGGACGATTTCATTGCCATTCTTCGACTAGTCCCTGATCTCGTTGAGCTTACGGTGCATAACTGGAACTTACGGCTCCCCGCGTTTAACAGCAATGGTGCAGAAATAACCCCCGAGGTCCCCGCTGAAGTCGCTGAGAACGTCATCATGAAAGCTTTAACTCTTCGATCCAAATCGGAGGGTGAGGTCAAAGGCAAGGAGGTAGAAAAGTCCGAGGCAATTTCCTCATCACCCATGGTGGACGAGCCGACTGCTATTTCAGATGCTGTTCAACCGGCGCAGCCAGAAGCACCAAAACTTGATCTTCCACCTGATGAGGACAAGGGAACGCAGACACAAGACAATGCAGATGGAGCAGAGAAGCCAGATGATCCTGGAGACAGTCCTTCCATCTCTTCCGTCGCGCCATGGAGTTACAACAACCTCTCCAAATGGAACAGGCGAGAGATAGATCCGTGGCCACAAGTACCTGACCTCGCTGTCCCTGGACCTCCTCCTGCCCAGGTCATCAACCAGCCTTGCGACCATCCTCACACTGTAAGCGAGGAACTCAGCGACGAGATGACTGTCGATCTTCCACCTATCTGTCCCAAACTGGAGAGATTCGACTTCACTCTCTGCGATGCGTCACAGCAAATCTTTTGCGAGTTCGTGGAGTCCAGGTGGTATGATATACCCGATGGCGTGGTCAAGTTGAACCATATCAAATGCAACTTTACTGCGTTTGAAGATGACGATGTGAAACGGAGGATGCACAAGCTACGTTTGGCAGGCATGGACGCAACCGTAACTTATCAAGTTCCTATTAACGACGATATCAATCCCTCGCCGTGGACTGGGTTGGAACCGCAAACGTAAACTCTTCCCATTTTTTCCCTAGGTGGCTCTGTACAAAATATATCCTTGGATTCCCCCAGAATCTGAACTTTGCGCAATCAAGACTGTACTGTTGACCTGTCGCCTTTTTTACATTGTATCTTGATCGCAGTAGTCAGTGCTTGTACCTCTTTAGCTTTAACGTGTATGTACTATTTGAACATGTATT
The DNA here is from genome assembly GCA_015501605.1 of Panaeolus papilionaceus. Classification (NCBI taxonomy): domain Eukaryota; kingdom Fungi; phylum Basidiomycota; class Agaricomycetes; order Agaricales; genus Panaeolus; species Panaeolus papilionaceus. The sequence continues at coordinate 816,384 of JADNRZ010000017.1, forward strand.
TCTGTAGGTTGTATTGTAAAATGAAAGGGTCGCCTTCTTGAAAAATGGACGTATTTGGGTCCGGGCAACCCTGACAGATCTCTCCCACCTACCTTCAACTGCCCCAGCTCCGCACGAATTCTTTCCATGTCTTCTCAAGCCAAGCCGCTTCCTGACTTACCTCTTGAGCTGTGGACAGAAATCGTCTCCTACCTACCTAGAGGCACCTTGCACAAGTTGATCGGCTTGAATCGACAACTCCTCGAGCTGGTCCTCGACGACAAATATGAAACATTCCACTATACTTCAAACGAAAACCATGTAGTACCTCGTATTCACGAGTTCGAGTAAGCAAACAGAGCTACTCTGGTTCTAAATTACTTGGGGCTATCGCTGACTTCGGTAAACAGGGGGTTTCGCATCGCACAGAGAATTCGTCACCTCATGATCAGTCCAGCCGCCATACTGAAGACTGTATCAGGAAGCTCTGTCGCTGAACAATTAGACCTTTCCGCTCAATGGAACGCGCTGGCTTGTTGTGTCAACATTGAACGTGTTACGATTGACCTGTTCGACCTGGACATCCCCTTCGCCTTCCTCAATCTCTTGACATCGCTCTGGCGGATGTCAGGCTCGAAATTAACAACAATTGCCTTAAAGATCCCTGTGACACGGCTCGCGCCCATCCTCGACTCGCTAACTGCAGAATCCGGTTCCATCCCGAACCTCAGTATTTTCGATCTAACCTTTTCTGCGACTCATAAACCCCCTGTGTCAACCAAGATCGACGAAGCCATTCATTCTCTCAACTTGTTTCTCACAGCATCTTCGCGGACATTGACGGAGCTCACAATCTGTTCTCGGCTCAAGCTAAACCTCGACGGCCTATTTGGAAAGTTGGTCACACTTCCAAAGCTCAAAGCACTCAATCTATGGTCGCATTTGGATGATCGACACACCTTTCCATCAGTAGAGGGATTTACCAACTATATCGTCAAACATTCTGAGCATCTGGAGAGCCTCCTGATTGACCCGAAACCTCGCGTCGCAGAGTCGGTGGTATACCAGGATGGGATGCTTGCCCAAGGTTTTCATACCCCACCCCATTCACAGGAAAAGCAAGCGCAATTCTCCCGCGTCAAGTTCCCCAAACTGCGAGCGTTACAGACTGTCCTCAGGCACCCGAACCTTTCTCCTCTAGGTCCAGTGGCATGTATGGGACCGTACTCCTACTTGCTCCCGGGGTTTTCCAGCACCCTTAATCTCACAACGCTGACGATTCTCAGCTACCCGTTGGTATTCGATACGGTGGCCACCTTTGTCTCACAGCTAGGAGAAGGCTCAAATAACCCCAGCGGACTGAAACATCTGCGATTAAACGTCGTGGCGTTATCGCCTGAACTGTTTGAGCTATTCGCCCAACATCTCGCCCAGCTGGAGTCGTTATCATTGCGATTTATGACTCTGAACGAGAGTGCAATCAACACCAGCGCTCTTTCTCCTGTAAGTATTTATCTATTCCTAATGCTTCATGACTAACGCGCCTCTATAGTGTCGATTTCGTGAGGCATTGATCGGAAAGCGGTTCAAGCAGACACAGCTTCGATGTCTGCGTCTAACGAATTTGTCGAGATGTTGGTTTGACCACCCAAACACAGAGGTGATGAAAGTTATGGCGGGGTGTTGGCCCCATGAAATCCAGCTGGATACCAGTTACGAAGAGCAGTGCCCATGCGAACGCCTATACCAATAAGCGCTTCATCGATTGCTGAAGAGGATCCACCGTACGCATTCGTAAATGTCGTTCAACAGAACGCTATTCACAGTCGTTGCATTGCGCTTCCGCTTGTTTAAGGCGACTAGGAAAATAAAATAGACATTGAAGTAATGTCATTAATTAGAAGACAGCCTACAGCTAACTATTCCCACCTTTGGACTGCTGTTCTTTTTTGAGAGCCAGTGCCCTTTCCATCTCCTCAAATGCACTCAAAACCGCCTCCTTCCGGCTTTCAGTGGATTTCGCGGTCGGTTTGTTATGCTTCTGGAGACTGGCCGGCCACTGAGTGGAAGGAACGCCCTTGGTAGTGAGCTTGGCTATCACGGAAGATACGGCACTGCGATATGCTTCTACTGCCTCCTCATGAAGGTCGTAGACACACACGGCACAACCCGACATGCAGCACTCTGAGTCCCTTCGCGTCAGATGTAGAAAATAGCAAATAATAACTAGCACATGCCTTCATCCGTGGGGGGTATTGGTTCTTTGGGTATCTCCAATCCATGGAATAGCACCACGTCCTTCACTTTGGGAATTGGAGGCGTTTGTGACGTAGGAGTTTCTTGTTCCAGTCGATTCAATTCCCGAGATATTTCCTCTTTTCCTCGTAACGAGTGTTCTAACTTGAGGTATCGATGCGAAAGATTCTGCCCACCTCTTTGCGATCTTCTTGCTGCGCGATGAGGTTTTTCGGATACTGAAATTGAGCCATGACGGTGAGTTTGCTCTAAAACTGAGCTTGTTACGATCAAGCGACGTCCAATGGTCGCAGGAGCAATATATCGGATGCAAGATGTACAGAGCATTTAGACATATTATGTATTGACTTTAGAGATTTCGGAGGTATGCTGGCAGGTAATCAGCGACTTGAGGAAGGACTTTGCCCGATAACTGACATGGGTGTCGTGAGGAAAGGTTCACGGAATATCCGTGGGACTTGTTGAGCCATTTTCCCGCCTTGCTTCCTCCTCCCACCGACGTCCTCAACAAAGACCACACATACGGACTGCATTACGACCTCATTATTCATGGCTACGTGCAACCTTTTTAGGCAAACGTTTCGTTGTCAATTTACCATGTGAATGGTTGACAACTGAGGTTTGACATCCCAGTCGACATTGAGCGTATTTTTGGATTCCACTGCACACCATTTGAGATCTTGATTCAACGGCGTACGATCCGGAGACCGAGCTATAGCTCATTAACGTTCTCATTTAATAGCACCTGATGAACTGTTCCGAGCGTTTTTTAGAGGACAGCAATAATGTCTCCTCGATTTGAATGCGAAGCCTGCTACCATGGATCTAATAGCGGGCCGCATCTCCTGATAATCTGTCAGTTCCATGCCCTTTAGTCTTTGAATAATATACTCAAAATTCTTTCCGATGTCATAGGTCTGCTTTCCATGCAATTTGACGCAGGTATCAAAAAGTCGAAATCTGTCTTATTCTATCTTTGCTAGATACAGCGGAAGAACGTTCGCACCGGGGAATCTGTGTTAATAACTTCAAACCATATGTGCTGGAGTTCAATCCGACCACCGGCTCGATATTTGGTCATGCAGCTGGCGCACCATGATTAACTCATTGAACTGGCTTGGAGTTTCCAAAGGCACTGTTCATTCAAGAAGGCTTCTCCACATGCAAGTCAGATAGCTGTACATCTGTTGACATCCTTTTCCCATGCTGCCGGATGAATATATAAATAGATACTTGTCTGGGTACGCGGCCACATCTCTATCTACCAATTGCATGAGCCCTTTTCGACCATCCAAACCCTCGTGATTCGCCAGCTGTAGTCCCCAGGTTTAAGCAACTGCTACTTATCGGCGGTAAGTCGCCTCGATGAACAAAAATGACAGAGTCCATCCCCAAAGGCGGAAATGTGTTGAATGCCAGCAACACATGATACATGAAATACATCAATGTCTAGCAGTGTCATTTCCTACAACACCCCATCGACCAATGTCTGCCCAAGACCTCTGTGTCGAATTATGGCTTGAAATACTGTCGTATACGCCCAAGTCGGCTCTTCACAAACTCGTCGGGTTGAATCCATTGCTTTCAGAATTGGCACTTGATAGGCTTTACGATGAGGTAGCCTTTGTTGGACATGTCCGAGAAACTAAAACCATGTTTGACCAGGTGATGTCAGTGCGCTTTAGCCCCCTTCCATTTGCAAGATGGTTGAACTATACCGTTTTTCAGGATGCCCGACATTGCGCGTCGCGTACGCTCTGTAACGATTGAGCTTCAAAGGATACCAGATACGCCAGATGAACCATGTCACCCCGTAGAGTCCATACACAGTGCGCATCTTACCCCGAGTTGTGGCTTGCTTCGGTGCATTGACCCTTACTTCTGGATTCACGCCTCAGGATCCAGAGTAAAAAGTATGGTACCGTCGTCCATGGAGACTCTTACCATGGCCCAAATCGCTCTCTGCCGATTTCCATACACACAGACCCTGCAGATCAAAGTGCACGACCATAATATGACGAAAGCTTTTAGCCAATTTTTGACGACAATCTCTCATCGAAAGTCTCTTCCCCTCCGACATCTATCTATCGATACCACCATCTCGCATCTGGCTGCATGGCTTGAGCCGCTGGAACACTTGCTAGAAGTCTACGGTGGCCTTGAAACGTTTCATTTGGCGATCACGCGGTCCGACGTCGTCTGGATGCATCAATTCCACGCGAAAAGGGTGTTATCATCATTATTTTCCATATTACAACATCATCTAACATCCCTGACCATCGCCGATCCCCTGATCATGAGGATTCCTGGGTTTTTCTCAACGCTCCCAATTTTCGGGCGTCTAAAATCATTCGAATTTATCACGACATTTATGGCTGGCCTCCATGGGGAACCGGACCCTTCGACGTTCCTCACTCAATTTATCCAAGATCATTCCGAAACACTCGAATATTTAACTGTGGAACACAAGGACGAGGGCCCATATCCGAGTCATTGGTCTAGTCCCTATCTCTACACCGCGTGGCTTCTAAGCCTCGAGCCCCTCGGTACCTCGAATTATGATCACCCTCGAATGCCTAGATTAAAGAGCTTGCGGGTTGGCTTCCACGGCATCTCCCTAAATGCTGGCGCCAACCGAGAGAGGTTGTTCCCAGAGCTTACAACCTTCGCGCCAAACCTCATATCTCTCGACATCTCCGACTCAGTTGTATCGCCAATGCACCTTTACACCATCATCGACCATCTGCCGACATGTCGTGGGGTTCGTTCACTGGAACGATTGACCATTTACGTCAACTCTCTCAGCGTCAATGACATCGATACGCTAGCTGTGAAATTACCGAAGCTGACATCTTTGGAGATCGTCATTCCTTTCTGGATGTCGCTTCGAGAGGAGTGCTGGGCATGTCAGGTTGGTATTGCCACCATTGAATGTCGTACCTCATATCGAAGAGCACTTTCTTTACAGGAAGAAAGGTACTCGAGAAATGACTCAACATGGGCGTCGTTGATGCATTTTCGAGTCAGCACCAAGGTCCCAAGGTGCGATATCCGACATCCCGTTGATTGCATAATGACGGTTCTTGCGAATCGCATGCCAACATGGACCTCTGTGGACCATTCCTACCACTGCGATTGCAAGACAACCGTGCCTGTGGGTTGTTGAGCTTGTGCCACATGATTTTATGTATTGTACACTGTAATTTTATGATAAGGGTTCTATCTTGTGTCTCACCAAATTAGTGTACCATTAAATCTCTTACAATATTGTATAGGTATACATGTGTCTTTTGATAAATATCTTTTTGCGATAACTGCATGTGCTTATGAATAATAATCGGATTTACAAGTGATCAGATGGAGATTGAGGTGCGCACTGCCCAAGATCATATTATGATGTGTAGCTGACTTGCTCGGGCTGATGCCCGAGCTTGATTATTGTATATAAGGACACTATTGTACAGATAGTCGCACAGCTCGTATTTTTGTCCGTCGCTCCCGCTGAGCTCCCATCATTACTTCCTTAAATATTCATACCAAGATGCCGCAAGAATTCCCATTCACCGAAGCGCAGTCCACCGGACTAACGCACCGTGCTCTCCTCGCCTCCGTTCTTGCCTCTGACGCGCTTGACGAGATATCAAATGGAGAGGACTTTGAAGCTGTTGAGCGATACTTCCGAAACCAAGGATTGGCGGACAGTGATGGAAAAATAATCAGAGGGATGATGTTTTGGATTTATCCGACTGGGCTGCATGGGCCGTATCATAAATCGGAAAAGGGAACCATCGAGCAGCACGGGACGCTAATGACAGTAGCAAGAGGGGCCACGGTTGCAGAGGCGATGATTGCAGCAAGAAGAGGATTTACGGAAGATGGGACAAGTCATGTGCATGTCCCCGCATCGGGGGACTGAATGTTAAGAACAAAGCATTGTAGGAATTGGGTTGTGACTGTAAAGATACATGAAGAGGACGAAGGAGTATGTAGCGAACTATTTGGGCACACAACCACATACATAGCTACGGTCCAAATGTATTTGTCTCCCTAGAGGAAGTGAACTCGCCACCGCAGCCATGGCAGGTAGTGCAGGATGAGGAACACTGCATTCGGAATCGGGGTTAATTCTTGCTATCCTTAATTCATTGATCCACCAAGATGTGTATTTGTGAGTTTTCATAGCCATGACAAAAGGTAACCAGATAACCTGATATGTGACATGTAAGTATTGTTACCCGGATTAGAGGTGCTGTGAAAATTGAAAAACGAACATCTGCTGTTTGTGGTGGTCTTGGAGATGCATCCGTCGCAGAACCCATGGTTAAGAATTGATAGTTGATGGTTAGAGACTGAAGACTTGGCAATCGGGATGCAAGGGTATCCAGCACTTGAGGATCAAGAGTATGGCATGAAAATTGCAGTCTTCTCAATCCTAAGATGCCATTCTGCGAAGGAAGACCATCTATCAAGTCTTTGAGGGCGGAAAACGAGAGCTTGAAACCAGTGTCCAATGTGAGTGAGGTGAGGTTTGGCATCGTAGAAGCGAGTGGGGGAAGAGGGTTTTCGTGTCTTATCCAGGTCCTTGAACGGTCTGGTATACCGATGTGGAATGAAGTGACGTTTGCAAAATGAATTTGTGATATGGCGGGTTGGTGATGTGGGGAGAAAAAGAATATTTCGGTTTGAGACGAAGTTCCTATGGGATAATTCTGCGGAGGGGTGGGCAGTAATTCAAGTTGTTCAAGTTGAGAAGAGTGCTTTTGGATGAAGTCAAATATCCCATTCCTCGTCGGAAATGTCCAGCTGATATTTGTAGAGCAAATTTCCAATATGCGCAATTTCGGTAATTGCGGAAGAGTAGCCAGATATCTGTCCAGGTTAACCTCTACGGATGAGCTGAATCTGAAGGACTGGAGAGTATCTCTGGAGGTTGACACTATGCATGTCAAGGAGTGCAACGACGACATATATTTTGGTGGTCTCCTCTCGTATTTACCGTTCAAAACGATTTCCAGATCCCGCAAACGATTTAAAACCTGTGGGTTGTAGATAAATGGCCGTAAGATTCCAGGCAAGTTAGACGCTGAGGCATCGATAACTAGCTTGGCAATTTGGGGATTTTGGTTGACGGAAACGACGACAGCATCTAACAACGCAAGGAGATCGTTGTTGGCCTCGCTGTCATGCAAAATAATGGTAATCTGTTGTAAACCCTTGCAACGCAGAAGTCGACTGCTCGCAAATCGAAGAATCGACTGGGTAGTTTGTCTCGGGCCTAGTGCTTTAATCTTGGTTTGTACCCACTTCTGTATTGAACCTGTTTCAAATGGTGTCTTTTGAGATAGGGGGCGATTCTGAGGAAGAAACTCCAAGTTAATGTGAAGATGGCGAACCCGATTGGATAGATCGCGACGCCTGAGGAGAGTTATTATTAGATTATATTAGAACATATCTCGCTTTTATGGGTAGTTTAAGCAAACAAAAGAGTTAGAGATAGCTCACATAAGTTGGTTTAATCTCGAGCGTGTCTTCTCATCGTCGTTCACGATATCAATTTGGCCATAGATATCATCCAATCCCAATTGAAAGAGGGCACGACTGACATCGATATACTTTCTTGCTGAGCGTGGTGGCAAGTACGAAAAGATGTGGAGCCACAATTCGACAGGCAGATCGAGTCTGGACATTGATGGGTGGAGGGAAGAAAAGAAAACAAGGTGAAGTCAACAAGTTATGCTGCGCAGCGGGCACCGCATTAACCCGCTATAACAACCGAAAACTGTGTGAATGACATCTGATGTAGCTCATTGCCTTGATCTCTTTTACTAATCTAATTATAGAGGGAGTTGAGCTGATACGAGTCGCGTTGTCGGTAATGTATGTTGAATGAGGTGGGCGGAGTAAACTGTGTAATAGAAGTGACTTATTTGCTGTTATACAACATCATCCAGTAACGTCTCCATCTAGAACACAAATAAAAATACAAGCTATGAAAGACAAATTAGATGTCCGCGACAAAAGACAAGGCTATGCGCAGCTTACCAGATAGTATACAGGAGAGGAATGTACATCTGGGAGATGTGTTACTTTTTTGAAGTTACGCCGAAACAGCAACAGTCTTTGGAGCCTCATCGGCGATGGTGAGCTTCTCAAGAGCATCCTCAAAGTGATCATCGTCGCTGTCATCCTCTTCTTCTTGTTGTTCCTCTTCGCCCGAGTCCTCGTCATCGGGTGGCTCGTCCTCATAATCCAGCTAGAAGGGGGCAAAATGGTCCAGTTCAAGAGACATAAGAGTGGGCCAGGAAATCGAGACTTACTGGGTCGTAGATAACCCTGATAATCAAACTGCAACTAGGGCACGTTGCGATATCTTCGTAGTTCGCCAACTGACGCCGTGAAATTTCAAAACGATCGCCACAGGGGCATGGGTAATGATAGACGCGCTTCTCCTCGTCCCATGTCATGTCCTCGATTTCAATTTCGTCGTAATAAGCACCCATAATGTGTTGGCAGTGTAGGCGTAAATAAATCTAGAGAATTAGTGGTAGATGATATGTGGGTATGTTAGGCGTCGCTGGTCGTGAGTGGTGGCAAGTTGCAAGATAGACGTTGACAAAATTTGACTCGGTATTGCTGCTAAATCGTGGGAAATCTGATAGCACAGCCACTTTCGGTAAAATGGTCGTCATGGACTTTTCCGAGACGCCCAGATATCTGCCAGGGTCAGTGTCAATTTGACATCTGTTCAGGTTCGAACTTCAACATGGCTGTTCTGGTTAAAACGCCGTCGACCTGTGCACAAAACACCTACTCATCTTCTCCTTCTTTCTCCCCTTACAATGACAACCCCTGACCTGCCAGTTGAGCTGTGGCTTGAAATCTTGTCGTATCTCCCTCGCAGTGCTTTGCGAAAGACAATGGGTGTAAACAGAATGCTATTTGAGATGGCATTCAACGACATCTATGAAGAAGTGAGGCTAATAGCAGCCGATAAGGAGATGGTGAAAACACTCAAACAATTAAGGTCTGCAAGGGTCAACTCCTCAGTTGTCCACTCCCAGCCTGACACTTGATAATAGTCACCAGAATATCTCTCAACGGGTCAAGTTCCTTCTAATTCGCCCGGCATTTTTGCCCGGAATCGACGAGGTGCCGACCGAGGGGTCCACCTCATCCTCAAAGGTCTACTCTTGGCACTACTTCAAGAACCGTTTTCATAAACCTGAAGGCGCCACTTTGCCCAATGAACATCTACATGATCCAGCTTACTTAGTGCTCGAAGCTGCGAGTAAGGGCATAAACAATTGCATGAACCTCCGAGAAGTCAGCATCGTCATATACGACCATAGTCTCACTCCCGCCTTTCGAGACTTTTACCAATCTCTATGGTTGAGCAACTCATTGGGACCCCGGCTACAGAAGTTATCAATCGAAACCACCCAAACGAAGTTACCAGCACTTCTGGGGCCTATAACGGCTAACACCCATGTCTTAAACAACCTGTACGAATTGGGCTTCATGTTTGGGCCCACTCGTTTTACTCCCAGCCCGGCGGAGGTGCATGCCTCGAGAAAGGCCCTGGAAAAGCTTCTCCAAAAGCTCAAGTCTCAGCTGACCTCACTCACATTTTCCTCCTCAGCCTATATAGACTTCGACCAGATGCTCCAACTGGTACCCCAACTTCCTCTGTTGCGGAGAATATCTCTTTCGGTCTCTTTCAATTCCAGGAACTTTCCGAGCTTTTTTGGACCGCTTTTCGACTTCATTCAAAACTCCCCGGCCTTACAGAAACTCGAAATTAGATCGAGCCCCCGTAATATTGCCGTTTTATTTGGTCCCGATATCCAGTACGGTCTCTGGCTCCTTGGGTTAGGCGCGAATTGCTTTCAAACCCTCCGGCTTCCGCTGCTCGAAACCCTTCATCTCGAAATTCCCGCAAGCCCCTTCCTCAGCACAAATGTCCTCTTCGACGCAGGCAAAGCGTCTTTTCTCTCATCGATTTCCAAAGTAGCGTCGAACCTTAAATCATTGGTTTTTGAAGGAAAGGACCATTCCCCGGCTGATATCAAGTCAATGATAGATGGTTTGGTCATGAAGGATGCCACTCCCACATTGACAAACCTGGAATTTCCTTGCGAGAACTTGACAGCAGAGGTCTTCGACCTACTGGCGTCAAAACTCCCCACTCTCCGCAGCTTGACGATCCACCCAACTACGATCGGCGCAGCACAGGAAACATATAGGGAGACAGTAAGGTCCAATGAGTTTGATAGTGATACTCAGCTAATTTTTTGTGTAGAATGCTTTTTATGACACCATGGAATCTCGTCGATACAATTCCTGGGCGCTCGAGAAGATCCGCATCACCTCGATATCTTATTCCTGCGAAATGAAGCTGGGTCACCCAGACCAAGTTACCATGCGAAAGGTTGTAGGGTGTTTCCCAAAGAGGGTCATAGTAGACAACGAGTATCTTTGCGATTGTCTAGCAATATATTGACCAAGAATGATATTTTTCTCTCTGTGTTCTTCGTTCGAGATTGATTTTATCCCGACTAGGAACCGTCAAATTTCTGCACACTGCGATGGTTAATGATGATTGGACAAATCCCCGGATCATTGGAAGGAAGAACTTGTACGAGCACGAGAACTTTGGAGGTCATACAGTACAGATACTTGGTCAGTGGCTTGCCTTGTGCACAATTGATTGTAGCACATGGTACAAACACCACTCGCCTTGAGATGACTCAGGATGACTCATACTTGTTCTCGAGTCTATTTATCGATAGAATCGTGAAGGGATTCAATCAGCACTTACCATCATCACCCTAGGTGTCCAATTTTACACTGATCGACGACTGTATCATGAACTCACAATCGGAAGAGCTATATGATGTCAACTTTTGTTTTCCAGTCCCGGAACGCCTGGAGAGCCGTCGAGTGGCATTGGTGCCGTTTATCGTAAGTGGTGGACGTCACGCAAAGATTTTGAGTTGAAATGAGCTCATTGTATTCTGCGTTCTTCAGCCTAAACTTCACTCAAAGGACTTTTATGATCTGGCGTGTTCATATCCAGAAGTATTCAACTATCTTCCGTTCGGACCATACGACACTATCAAAAACTTCGAACAAACGCTCGTAGAGAATCGCGCGCGCAAAGATCCGGGCTGGCTTCTCATGATAGTCTTTGATAAAACTAAACCCGCTCCGAGTGATAAAGATGCAATATATCCCGGCGCCTTGGCGGGGTGCATAGCACTAATTAACACGTCTGCCCCGAACTTGGCCACCGAAGTCGGGTGTATCATTATCTTTCCACCTTTCCAGAGGACACATGTCACCTCGAACACCATCGGTTTACTCCTCAACTTCGCATTAAACACTTCTGATGTCCAGGAAGGCGCTTTGGGACTGAGGCGTGTCGTATGGCAAGCAAATGCACTGAATAGTGCGAGCATCAGGGCAGCAGAGCGAATGGGGTTCCAGCGTGAGGCATTATTGAAATGGGATAGAGTGCTTCCACCTGGAAAGGAGCTCATCGGCGCAGGAAATGGAGTCGCATTGAGGGCTGGTGACCCGAAGCCTGATCATTCCGGGAGGGATACGGCTATTCTGAGCATCTCCTGGGAAGGCTGGGAGGAAGGAGGTAGGGAGCGAGTAAACGAGATTATAAACAGAGGTACCTAGGCTGGAATATATAACGTACTAGACTTCCTGCAGGAATCTCTATCACAAATGATTCTTTATAACGAGGATGAGCGTCTATGTGATTAGATGAAAGAAAAAAGAAATTTGTGCCTTTTCTGGCCTTTCAAGTTAGCCCCAATCAGGTCCGAGATCATCTCGGTCCTTCCTGCTTCGGAGTTACATAAGATACAGTGCTACTTGCAATTAAACCACCACCTCGCCAGACATCCTTGAGTTTGCTGACAAAACAATGGCATGTTACTTGTACGTAGACTTAAATTGTCGATTCGACATGCTTATGTGTGTTGGCATTGAGGTAGGCCCAATTTCCACGGTTTTATTGACACATCCTTCCGAACAAAAACACGAGGCTGCAACTTGAACTTGAAGGGCGTTTTAGGAAGTCCTCTGCGGCTTGCTCTCATCTCTGACGCTACTCGATGTTAAAAACTCAGTCTTGAATCTAGTATATGCAATGGCCACTCCTGATCTTCCGTTGGAGGTTTGGCTCCTGATTCTGTCTTATCTGGGACCTGCAGATGCCAAAGCTTTTCGAAGAATGATTGGTGTAAACAGGAATTTCTTCGAACTGGGGATGAACAGCTTGTACGAGACGATGCGCTTAGAAGCAGGAGATGCAAATACTATTAGAAGGTTTACGCAATTAAAGTGAGTCACAGATACACCGTGCCTTAGCCTCCAGTTTTACTGCTACTTCATTTTATTGTAGGCACAGTAACATTTCACGACGTGTTCGCTACCTTCTTATCGATCCACTATTCCTGCCCAAGTCTTCCTGGTCCTACGAGCGGTCGGTCCCCGTGATTCCACAGAAGCCAGCCATATTTCGGTACCAGCTCCTGAGCCTAGTGAACGAGGTGAAGGCAGCCATCTCTGTCGATCTTATTGGCGATATCCTGTACGCAGCAAAGCGAGGCATCAAATCTTGCAATAATCTCCGAGAAATTCAAGTCACCCTACACGACCGTGTAATGACCCCTGCCTTTTTGGACTTCGCTAGCTCCGTCTGGTCAAACAAATTAGTTGCACAGTCGCTGGAGAAGATAAAGATTTCTACGACAACTCCTAGGTTGCCGGTCCTTTTGAAGCCTATCACAGCCCACGCGCACAACCTAACCAACTTGCTTGAATGCGACATATCATTCTTATCGACTGCTCATATCCCAACCCCGGAGGAAAATCGATCTGTAACTGTCCCCTTGCAATGCTTCCTACAAGCTATGGAGACGATTGGGACTCAGGTCACGTCCTCCACCGTCTTGGAAATTCGGGGTGATGTACTCCGTGCCTCAGCACCTCCCCTCCCTACAATAAACAACCAGGTCCTCTCACTCCATTTTCTTAATGCAACTTTGTCAGGATCATCAAAAACTGTGCCCTTCGTCAATGTGCAAGCACATTCTGTCAAGCAGCTCAACCTACGGTCTATATATTGGAATTCGGAAATAGATCCGTGGGGTTATGTGGACCAGAGTTGCGCAGGGTTTGTCTTGTCTGAAGGAAAGGATCGCTTCGAAGCCCTACGCCTCCCCTTTCTAGAGAACCTCCACATTACGATTGAAAGGTGGGGACCTGGCCTCGGGCGGTTGTCACAATACCTCGGACAAAAACACCCTTTCTTTTCGACACTTCCTGTTGTAGCACCGAGGCTCAAGTCATTGACACTCCTCGGACCATACTTTGCCGATGTCCAGGCCGACATATTCCTTACTCTGATTGCGGACGGCTACGACAGGCATGGGCAATCCGGTTCCATTCAACATTTCGAGTTCACGTGCAACAAGCTTACCGCAGAAATGTGTATTTTGCTATCGTCAAGGATGGCATATCTAACGAGCTTGGTGATTCACCAGCGAGATCTTGGAGCTATTGCTAGGGATCAGACGACGGTAGGCCCTGAACATCTTTGGCCTTGCATTGTGTAAATGGTATCTAATATGGCACAACCCCTAGTCCAGTTTTTTTGGCATTACAGAATGCCCTCGATTTGATGACTGGCGCCTCGAGCATCTACGCATCACAAAAAGGTGCGACTGCGACATGGGCCAGCCTGATATGTTAGCGATGAAGATGGTAGCTCATTGCTTTAAGGGTAGGAAGGTGCAGTTGGATGACGAGGATAAATGTGTGTGTGGAAATGGCAACTGGCGCCTGTCGTGATTGTGACACGGAGACCCCAGTACCGTTTACAACTAGTACTGCTAGTGTTGTCTTCCCTTTTCTCGACAAGTCCTGGTTCGATTAGTCATAGAATGAGGTGGACCTGCTCCTATTGGAAATGCTTGCTGTGTGAACCTAACATCCAGTGTTCTTCTGGTAGAATACTAGTACAACCCTTTTCATTTTGGCGCCAGCTCTGAACAATGGTTCGGACTCCATGGATTTGACCCGGGGGCGCAGATTCAAGTTCCTCTAATCCAAAAATACTTAGCTTGCTTTGACGGCCTTGTGCCTGAAACACGCGGGAATATTGTCCTTGAACTTGAGGCCTTGAGGGTCCAAAGGCGGGAGGTGGCTGTGCTTCCAACAATCTTGCTTTCAACCAACTCGTCTTGACACCTTCAGAAATTAGCGCCTCACACCCTTTCGACTCAACATGACTACTCAAGATCTGCCTGTAGAAATATGGCTTGAAATTATGACATATCTCTCTCCCGATGAACGACGCAAAACATTAGGACTCAACAGAACGCTGTTCGATGCCATCTTCGACGAGATTTATAGGGAAATAACACTACTACCTGGCGACAAATCCAGGAAGAAAATCCTTAACCAAATACAGTGCGAAAGCATCTCTTGACATGTTTTTCTAGAGGCCTCATAACTAACTAGACATGAGAGCATATCGCGGAGGGTTCGAACCCTCGTGATCAATACTGCATTTTTGAAGCCCATAAACTTGAAGTCTCTTGAAGAATCCGAAGCTGCTCCGACCTGGGTATACAGGAATTTGCTAAAGCCTTTCAAGAACTTGAAGCATGGACTCCGAGAAGCAGAGCTCTCTGATGAGCTAGACATCTTGAGCACCGCTGCAAAGAGGGGTCTACCGTCTTGCGCAAACCTTGTAGAAGTCGAGATCACCACCACTTATAACGATACAGAGCTCAGCAGTGAATTCTTAGACTTCTGCAAGATTTTCTGGTCGAAGAACACATTTGGATATAACTTGACGAAGCTCACTATCACGGAAACCTTCACCTACTTTCCACAGGTTCTGACAGCGATTGTTGCGAACGCTCATAAACTAGAAAGCCTACGAGAGGTGCATTTGAAGTTTGCAGAAACATATCTCGGTTTTCGAGATAAAGCCCACAGACGATTAAAGAAGATTATCCAACAATTTATCGAAAAATGTAAACCAAGAGGAACGAAATTTACGTTCAGTGTAGAGGCAGAAGTCTACCACGACCGGATTCGCACAACTGTGCCTCCCCTCCCATATCTGAATGACATATTTCTGTCAATCGATATTTACGACGTGTTGGACCACGACAACTTCACCGTTCTTTGCGAGTTTATCAACAAGCAGGCCTCGTCCGTCACAAAGCTCGTCATTCATGGCCCTTCACAGATGGAACGCACGATAGATCACTTTGGCGAAGGTTCATGCGCACGTTATGTCCTTCAGCCTGGCCCAGATCGTTTCCACACACTCCGTCTTCCCTGCTTGACCGAGCTACACATAAATCTTCCCCCGTTCCCAGTTAGTCATGGACTTGAGCCTGCACTCACTGCAAACACCCCATTTTTCTCTTCCTTATCAGATGTAGCTCCAGCGCTCAAGGTACTCTGTCTTCAAACCAGAAATCATATTGACACAAGCGGTTTTACTTCTGCCTTGGTCGACGGTCTACCCAAGTCGCTAGAAAGCCTCGAGCTATCGTGTCCCGCGCTGGATGCCACCCTCTTTGATTCTTTATCTTCAAAAATACCGTCCCTGCGTAGTTTGACGATCCACGCAAATATACCGTTCATAGGAAATCATGTCTCAAAGGATGTCGTAGGTTTTCAGCAGCTCTCTAATAAAAAAAATGTGGGCTGACCAATTATCTTTGTGTCTTTATTTTTACAGCTCATCTTTCGCGGGGAGATGCAACTACGAACATACTCGTCATGGGGCCTTGAAACTCTTCGAATCACCCAGAAGTGTTGGATTTCGCGTGGCGAAGGAGTGCATCCTGATGTTTCAACGATGGCTATTGTTGCAGCCTGCTTCCCAGAAAATGAGGTGCGCATGGATACACGAAATGATTGTGATTGTAGATCCCCTACATAAATACACTGGGTGAATGCATAAGTTCTTAGGCGTTATGTCGTCCCATATGACGGGCCAGTTGCTTGAGCATTCCCTGGCCCATTGCCTAGCAGAGGTTCCGACTCCTCTAAATCCTCTCCAACGACTCCCTGTGCAGGAGCCTCTGGTATACGTATCAGAGTGACGAATAGAAGCGCCAGCGCAAGGGAGCTCGCGCATACAAAGAAGATCGTGCGGGGGTATGATGCGACAGTGTTTGCGTAAATAAAGCCATAAAAGAATGGTCCAAAGAATTGAGAACTATTGACAATTGTGAGCGACTGATGTGCAGCTTGAGATGATTTGTGGGACCAACCCTATGGCAGATACAACACCCAAGCCGCCAAATAACCGCCCAACCTCTGTTCCGCCCTGTCGTGTATATAGCGCCAGGGCAATACTCTGCATAGCCGGTGATGAGCTCCGAACCCACATCCCTCCGAATTCCGCATTTTCGGCATTTTTACCATGCACCGTTTATCCTTCATTCCCCGACTGCACGGTACCTCCCTCATTCGATTATTTTGTTTATTTTTAGTTCTATTTTCGATTCCTTGAAACGCTTCGGCGCTAATTTCCTTAAATCCTTTCATTTTCTTATTGTTTTCATTCGTATTTCCATTTTAGTTTACCTTCGTAGTACCACTGCACCTCATGTACTTTATTTACTGTACACTATTTCCACCACCAGAATAGACAAGTTTTCCCCTCAGTTTCGCTCCAGTTCGTCGCCTTCGTCCCTCGTCGTCTTCGTAATTCGCATTTCGTGTCGTTTTCGTTCGTATTTCGTCGTTCTGCGTGCATTCGGCACCACCCTTCCTCTCGTTTTCCCACATTTTCCCTTAGCACTCGCAGACCCCACGACCTTGCAACGTCGCGCTTACTCACCCATCATCACACTATCCTCATCCTCACATCATCTCACACATTATATTATATTTCATATCTAGACTTACCGTAACGCGCACATCAAATTTGGAGCCCACCGCGAGGGGTCTGTCTGAAGCGCTCCACATTCATTAGCATAATAATCTCGTAACTCGTTATCACGCCGATCCGTTATTCGCTCCACAGCACCACCGTCACCTTCGTTATTCATCATGTCCATCATCGTTCCTTTACCAACTCGAGGATCCAAGAACGCCCCCGTTTTCACTGACGCGCATACCCGAGAAATTCACCGCTATTTCGAGACCGTCGAGTTCTTACTCAAGCAAGCACAGATCACCAGCGCACGTGAATGGATCGACACAATCGTGTTCTACGCAGACTTCGAGACCTCCGATTTCTGGCAGTCGCTCCCTCCGTTCTCAGCTCAGCCTCCCAATTACACAGCTTTCAAGGACACCGTTCTCGCGCTCTACCCCGAAGCCGATTCAACTCACGACAAGTTCACGATCGCCGACCTCCAGCAGCTAATTTTCGACACTCATCACACCAGAATTCATGACATCAACTCTTTAGGACAGTACTATCGTCGTTTCCTTCACATTTCCAACTTCCTTGTTTCGAAATCTCGCCTCTCAGACATCGATACTCATCGCCTCTTCGTTACCGGCTTTCCAGACCAGCTCCAGGAGAAGATACTGGCTCGTTTACAGGTGAAATTCCCCGATTCTCATCACGACGATCCATGGCCCGTTGATCATGTTTACGACGCGGCTTGTTTCATTCTTCGATGTTCAGCCAACTCCGTTCCTTCGTCATCAGCATCGCCAGCGTTACCTCATCATCCTCGTCCCGTTCCCTCATCTCAGCCTTTGTCTTCATTGGGAATCGTCCCACTGAATGATATCACGGCCCAGTTCTCAGCGCTCACCCAGGAACTCACGAAATCGATTCACGAGATCATCCAGCAGTCACGGCATCAGGTCCATTCGAGATCAGCACCCAGTTCACGCAGATCATGTCATTTTTGCGGCAGCTTCAGCCACTTTATCGGAAAATGCTACACAGTCATCGATTACATTCGAAACGGAAAGTGTCAGCGCAACCACTATGGTAAAGTCGTCCTTCCATCTGGTGCCTTCGTCCCTTCGAGCATCCCTGGTACAATCCTCAAGGAGAAATTCGACGAGTATCATCGCCTCAATCCGAATCAGGTCGCCGCTCCGCAATTCGTTCATGCTATCATTCCAGGTCCCTGTCGTTCGTCGCCCCCATCCAACGAGTCGCTTTCGATCGATGCTCGTATTGCTACGTTAGAAGCTGAATTGGCTACGCTCAGAGCCACTCAGACATCGTCTCACAAGCCCCAGGTCGTTCCTTCATCACCTCCTTCGCCTTCGTCGTCGTTTTCCACTCCAGCGCACCCATTACACTCGAATTCGGACTCAATTTCGTCGCTCACAACTTCGCCGCCCTCTCACATCGTCTCAACGTCGAACCACGGCTCATTTCATTCGTCTCAGGACATCACGACGTCCCAGGGCGTTCCAGCATCCAGCCACACTCCTGTCGTTGCAGCGCTCAGTCTCCAACAGCCAGATCATAAGCCAATCGTCGCCACAGCATCCGATCCCGATCTGGTTTCCTCAGCGTCACTCAGTACAGCTCCGTCAACCGAAAATCAGCATGTACATTGTAAAGTAGATCCCCCACACGTCACCACTGCTTCGTTGTCATCGCTCCCTTTCGCTGCCCCGTTCCCATCGAGTTTTATCAATTCTAATTCGTCTGTTGATCGTCCTGCTTCGTTACCACCCCCAGAACTTCATTTACCATTTTATAGTTTCATTCAGTCATCTCATATTTCGTCGTTTTCGCCTTTCGTTGTTTTACAGTTACTATTCGTTCTGAGTAGTATTCATACTTCGTTCTCACATATCTTCAATTTTCTTGCTTTTATTTTCGTTTTCCTATCATTTTATATTCAATTCATATTCACTTTTTGTTCACAATTATTCGTCTTCATCGCCTCTTTTATCGTTGTATTCGTTTCCGTTTTGATATTGCGCTCACTTTTACAGGAATTTCATCGTCTTCCGCTTCCTCAACATCAACATTCGTTCCCATATTCGCTTCTTGACCGATTTCGAACGCTTTTCCATAGGGTTTCATCGCCACCTGCTCCTATTCACCATCGTCCAGATCAACCATCGCACAGCAACGTTGTTTTGATTCGAAACAAGCGCCCGGCCAGCTCCAATATCGATCCAGCAAAGCAGGTCATCATCACGAAGTCAAAGGGTTTCATTCATTCTCACCGTATTTCGTCGCATCGTCCCAGCACCAGCATCGCAATTCGGCCGCCAGCGGGTTCAGTACCAACGAAACCACGCCCCCACGTTCGAAATAGACGATTTTCGCGACACATATGAAGGTTTAGGAGCATCGGTTCAAGAGGAATTCGAGGAGTAGTGACCGAGGACGGTCAGAATTTCAGCAAGAGGGGAATACATGGTTGAGTCCCCTATTTTTCGATTTTATTTCATTATTTTTCGCATTTTTCGGGTTCATTTTACCTTCGTCGTGTTTCTGACCCCCCTTTCGTCATTCGTTTCCCATTATTATCGCGATTCGTTTCAGCGCATCGTTAGCCCAGTGATGATTTACTGAGGGCTTCCTATTTTCTTACTGCTTTCTTCATTTTATTAAGCAGATTCGAGGTCCATTTCATTCGTGTATTATTCGTATTTCGTCTATTTTATTGTGTTATCATTCGTTCGCATCATATTTACCATCTTCATCACATATCCGGTGCCATTTCATTCTATTTTCGTTCATTACTTCGTTTTTCGTTACCCATCAGTGCTCTATTTCATCACTTCATCATTTTATTCAGTTTGTAGTATATTCTCTTCACCTGTTCTCGTCGTCTTCGTTCACCTTCATCCCCGTTCCGCTTCCGTTTCGCATTTCAGGTAGCTTCGAGGTCCTCAGGTGACTGGGGACAGTCACAGTCTCAGCAAGAGGGGAATATGATGAGCTCCGAACCCACATCCCTCCGAATTCCGCATTTTCGGCATTTTTACCATGCACCGTTTATCCTTCATTCCCCGACTGCACGGTACCTCCCTCATTCGATTATTTTGTTTATTTTTAGTTCTATTTTCGATTCCTTGAAACGCTTCGGCGCTAATTTCCTTAAATCCTTTCATTTTCTTATTGTTTTCATTCGTATTTCCATTTTAGTTTACCTTCGTAGTACCACTGCACCTCATGTACTTTATTTACTGTACACTATTTCCACCACCAGAATAGACAAGTTTTCCCCTCAGTTTCGCTCCAGTTCGTCGCCTTCGTCCCTCGTCGTCTTCGTAATTCGCATTTCGTGTCGTTTTCGTTCGTATTTCGTCGTTCTGCGTGCATTCGGCACCACCCTTCCTCTCGTTTTCCCACATTTTCCCTTAGCACTCGCAGACCCCACGACCTTGCAACGTCGCGCTTACTCACCCATCATCACACTATCCTCATCCTCACATCATCTCACACATTATATTATATTTCATATCTAGACTTACCGTAACGCGCACATCACCGGACTAATGCCTAATCCGAAGGAGCCAACCATGCCCATCAGAGTAAAGACCAAAGCGCTCGTAAATGTCCCAATGGAGCAGTATACGATGATACTGAGCACTAATGAGGCCTTCACAATATTGAGATCGAATGTGAATGAGTAAACCTCTTTTTTGATTGTTGTGGGAGGGTCCGTCGAGGTGTCAAGGGTTTCAACGATCACAGGACGAGGCTTGAAGCTTTTAGTTATGACTGTTGACGAGAAACATAATGGATGAGATATGTGCGTTGAATATCACCGAAAAACGTACTTGGAAATATGAGCGTGAGGAAGATGCCACTCGTCAAGCCTACCAGGCCGATAAAATACCCTTGCTACACCCCATGTCAGTCATTAGCCGTAAGTGAGCAAGACGGCAGGCAAACACACTTCGACCGAACTCCAGTGGAAAGTAGCTGCGGCGTATAACAATTTGAAAGGATGACAGCCCTAAATGTACAATCAGGTTCTCGTCTCAAAAGTGTTGCAGGGATTGAAATAGGTACCATTATTGCGACAGTGCTCCCATAGCCAAGTGCCATTAAGGTTAAGCTCCAGTCCCGCTTTTTCTTCTTCAATGGGTTTCTGCTGTCTTCTCGGTACGGCAGGAAAACCGTAAGTGGCCTCAGGAATGGGAAGATGCGATGAACATTGAAGGAGATTCCACCCATGTTGCGTTGATCTGCTCCTTCCAACGATGAGGTATGCAATTCTTGAAAATATTTCGCCTTGGACTCTTGTCTTCGTTCTTTGGAAACAGATTCAGGTAAAATCAAGAAGGCCCACAGGGCGAGCAGTACATGAAGAGCAGCTGTAAAATAGAAAACTGATAGAGTATTGTGAGTGGCCGCAATAATAACACTTCCAATTGTTGGTCCGAGGGCGATCCCAACCAGCAGGAGCCCCACAGTCAGAGAGAAAAACCGAGATCTAGATGCATAATGAATTTAAAATCACCTCACGAAGAATAATGTATTGGGCCTACCGGCTGCTCTCGTCTGTTACATCTGCCATGTAGGACTGTAGTGAAGCTTCGCCTGCAGCCATTCCTTTTGGAGAAATACAATTAAACCCAATTTTATTTACATGAATTCAAGAACTCACCTCCTAGCAATCCCTCGACAACAGATGCTACAAGCAGAAACCATGATCCGCCAGGGAGAATTTTATAAAATCGCACAACGGATATGAAGACAATGTCAGCCACAAGAGCACCTGTCAACGAGAGACCCATGACGCGTGTGCGGCCATGCCGGTCTGAGAACTGCATCCAAAACATTATAAGTGCAGCCTAAAAATGCGAAGAGAGGACTCACTGAGCCCCAGAATCCAGTTGTCAGGCAGGTCAGGACACCCATCGTGGTTGTAATTGCTGTACATAGATCTCAGAGTCTCTACAAAAACAGACAAGGCTAGACGCACCTGTAGCGAGCTTCGCTGCGGCAGCCTGAACGGCGGGATCCGATGCACAATCTGGAAGCCTCTCATCAGCAGTATCTGCGAATGCTGCATTAAACGGGCCAGAAATCAAGTCTATCGTGGCTAATTTCTGTTCCCGACATGCAGCAATTGTATATATTTCTACACGTGGTGCAATCGTCGCAGAATAGGCGATAGTTAGAAGGGGCGCTGTGACCAATAGCCTGTTCAAGAGTCAAAACGCGTGGTATGAGCAAAAAATGCAAGCCTAAAACAAAACCGAAAACTCACCACCAAGGTGATGGTCGTCTCCACCAAGGCAGTTTCTCTTGCCTGTCCTCGATGTGCCTACTTTCGACCTCAGCTTGGTTTTCAACCACTATCATGGCCACGCCGTCGACCTTATCTCTCTCGTGGAGTGTCAGGATAAGATGGTGACGGGAAGAAATCCCCAATCAATCAGGTGATTATAGGCCATATGATATAAAACCGACGATGCTGCGTTAATGTTGTGGGAGATATGTTGAACCTCGGGCTCAGTACTGCGAGAATACAGTCAGAGTGAATTCAAGAGTTGCTTTCAATGGCATCATCGTCGGCATTTCCCGTACCGTGTGATCTCCTTACTGCCTCCTTCAACGAGCACCCAGCTGATCGTCGTACACCATTAACGACAAAACCTGGGCTACTATTAATGAGCTAATTGCAGGCAGTGTAGGAGGAGCAGCGCAGGTGCTCGTTGGGCGACTTCTGGATACCATCACGATGAGAGCTCAGATTGCGCCAAGTTGGCTATTCATGTTCGTGTTCTTGGAACGGTAACTGACAACACCTCAGAGGGCATGTTTGTAAGGTTGTCATGATATGGTGGCTACTGAACTATGGTTCTAACATTGATCCACCACCAGGCAGGTCCAATGGATATTTTAAAGCAAACTCTCCGAAATGAAGGGTTCTATTGCGCTTTACAAGGGTAAAGCCTAACCGAGAACCCCTGACGAGGTGCTGATGACTTCCTCAAGGGATGGCCAGCCCCCTCATCGGAATCGCGGGCGTCAATTCACTCCTCTTTGCTTCGTATGGTATCTCGAAGCGAATTATATCACCATACCCCCAACTAAATTGCATTGGCCGGAGTTGTGGCCGGTGCAGCAAATGCCATTCTTGCAAGTCCGGTGGAGATGTTCAAAGTTAGAATGCAAGGCCAGTATGGTGCTGCAACCGATAAGAAGCTGCTAGCAGTTGTTGGACATATGTGGAGAGATTGGGGATTCAAGAAGGGCATTATGAGAGGTTACTGGGTATGTTATATCCTTGATAAGATCTTGACGTCCCTCAATTTCTTCAGGTAACCGTTGCTCGTGAAATTCCTGCTTATACTGGGTAACTCCTTCAACGAAACAGAATCTAGACGGGATCACGAGCCGACCATACCCTTGTAGGTTTTATGCTGGTACGTTTTCTACGACTTATCACAGCACACATGCTCATTTTTTAGCCTTCGAATTTTCCAAAGCAAATTCTCCGCACATTATGGCAAAGATTTGCCAGTGTGGGCCTTGCTGGCAAGTGGCTCAACCGGTGGTGTACGTTGTCCCCCCCTCTAAACTTTCTACAAGTACGCTAACCTTCGTTATATGTAGACTGCCTAGCGGATGTCATGTTATCCACTTGGTATATGTTTATCGAGTTCGAGGGATCAACCATATTAATCTTTTGTTCTCAAAGACGTTGTGAAATCCCCCATCCAACTACGCGCAACCCCACCTACCGGGACCCCAGTGCAGTATATTGCTCACGAGCTCAAAGCTATCGTGGTAGAATTTTGATTGTGAGTTGCTAGCTTGTGGATAGATTCATATTGCTGATACCTTGACTTAGTGTTGGACTTTTCCGTGGTTTTTCGCCGTCATGTAAGCTTCATCTGACTTTCTCGTACCGTCCCTCGATTTCTAATTTATTTCACACTATTGCGAAGGTATCACCTGTCCACCATGCATGTTTGAATTTGCGCGTTGAATATTCGCGACCAGTATTCCAGCAGCTGCAAGCACATTCGCCGCTTTCGAATTAACACGAGGTAAAATATGCACACCCTCCCATCTCGAACGACATACCCACAACCCCCCTAGATTGGCTGGCGAAGCAAACAGGAGTATAAATGAGCATGCCTCACTAAGGGTGTGCCAACTTGATTTCGATCAACGCTGTCTAGACGTTGGTCGAGCCAAAGACTGATATCTAAAATGTAGAGATGCAATGGCGTTCTGGACTTGGAAAGAGTTGATCTCACGACTGCTTGAGTAACCACTATAAACACAGATGTATGAAGAATAACTTCCTTTCTTCGATTTGTATTATTTTCATTTGGTTTCCGGGATAGTGAACTACCTTGCACACGGATTGACATCTACGAACAAAGGATCTTCCCTTATAATCTATCAAAACTAGAGATAATCGTGGCTAAGGGGATATCATATGAACGACTACCCAACAGAGGGTCCAACTCGCCCAAGGTCTCCTCAGTAACCTGCTTCTGCTCATGTTCCCGAACGCGTATTGCGGCGATGCAGACAAAAGCTAGAGCGAGACACGCAGCGACCACAAAAAAGATTGCACTAGGGTGGGAAGCGACAGTACTTGCGTAAAGGACTCCAAAGAAAAACGGCGCTAACAACTGGCCACTACATAGTGCCGCTACGTGTCAGACAATTTCGCATCAGGTTGTAAACCTACCAGCAACACATACCAAATTGCTTTCACGACAGCCAGACTACCAATCAGTCTCCCAGCTTCTACACCGCCTTGCCGAGTATATAACGCTAAAGCAACACTCTGAGCAGCGGGGCCAAAGCCTAACCCAAATAGGGCAACCACGCTCAGGACATTAAATACCAGCGAACTCTTCGTGAGCCCGTTGAGGCAAAACACGGCGATATTGAGACCCAAGGAGGCCTTCACGATATTGAGATCGAATTTAGGCGAGTGAACCTCCTTTTCAATGACTTCCGAGGGAATTGCCGCTGGATCCTGTACTTTAATGACAACGGGCTTGGGTTTGAGATACTTGACCATAACTATAATTTCGAACAGACGGCAAAGTAAGAGTGTCAGATGTCGATGTTGAACATGTGAAGGATTCAGTCATACTTGGAAAGATGAGGACAAGGAAAGCGTAGCTCGTGTAATGCGTTAAACTGAAATAATATCCGAACTACCGACTTCGTTAGTACTAGTTTGAGCCTGTGCACGAAGTAATAAAATAGTTACATCAGCATGGCTCCAATGGAAAGTAGCCATCGCGTATTGCAGTACAAAGGGGAGTACACCCTGAAGGCACACTTTAATCGATAATTATGTATGAATGGCCGCGAGAAGAGGCTTACCATCGTTGTTGTTGCACTCCCATACCCAAGAGCCAGTAATGTCAGACTCCAGTCCGACTTGGCCCTTCTCAACGGACTGCGATTTTTCTCTTGGGAGGGCAAAAAGACTGCAAGCGGCCGTAAGAAGGGAAAGAGGCGATGAAGTCTGGCTGAGGCGCTTGCAGAAACGCTCTGGTCTTCTCGTTCTGACGAGCGTCTTTGTAGGTCGCGAACATACAGTTCCTTCGACTTTTGCTGTCGCTCCTTGGTTACAGATTCCGGTAAAACAAAGAAGATAGTGACTAAAAGCAACAAATGTAGAATGCCTGCAAGGTAGAAAGCTGGTAGAATGTTCTGCGTCTTTGAAATTAGGTGCATCTCTATCATTCGCCCGATGCCCACGCCGATAAGCGTGAGCCCCATGACCAAAGAAAAAAATTGAGAGCTAAGGGAAGATGGATCAACACACCCTCAAGATGAGCAGAGATGTCTACTTACCGGCTTCCTTCGTCCGAAACGTCTGCCATGTATGACAGTATTGCTGCATCGGCTGCAGGATTTCCTGTGAACGACTTCAGTACAAAGAAGACAAACCTTGGAGGAAAGACCGACCTCCTAGTAACCCCTCCAAGATGGCACTAGCGATAAGGAACCAAGACCCTCCGGGGAAAATACCGTAGAAACGAACTATGGATATGTAGGCAGCATCAACCCCAAGAGCGGCTATCAAAGAGATGGTCATAACGCGTGCTCGTCCATGCCTATCGGAGAACTATTTGACAGTAAGCAAATTGGTTTGTCGGCCACAATACCGCGATAGGTCCAATATAAAGACTCACAGAGCCCCAATAGCCAACAGTAAGGCAGGTCAGGACACCCACTACAGTAGTTACCACTGAATATTCAATTGATGCATGAGTTTTAGATTTCTCTTTAACAAGCAACGGTTGCATACTGGTAGTTAATTTAGCAGCAGCTGCCTGCACGACAGGATCTGATGCACATGGGATCCCCTTATCCAAAATGGCATTGCGGTTGTGTTGAGAAACAGAGCAACCAAGGGTGTATGGCTAGTCACCTGTCTGTGCTCTCGACATGCGAGATATATATAAACCCTAATACGGGATGCAATCGTCGCAGAAGCTGCGATAGACGCAAGGGGAGCAAGAGCTAGCATCCTATAAGATCAAAAAGTTTTTATCATCATTTTCAGTCGGTTTTTTTACTTGGACTTACCACCATTGAGATGGTCGTTTCCACCAAGGCAGCATCTGAAACTCGTCCTGCAGGTCATCACTGTGTATCAATGTTGCTAAATCTGCGTCTGTCATGGATGGCGTTATCTATGGGAGATTAGTGGTGAGCAAGGCCTCATTTGACTAACTGAGCCATATATATGCAATCTGGTGGAGGGGAATGACAGCAATGTCTGTTTTGGACAGAATCCATTTGAATGCGAGTATTCAATACGGCTGTAGCCCATACAGCACAGCCTTCTTGAACAGTGTGCTCATCGCAAACGTGACCGATATGAGCAGTGGTGGAATGCTTTTCATATTATATGTGCCTATCATTGAATAGGTTCATGTTTAAGTTGCATGGTAGGATCAACCAGTTGATCAACCACCAATTGCGGCTTTCCGTTCACTGTACAGGATCCCAAAATAGGAAACCGATGAAAAATACGAGACCTAGACTGGTGACGCAGTCCCTCACCCGAGGCATGGCCAGTCACAGGCCTACATCGTCGCTACCATCTTGTATTCACTACTCGCCGGGTTCACGCGTTTATAGAATATAGCGATTGCCTGTTCATTCACCTGTGCATTCGCTACTGTGTTTCCTGCGTTGCCTGCAGGTTTCCATATCTTTGCATACAGAATCGCATCTAGGAAGGATATGCCTAGATTTATCAGGCCTATAGATTATTATTATGATCATGACCATCATTGAGACGATACCACAAGTCAACCACTCCCCGACGAATTATTGATTACCAAGCAGGGGGTCCAACTCGCCCACATCCTCCTCAGCAACCTGCTTTCCGTCATTCTCTCGAACATGTATTGCGGCAATGCATATAAATGCTAGAGCCAGACATGCAGCGGCCACAAAAAAGATCGTACTAGGGTGGGAAGCGACGGTACTTGCATAAAGGACTCCAAAAAAGAAAGGTGCTAAAAATTGGCCGCTAAATAGTGCCGTTACGTGTCAGACAATCCTGGATCATGTTATGAACCTAGTAACACATACCATATTGCTTGCACGACAGCCAGGCTACCAAACAATCTCCCAACTTCTACACCACCCTGCTGAGTATACAATGTCAAAGCAACGCTCTGAGTAGCTGGGCCGTAGCCTAACCCAAATGAGCCGACCATGCTCAGGACAGTAAACACCACCGCGCTCTTGGTTAGCCCATTGAAGCAAAACACGGCGACATTGAGACCTAATGAGGCCTTCACGATATTGAGATCGAATTTAGGTGAGTGAACCTCCTTTTTAACAACTTCCGAAGTGATCGCTGCTGGATCCTGTAATTCGATGACAATGGGCTTGGGTTTGAAATGCTTGACAATAACTATAATTTCGAACAGATGTCAAAGTAAGAGTGTGAGATGTCGATGCTGAACATGCGAAGGATTCAGCCGTACTTGGAAAGATGAGAATAAGGAAAGCGCCGCTCGTTAGGCCCATTAAACTGAGATAATATCCCAACTGTCAAGTTCGTAAGTACTAGGTCGAGCCTTTGCACGAAGTAATAAATAGTTACATCAACTGAGCTCCAGTGGAAAATAGCCGTTGCATATTGCAGTTTAAACGGGAGTACACCCTGAGGGTACATTTTCGTTAACAGTCGTGTATGGATGGCCGCGAGAAGAGGCTTACCATTGTTGTTGTTGCACTCCCATACCCAAGAGCCAGCAATGTCAGACTCCAGTCCAACTTGACCCTTCTCAATGGACTGCGATTTTTCTCTTGGGAGGGCAAAAAGACTGCAAGCGGACGTAAGAAGGGAAAGAGGTGATGGAGTCTGGCTGAAGCGCTTGCAGAAACGCTTTGGTCTTCCTGTTCTGACGAGCGTCTTTGTAGGTCGCGAACATATAGTTCCTTCGACTTTTGTCGCTGTTCTTCGGTCACAGATTCCGGTAGAATGAAGAGGGCAACGACTAGAAGCAACAGATGCAGAATGCCCGCGAAGTAGAAAGCTGATAGAACGTTCTGCGTCTTTGAGATTAGGAGACTCCCTATGGTTGGCCCGATGGCTACGCTGAGAAGCGTGAGCCCCATGACTAACGAGAAAAATCGAGAGCTAAGGGAGGATGAATCAACACAACTTCAAGATGAGCAGTGATATCTACTTACCGGCTTCCTTCGTCCGAAACGTCTGCCATGTAGGACTGTATTGCTGCATCAGCTGCAGGATTTCCTGTGAACGACTTCAGTGCAAAGAAATAAATGCTCTGCGGGGAAAAGACCGACCTCCTAGTAATCCCTCCAAGATAGCACTAGCGAGAAGGAACCAAGACCCTCCAGGGAAAATACCATAGAAGTAAACTATGGATATGTAGGCTGCATCAGCTCCGAGGGCAGCTATCAAAGAGATGGCCATAACGCGTGTTCGTCCATGTCTATCTGAGAACTGAATAATAGTCAATATTTGGTTTCATCGGCCACCATGCACGACAGGTCCGATAGGAAGACTCACAGAGCCCCAATAGCCAACTGTAAGGCAGGTCAGGACACCCACCACAGTGGTTATCACTGAATATTCAATTGATACATGCGTTATAGAGTTCTGTTCAGCGAGCAAATGATGCGTACCAGTGATTAATTTAGCAGCAGCAGCCTGCACGACAGGGTCTGATGCACATGGGGTCTCCTCATCCAATATGTTATTGAAGTTCTGTTGAGAGAATATGGCCAATAATGGTGTGTGGCTAGTCGCCTGTCTGTACTCTCGACAAGCGAGATATGTATAAACCTCAATACGGGGTGCAATCGTCGCAGAAGCTGCGATAGATGCAAGAGGCACAAGGGCTAGCATCCTGTTATAACGCGATGTTTTTAGCATCACTTGACGCCATTAGCTGCTTGGACTTACCACCATTGAGATGGTCGTTTCCACCAATGGAGCCTCTGCACTTCGTCCTGCATGAAAAGCGTTGTCTTTTCCGAGAGATAGTACAGGGGAATGGGGAATTAGGGGTAAGCAAGACTTCATTCAGTTATTTGAGCCATATAAATAGAATTTGGTGGTGGGCAACGGATGTCATTTGAATGCGACTATTCAATATGACTGCGACCCATACAGCGCAGCGCTCTTGAACAGCATGCTCATCACAAACATCACCGATGTGAGCGGTGGTACCATGCTTTTTATATATATGCCTATCATTGAATGGGTTCATGTTTAAGTTGTATTCTGTTGTGTTACTATTATCACCTGTCACCACTCGGGTAACATTTCACTAATATCTAAGTGTGATTTTTTCCTTAGATCCTCTTGCAATGAAAGTTTGTATATTGCTGCAGAAATATCTATTCCACATGAATATATTTTTTAAACGAAGAAAAACCACCAGGAGGAAGTACCGGACTGTTTCCGGTGAGGTGTACTCGAAATGTTCACCACTTGGGTATTTTTCTTGACAACTGTAACACACTGATCACATCAAAACTGACGAATTTTCACATTCCCCTCAAACCCTGGCTATGACCCTGCTGCCTGGCGGAGCCTGAACATGCCGAAGTGGGATATCACTTCTGTCACTCTCAAGACCAGAAAATCAAAGTTCTCTCATTTTTGAGCTAAGACGAACTCCTTTCTTTACGATGTTCAGGAATATGACTTGAATATATAGGCATTAGCTGTGTGTGCATTTTGAAGCCAATCGAAGCAAGTCATCGGGCAGGATCTGAGAGATAGGTAGCAATTTTGATGAGTTTGGTGGCAGCATGTCATTCTACATAAAATCCTACACGTCCTGGGCACCGATTTTTGTCAAAAGAATTATCAGATGTCGTGTATATAATATGTATCTAACTACAAAAAAAATCCCAAACTCAGATCTTCAAAGTTGGACGAGGAAATTGCAAAAAAAGTGAATTACCCGAGTGGTGACAGGTGATAGTATAGGATCAACCGCTGATCGTGACAGTTCCAAAACAGGAAAGCAACGAAAAATACGGGCAATTTATGTTTTTTTTTTTTTTTTTTTTTTTTTTTTTTTTTTTTCAATTCTGATTCACAACCGCAAAAAGATACACGTGCACATTTATACACCTGTTTGCTTAATCTTCACTTTGGTTTTCGATGAAAACGAATGACTTCGCATACAAAATCGCACCTATGAAGGATATGCCATAGAGACTTATCAAATCTACTGACTATTATTATGATCATGATTAAGACGATAGATACCACAAGTCAACTCCCCGAGGTATTATTGATTACCCGGCAGAGGGTCTGACTCCCCCAAATTGTCCTCAGCGACCTGCTTCCCGTCATTTTCTCGTACACGTATCGCAGCGATGCAGATAAACGCCAGAGCCAGGAAGCAGCACCCACAAAAAATATTGCACGCGGGTGAGAAGCGACAGTACGTGCGTAAAGGACTCCAAAGAAGAAGGATCCTACAAGTTGGCCACTAAAATCGGTAAATGTCAGAATTTTGTGCATCATGCTGTAAACCAATGGTACCTACCAGATCGCTTGCACGACACCCCAAGCTACCAAACAGCGTTCCAACTTCTACACCACCCTGTCGAGTATACAACGCTATAGCGGCGCTCGGAACTGCTGGACTGAAACCCAACCCAAATGAGCCAATCATGCTCAATATAGTAAACACCAGTCCGCTCTTCGTGAGCCCGTAGAGGAAGACTACTGCTACATTGAGACCTAATGAGGCCTTTACGACGGTGAGATCGAAATTAGGTGAGTGAACCTCTTTTTTGATGACTTCAGAGGACGACGGGTCCTGTATTTCGATGATAACGGGTTTGGGTATGAGATATTGACGTTGAGGAAATTGGCGATGACATACTTGGAAAGATCAGTGTGAGGAAGGCGCCGCTCGTTAGACCTATTAAACTTATATAATAGCCCATCTGTCTAAGTCCGTATCAGAAGAGGTCTTTATGCAAGTAATCAATAGTTACATCAACTGGGTCCCAGTGGAAAATAGCCACCGCGTATTGTAGTTTGAAGGGATATGCGACCTATTCGTGATATTGAATCAATCGATTGATGCAGGTGACCAAGAGAAGAAGCTTACTGTTGCCGTGGCTGCATCCCCATAACCAAGAGCCACCAAAGTCAAGCTCCAGTCCCGCTTGATGCGTCTCAATGGATTGCGGTTTTTCTCTTGGGTGGGCAAAAACACTGCAAGTGACCATAGGAAGGGCAAGAGACGATGAAGGCGGGCTATGCCATTAGAAGAGGGATCTTGATCTTCTTGTCCCGATGAGCGGTTGTGCAGGTCACGGAGGTATATCTCCTTAGACCTTTGTCGTTTCTCCATGGACACAGACTCTGGTAGGACGAAGAGGGTGATGATTAAGAGCAACAGATGCAAAATACCCCCAAAGTAGAAGACCGATAGAACGTTGTGTGTCTTTGAGATTAAGAGACTTCCCATCGTTGGCCCGACTGCTGCACTGATCAACATGAGCGCCATGGCCAACAAGAAGAATCGAGGTCTAGAGAAAATATTAAGTGTCATAAATCCATATCTGAGCTGAACAATTATACTTACCGGCTACTTTCGTCCGTAACGTCTGCCATATAGGCCTGTGTTGCTGCTTCGACTGCGGGCATCCCTGTTAATTGAGTTAATAAAAATCAAATACATCGAGTTACAGAAAGACTGACCCCCAAGTAATCCTCCAAGACGGCACTAGCAACAAGGGGCCAAGACCCTCCAGGTAAAATAGCATAGAAGCGCACTACGGATATATAGGCAGCGTCGCACAAGGGCAGCTATCAAAGTGATGGCCATAACGCGTGCCCTTCCATGCCTATCAAAACTAAAGGGTAGTCAGCATTGGGTTTGTCGCAGGGCGACAGGTATGACGCTTACGGAACCTCAATATCCAACTGTAAGGCAGCTCAAGACACCCCCAGCAAGGGTAATCGCTGTGCACGAAATATTAGATTTGTGAACAACGAGCAAAGCCTGAAGGAACATACCAGTAATAAGTTTAGCGGCAGCAGCTTGCACGGCGGGATCCTGTGCACATGGGATCTAATCATGTAACAAGGCATTGGCGTTGCGTTGAGAAAATATGGCAGACTGTGGTGTCTGCCCAAACGCCTGTCTGTGCTCCCGACATGCAAGTAATGTAGACCTCAATACGGGGTGCAATGCCCGCAAAAAGTGCAATATATGAAATAGGCACTAAAACTAGCATCCTGTTTAAAATTTACGTTTTAGCAACGCATAAATCTTGGTGTTTTCTTGGGCTTACCACCATGGAGAGGGTCGTTTCCACCAAGGCAGCAGCTTCTGGAGTTCGTCCTGCTCACGACTGTGGATCAGTGTCCACGAAATCTTTGCTTGGCATCGATGTAAATATCTCCTCAGATAGACAGGGTAGAGGGGTACGGGAGCCCAGTCACGAAAGGCCACAATCGATTGACTGAGCCATGTAAATATAACTTTGGTTGTTGGTAAAGAATGTAGCTTTTGAATTGTGCATTCAATTTGCGACGCACGCAGCAGCCAGCGCTCTGAAGTAGCGTGCAACGTCACCGATATGGGCGGGATCGGAGTACCCTATATATACGATATCTATCATTGTATGGGTCAGTGTTAACTTGAAGTAGCACAATTGTAGGTGGTTCATGTTGACCGACCTCAGTGCGTGTTGACCGGCATTTACCATTGCTCTCAATCTTATCAGATACCAGCTATCAGACGTGGTTATGACAGATACTATGCCCTCCCTTGCCCATGCGTTCACATCATCCATTAATAAAGTTCTGTAACAATACGTCCGGCTAGCTTCCCGAAATCTATCAGACCACGCAAGTTCTTTTCCACCGCTACCACCACCATCCACCACCGAACTCGAAAAATTTCATCATCATGTCTGCTGCTGCTGTACGGAGCAGCGCTGATGAGCGAAGGCCTTTGTTGCCAGCAAAGACGCTAGATGTGACCCCGCCCATTGATGAAGAAAACCCCCACGTTCGGTTTGTGGAAAGTGCGCAGCCTGATCCGGTGAAGGCTGAGGGCTTGGGTTGGAGGTGGTATACGTTCTACGGGGCGTTGCTCGTAGCTGGACTCGTCGTCCTCGCCTTGTTGCTGAAAAGTTTCATCCAGTCTGGGAACACGGAGGTACGTGTCGATATGATTCGAGATGACCAGCCTGCAATTGCTGACTGATCGTCTTCTAGTTTGATTTAGCTGGCGCTCTAAAGAAGGCGCTAGGTGGCGGTTTGAGTGGCGCTGCTGGTAAGTGAGCTCTAGCGTGACTTTAAACACCTCTAACGCAATATGTCAAATAGCAATGGTGTTGCAGGTTCTGACTTTGATGGTGAGGGAAAGCCGCACTAATCAAACGCTTCCAATAATTAATTATCCAAATTTATCAAGCCTCTTCGAACGGTAATGAACTATCAATATCGCTATGGCACAACCACCACACAGGCAATCAACACACTCTACCATGACGGAGGCTGGACAAGGTATTATCAAGGATTAACTGCAGCCCTCGTTCAAGGCCCAGTCTCTCGCTTCGGAGATACAGCAGCCAACGCTGGAATCCTTGCTCTCCTCCAATCAAACCCGGTCCTCAGCAAGCTTCCCAGTCTCATTCAAACTATCTTCGCTTCCCTCGCAGCCGCAGCCTTCAGAATGATCCTTACTCCTATTGATACAGTCAAGACTACATTACAGACACAGGGCCGTGCAGGAATGCAAATTCTCAAAGCACGTGTGCGTATGATGAGGTTTTGGAAGCGAACTATGTGTTAGACTGAGAAATGTTATTCTATTTTTAGATCAGAAGGTATGGGGTTGGCACACTCTGGTACGGTGCACTGGCTACAGCTGCAGCGACATTTGTTGGACACTACCCTGTGAGTTTGTATTCCAACAAGCCTGTTCGTTTCTGTGCTGATAAGTTGCTTGGTAGTGGTTTGGGACATACAACTATCTAGACAAGCACCTTCCCGAGGCCCATTCAACTTTAGAAAAGCTGTCGCGTCGGGCATTCATTGGTTTTGCGGCTTCAATCATATCAGATTCAGTTTCCAACTCCCTTCGCGTCGTGAAAACCTACAGACAGGTTAACGAGACTCGCATCGGTTACGCCGCCGCCGCTCGTGCTGTCATCGCCACAGATGGCCTGCGTGGTCTGTTCGGACGTGGTCTCAAAACTCGCATCCTGGCCAATGGTCTACAAGGTTTGATGTTCTCAGTCCTTTGGCGATTCTTCATGGATCTGTGAGTCTTTTCTTTCGTGAATAATACGCTACCGTTGCT
Source organism: Panaeolus papilionaceus (assembly GCA_015501605.1). NCBI lineage: Eukaryota > Fungi > Basidiomycota > Agaricomycetes > Agaricales > Panaeolus > Panaeolus papilionaceus. Next base: position 851,400 of record JADNRZ010000017.1, read on the forward strand.
TTCTCGTCCAAGGAGGACGAGGAAACGGCGGTAGTTCATCTATAAAAAAGGGTACTAATATACATGTTACGACATGCAGATGGGACGAGAAGACGAAAAAGTCATTATACTAAACTAGGGTTGGCATAAAGAGGGGGGGATGCTTGCGATGCGATATGACAGAGAAATATGTACATAATATAATAGAACGCTTCGAAACCAGACGTTCGGCTTGAATATGGTGTTACAAATCGGGCACATGTGAAGTTGAAATAGCACGGACGGTTCGGAGGGGGGATATGACGTAGGGAGGGATTGACATAAATGAGAATTAGATGAGAAAAAGAATGCAACGCTCGAGGGCTAGAAGAAGGCAAAGGAGATTAAAAATAAAGCTTTCACACTTACGGGCATCCACTCAAATATAAGCTAATCCTCTCGAAAAAGAGGCTGCTGTCGATCATCATCATGGACCATCCGAAACTCGTTCCAGAATCGAACACAGGAAGGCATTTCATGCAACCCAATCGCTTCGTTGAGACCAATCCAACCTTCCCATACTATTCATACCCTCGATCGAGTTGAGCCTAAGATGCCATAAGGATTGACGGCTACCAATCCCGTTCACATCTCCTCAACTTCAATCTCGACACCCGCATCTCTAACCTCGACAAGCCTTATCAAAAACTCCTCGTCCAATTCTACATACGACCTCACGCGAACATGCATCAATGACGCCAGTCCAAGCTCAGCCTCGTCCCTCATTCTCGACTGGATCATATCCACAAAGGTATCAAGCTCTGTTTCCGCCGTGGAGCTGATCGTCAGTTCGAGCTTCTCCAGCCGCGGGAGCAACATCCCGTCGATGGCGTCGTTTGAGAAGATGTTACGCGTGAGAGCGTCGAAGAGGTATCGCGTCACTGTAGCTTCGGGTTCGAACGTCATCGGTGCTGCGACGGAACCGACGGGCGAGTGAGCACCACCACTGGAGGATATAACGATGAGGTGGGTAAGTGATGGGAGGTGCTTGAGCCCTTCGACGAGAATGTCGTCCATGATGGCGGTTTTACGCAGATGGAGGGTTCGGAGGCCGTGTAGCTTTGAAAGGAACTGAACAAATTCGCTCCCGAAGGGCGATTTAACGTTGCAGATAGTTAGGCTCTCGAGATGCGGAAAGTTGAGGCGAGGGAAGAGTGCGGCTAGATTGACAGTCTCGTTCCAAACCGGGGTCATGATGGTGAAATTGGTGAGATGGTTATGGAAAATGAAAGGGAAGTGGCTTGGCAGAGAAGGGGAATTAGGATGGGCCTGTGCTGGGGGAGGGTGCCAGTCTGGTGGGCTGCCTCCGACGAACATAAAGCTGACCTTCGAAAGGTGTTTACCTTTGTAAAGGATGCTAAGGCTGTCTTCGATATCGACAGCGAACACTGGAAGCTCCTCTAGCTGCTTCCAGGGAAGATGAAACGACGTCGGCGTAAAGTTGACTGATTCGAGACAGCGTAGACGTGGTGCGATTTCGAACATGTCCATGGCTGATGGTGAAGACGAAGGTACTTCATCGCCAGTACCGAGACTGAGCTCGCTGAGCATTGGTATCCTGTTCCTAACCCTGGCAAACGACTTGAAAGCGCCCAGGGGAAGGTAGAAGAACATCGTCTCCCATCGTTCTGAATGGTCCATTAATCGTTCTAGGACCGGGTGGTGATTCGAGAAGGGAGCCTTTTCCCAAAAGACAAAGATCTTTAGGGGACATGCCCCCGACCGCTTGAGCCACGTATCCACCAGCTCCGTCTGCGATATCGACTTGTCAGCAGTCGAACTCGATCGAGATATCCGGGTGTTGATGTTGGGGGCAGTGAGCTGAACGTATAACCTGGACCAGAGCTTGGGGTTGGCAATGGCGGCTGAGCGCCATCGCGAGCAGATCTGGCTCAGCAGTAGCGGGACATCAATGGTATTGTGTCCGTCCATGGTATCACTGAGACACATAAGGAAAATCTCTGACAAGAGTTCGATAGGCAGGCGACCCGATGGTCCGTATGACGACGCGGCATCTTGCCGAGGTTCGACAGAGTTGCCAGAATCCATTTGGTTTAAAATAGGAATGAATGTCAGATAACAGCTGGGTGGGTTATTTCAGGGTACGATGGGCAAATGAAAGAGAGGGGTCGCTACGATATCAGACTACAACTGGTCCTGGAGACGCGAATGGCCTTTGAGTAAGAAGACGATAATATGGTGAGGAGAAAATACCTAAGGATCAAAAGAAATCAGTAATTAAATTCATTGGTGCGATACCGAAGATAATACGTTTAGAGCATATGGGTATGATATGATGCTAAATTCCCGCCTTCAATTGCAATGAACTGATGATCGATCGATTAAGCCTCGAGCTCGGAACAGGATTATCTTGCAATAGACGAAAAGACCGAAATATGGCTTCCCGTAATTTCTTGTACTTGACAGGTGTGGGCCGAATGCGCCTCTGTTCTGTCTTCTACCTGCTTTTTCCGGGAAGGAAGCGAAGACCTCGACTGAACGGCTTCGTACGAATTCCACTGGTGATTACTGAGATCAGGAACCATCAGTTAGTATAAAATGACAACAGGTATATAATACTTACGTTCTCTTGTAATTGCTGCGTCTGATTCTCAAATAGATGGTGGTAAGCGGTAATGAGAGGAGGAGGTCATGGTGGACGTCGAGGGTAGAGGTCAGTGTTTAAGTATAGGGCTGCACGATGATCATGATGATCGGCCTGCTTTTATCGCTTAATCATAATCTTATCAACCTTATTTGTTCGTTACAACGCATAACAAACAACTCAATTATTTATTCTTTCTGTCAATTCGGTTTAGAAAAGAAAGTGTACAGAGTATTTTAGTTGTGTCCATTTGAACATCATAATTCCAATAGAACAATTATTCGACGAAATAAGCCCCAAAACGACCGAGGAAACAACCTACTGATGTCAGGTATCGATGGATTGATCCCGAAGACAGCTCCTGACCCCGCTCTTTTGAATCGCCGAGAAAGCAGGAATATGCCCATACAGGCAAGTCTCAGGGATTAGGATCCGAAATTATTAAAGCCTTATTGTAACAAATCAAGGATCGAACATGGAGAAGCGTCTGTTTCACAGGGTGTTCACCTCATTGTCAAGGGTCGTCCGATGACGATCGACTACGAATAAATAACTGTGATGCTGTCCACCCTTAGTATTCATACGCAGCAGTTCTACTCAAAGAAAGAGTAGCCGTCGAACGTGATCACTTTGGTGCGATGCAGGGATGTTGTGCTGTATGAAGTGCCATTTCTTCGCCAACAAGTACCACCTTCTCTGGGCAATCCGGGGCCCGAAGTGACGACAATTCACAATCACCTCCTGCATCGTGTTTTGCATCTACATTGATAGTGTACAAACGTTTCAGAAAGTTCTCATAATGCTCATTTGTGACGCATGTTGATGGGAGATTTGATCAGGGGGTGGAGTTATAAGCACTGCAGGGTTCGAACTTTGAGGGCTTAGTTCACACGTTGAACGATTAGTGGAAAGCACGGGTGTCCATTTGTCGAATCACCCATATAACTGGATATAGTGAGTGGCGTGTATATGTAGTACATATTAGTGGTTAAACGTGGTATCGTAATAAATGTTCGTCAAGTGTCATCACTCGTGGAAACCTCCGCGAGTGTGTCCATAGCTAGTTGATGCACTAGTAAACTGCTCTCCGACCTGTGGCTCGGGATCGACTGCGCCTTCCTGATCGTCGTCCCGATCTTCTTGAGCCGAAGCATCTGCAGCATAGAATGTCTGCAATGAAGTCGAAGATTGTTACGATGACCTAAAATGATTGGCGTGAGCGACATTGACAGCAACCACAAAACTGAATAAAACTTACCGTTGTGACTGCGCTAACAATGGCCATGAATACAGAAGCGATCGCCGAAATGACGGAGTTGATTCCGCGACCGATAGCAGAGAAGATAGCGCCCTGTTGATTATTTGGTTAGTCTTTTGATCATAATTGTCAGGCACCTTGCAGGCTTACCATTATGATAGATGATTTGAGTACTTGTAAGCTGTGGTAGCGACTGGTTGTGTTGTTTGTGTTGTTATGAGAACAAGAGCTGGTTTAATTGATTCTAAATGAAAGCGAAGGCCTTCTTATATACACTTTTTAACGCTCGCGCTCCGCTTGGATGACGTCTATCGCAACGTCCTAGTACGTCTAGTGACGAAGGACACCATCACGATGGAGCGACATACAGGTTACCCTGACTATGACGTTTAGAATGGATATGTGATATTTTTAGACGTATTGGTGCCTTTCACCCTAACTTGGTACCTTCCAGATGGTTCTAACAATGAAAGCTTTGACCGCCGTGAATTTTGACATTGGCGCCTAATATGAAAGATGATGTCATACTTTGCGTCATTAGGCATTATATCACGTGTAAGGATGCTAAGCAGTGCACCTCGCCGCCTTGTGCCAACATCATGACCGAAGTCCGGAACTTTGAAAGGGCTATTGCGGAGTAAATACGGAATAAAGTGCAATCATGTGGATAACAAGTTCGATAAGATTGAGATTATCTAAGCATTAGATAGTAAGTACAACAGGTCGCCCAATCGAGCCAGGAGTTGACGAGTGTTCACCAACAATGGTATGGGCACGGCGAATAGCTCATGAGCGACATCAAATGGTACAGAGGTCAATCATAGCCCTGTAGTTTAGGTGTGAAGTTGGCGATTGCGATCACCGCTGTTACTACCATTCCCCCTAAAGCCCGTCTTCTCTACTGCCCTTTCCATTTACACCACGGCCCCAGATTCAGAAATATATGACGTGAATTTCTGCTTGGATGTCCCAGAGTTTTTGGAGAGTCCTCGAGTGGTATTGAGGCCGTTCGTGGTGAGTTCTCGCAGGCATAGGTTTTGATCATAACAACACTCCAACAAAGCCCACGACAAGATAGCTAACTATACACGCCTCTTACTTACTTCAGCCTCGCCTTCACGCGCAGAACTTCTTCGAACAAGCCTGCTTATACCCACTTACCTTCAGTTCGGACCATATAACACACTCGAGGACTTCGAACAAGACCTATTGGAGAGTCGCCTGCGTAAAGTCCCGGCCTGGCTTCTTTTCGCTGTCTTCGATAAAACCAAACCGGCGGCAGGTACCAATTCTACGGACTACCCTGGCGCATTGACCGGGTGTATAGCATACACCGAATCGTCTGTTCCAAAATAGGCTACGGAAATAGGGTGTATCATCATCTTCCCGCCATTCCAGAGGACACATGTTGCGTCGAACGCCATCGGGTTGCTTCTTGGCTATGCTCTCAACACTTCGGATGTCCAGGAGGGTGCTTTGGGTCTCAGGCGTGTTGCGCGGCAGGCAAATTACCGGAATAAAGCGAGTGTAGGTGCGGCGGAGAGGATGGGGTACAAGCGCGAGGCACTGACGAAATGGGAGCGAGTGCTTCCGCCTAGAAAGGAGTTGGTGGGAGCAGGAAACAGAGTTACATTAAGGGCTGACGACCCGAAACCTGATCATCCAGGGAGGATCACAGTCATTCTGGGCTTCTCCTGGGAAGACTGGGAAAATGGAGAGCGGGAGAAGGTAAACAAAATCATGAATAGAGGCCCTTATACGAAATTTTCAAAATTTATAGTCAATTAAACCCCTCAGACCCCCCACCGGCATCCTTCCTCATGACGAGCGTCTATGTGATCAGTGATAAAGATGTGACGAGATCCAAGAACGAAGTTCTCGTTTGGGCCTTGTTTGGTCGTATTTCACATCAAACATGAGACTTCGCTTCCTGTCCAACAACTCAGAGAAACCGACCACCGGTCTCGTCCTCGAGTCCACGCAACTCTCTGTTGGTACAGTTGCGATAATCAATTGCGCCAGCGGGTCGTTTCCATATGAGAAATTTGAGATTCTCAAAATAGGATACTGTCAAACGTGACATCCAATCAGGAATGTTGATTCCCCATCTCGAAGCCTAAGACCAGGCAGGCCGCATTTATAACATCCGTATCGTCAGCTGAGAGTTAGATACTTCGAAACGTGAGTAGAGATAGAGAGATAACTCGACGATTAAATTGACTAGAGATAGACCCCGCGTTTTTGCTCCAAAATCATGCTGCAAGCAGTGTAAGTCGAGGCCTCAAGGCAGGTATCGGGTCTTTAAATATATATGTATGAAATTTCCAGATAACCTGTGACCTCGTCGTAGTAGTCTGAGGACCTTGAGGAACAATGTTGACCATTTTTGGAAAGTAATGGGACGGGAGGAAAGACAATGAAGAGGAAAAGTTGCCATCAACCGCCTGCAAGTTGACGAACCAGCGGTGGCCGTCTATTCTCATCAGAGAGCTGGCATTACCTCTTGTATGCACGCAATCTCGTCGATAATTTAGTTTTAATAGCCTCCGTAGTATCACAATCCAGTTTTCTGATTTCTGATTGACAATGCAGAAGGCGCAGACAAGAAAAGACAACCAGTATGGTATCGATTCGGTTTACTGCCTTCCCACTGCATAATTATTCGGCAACTGAATTACCAAATCTCCACTTTTTTCTGCAAGAAAGTCCGGTAAGTGGAGCCAGTTCGGCACTAACACTTCCTCGGACTAAGTATCACTACGCTGTGAGTGGCGATCGCGCTCTGAGTGAAGGCTTGTTGAGCACGTTGTAATTTTCCGGGATAGAGAGAAGAATTGCTACATGTGTTCGATATCCTTCAACGTGGGTCAGCAAGTCGACGGAGACCCGGGCCATTAATATAAATTATGTGATTATTTTATGATAATCTAGTACCTGAGCAGTTCGGGATTGTTGATGGTTGAAATGTTAGTCTTGTGAGGCAATGGTGGACAATGGCCACCGCATTGTTCTTCTCCGTATGCCGGCCATAGAAACTTTAACCATGTCTATATCGGTCCTTAAGGTCTCCTTGTATCCTTATATAATGACGATCCACCTTAAAAGTAGTCTCAAGCAGGGCTCCATCCTGCTGTCTGTATTTACTTCAGCTCAAGGGTCGATTTTGATGCCAATTGCAATCATGACACTATCGATGTTGTCTATTCAGCTGGTTCCCGATTATCACTCATATGATTAGTTCTGATTAAAATTAAAACATATACTTGGCTAGCGACCAGAAAACTGCAGTGTCAGGGTGGCACCCTGAGGCAGGACGTGCCCGGGGGAACGGTGTTCATTTCGAGTCATCCCATCTGAGAGGAGTGCAGGAAAAGTCCGTCAGAATTTGATTTTTCCAATTACCTTATGCCCCATTTGAGTATACTGGTACACAGGTTATTAAAGACTGAATTATGGCCAACAATCATATGTATTGGGCACACCGCCGGTGGGGTATCCAGGATCACCCTTTGCGAAGCATTGAGGTTGCATCAGCCATCGCCTGTGGTGGCGGCAGCAGCACACAACACGCTGTTTCCTCGTTGTATCCATACGCGGGCAAGCGCCAGCTTCTCTATCACATAGGCACTCGTTGGCCTTTGAATAGTTCCAACCTGACAACTCAGGCTTGCCTGCGCACGTTCCTGAAATAGTGAGGGTCAAAAGCCATTAAATCCGTGTTGAAGCCTCACGGATGAGTACAATGCATGAGGCATTCAGGGAGGGCTCGCGGGATTACCTGTATAAACACAGCCCAGGTCGAAGGGTCAGATATTCTGAGAGGAAGAACCCCAGGGCAACGAGGAGGAAACCTTTATGCGAATATGACCTCATGGAGTTCCCCCACTGGGCGAATCCCAACGAGCATTATAATTCGGGGGGTGCCTTACATGAACTTATGGCCAGTTTTGGTTCTTATCTTTATTTTCTCTCAGAACATCACTTCTGTGTTTGTGAAACCGCGGCGATGGAGATTCTCTTGGGTGCCTCGAAGGACTACTGAGTTCTACCCTTCATGTGCATAGGGCCATCGAATCTGTATGCGAGGCGTTCGTGTGTATTAATCACTTCATTCCGGTGAAGAGTATCGCACTTTGCAAAATCGAGGGCGGGAACGTGAAGCACTCTTGCTTGGATCTTGCAAAGAAGGTTAACTGTTCACTGTGCAAAGCGTGAGAGAAGTCGAAAGGCACTGCTTCCGGCGCTCGTCTCTCTTGCCAGACCCGGCATGCCGGGGAACGATTGGAATGATCCGGCGCCTCAACTTGGCTGTATCTACATTAGATTAAGGTTGCTGACGGACAGTACTCAGCATAGTATTTCCACAAGGGGGTTTATCATTATCGCAGCTGCAAACTAGAAGGATTCGAGGATAGGTATAAAAGTTTGGAATCTTGATGATCGAGGTTTGAGCAGCTTTGGACGACGTGTTGGAGGGGCGAGGCGAGGTGGGTAGCTCAAGCTTGTGTGCACTCCTGACAGGATTGAGACCTGCCAATCCATTTACGATCGCGATATCACATTGAAAAGGCTCTTTGCGATTTGAGTATTGCAGATGGTTATCCGAATGTTTCGTCTGAAGTATTCCTGTTCTGAAACGGTGACCGGTTGAACGGTTTTCTTGCCTCGTGTTCTGCCACACAGTAGACCGGCGAGACCCCAGGTAGTTCTTTGACCCAGATAGAGCTTCTTATACGATAACTTTATCGGTCTCAAGAGGAATATGATTCGATTCGAGCAATAGGAAGTTGAAAAGCTCATCTTGCAAGTAGGAGTCTGTTTCGAGAGATATGATTCGAAATGTGTAGTGACTTTCATAAGCTGGTACATGTTCGGAGATATTATTCGGATCTTTATTAGAGCTGTGCGGACTGCGATTGTAGTTGAAATTCAGAAGAAATAATAGTTTTGACTTGGTTTGGATAGACTAAGCAGGGTCAGATGAATCATTCATGATAATCGATTTGGATAATGAAAGCGAGGAACCGAACGGAGATCGAATCGTGGGACGGCATGCAAGGACAAGGTTCCCTTTATATATAGGTTGGACTTGTGTGTCGGACTGACTACATCGCTGTAAGGTGAACAAAAGCGTCAGCTGTTGCTAGATATTCAACCCCGCGATACTATTCGTCGACACCTCTGTCCCACGTGCCTCAACCAGTCGTGGGTCTGTTTTGCCCCTTTACCTCCTCTTTCACCAAAACTATATAGCTCTTACTCCCAAGGTATGTACTTCCTTTAAAAACATAGATCTCATTGCTTCTTATGTTGACATTGCAGGGACCTTGAGAGTGACAGTAATTACCGTTGACCTTACATAACAACAGTGACAACCATCCAGGAATTCGGAATCTGGACGGCGGTATTTGAGTCTTCTTATCGACCCGACAGACAGACGACCTAAGAGTGTAATACTTCACGAAAGAACTCACACTCTTCTTTCACGAGGTCTAGACAGTTGATCATCTTTTTACTAGTATGTTCTTAGGTTTTCCAATCATATTTTGTTCAGTTATATTTTCGCTAATTTATAATCCCCAGAAAGTCCGAAAGAGTCCTATAACGATCCACACTGCTCCCTCTGGCGTTCAACCAAATATAACGCGCCTAATCTTCTGCCATTCTTTTACTAAAACGCCTCTTATACATCTTGAACTTCGTCCACAAACATGTCAATTCAGACAAGCAGTCATCTCTTTAGCCCTGCTGTTCAGCACCAGCCACTATCTGCTCTCTTCCTGATTGAGAACTCAGTCGCTATGTCGAGGGTATGGCCTGATCTCAAAGATCAGGCATTGAACAAGCTTCTGCATACTCTCATCTCGACAAACCCTACTGCTCCGGTACGTACCTACAATTTATCATCAAAGTTCTTCTTTTAGACTAAGTCTTGCAGCACATCGCTGTTTCGTTTTTGGAGAGCTGTCCCGAGGAAGGCCACTCGTCCCAACCATTTTCTCCCCGTCAGTATAGCGACCCCTTTGCTGGTCTTGAGAATGTCAGGTTCTCCTATGCACCCGAGAACAGAATATCTCCTACATTGGTAGATCATTGCATTCATGTACGTCGTCTCTCTGATCGCGATAGAATTTTATAATGCTTATTCCGGATCTACAGTTTTTAGAGTCGAGCAACTTTCAAGGGCAATCTATAGCTCTCCACCTGTTCATCGTTGCCAGCACCGCGCCGTCCCAAGATATCACAGGGACTCCGTTCACAAACAATGGTTACTCGCCTTGGGTGATGTTAGCCCAAAAGATGGCACAAGTGCGCCAAAAATAATTCTTCTTTGGCACTCACTTCTGATCGAAGATGCATTTTATAGGCGAACATTCATCTCCATCTTGTTCTCAGTCCACAAGAAGATTTGTCGGGGCTTTCAATGATGTTCGACGAGGCGGTAAGTCGCATTCACGTTTTATCATCAGCAGGACCCTGAATTTTTCCGTCGTTCCGTCATTTTACAGATCCGATTGCGAGGAAATGTCGAAGAGGTTGCCTCATTCCCAACTGATATGACTAGGATCATGTGCAGACTCTCGTCCAGGCCACCTTTTGAGACGTATGGGAGCCCGGGTTAGTAACTTCAGGCTTTTTTTCTTCGAATTAAGCGTGATTGACTTCAAATCTCCTCGGCTTCAACAGCATCTGGAGGCGGAATGCAAGTCCAGGTACGTAAACTTTACTCCCCCAAGATACATCGTGAATTAATCAGAGTTCTACTTTCCTCTAGCAACCTGAGAGGATTGCTCCCCCACGCCGAAATTCTTTTCCTGTCGACAATTTCTATCCCGATGGTCATCCATCTCCGCAAGGAGGTGAACTTGACACACCGCCCAGCCTCGTTTCCCAACTACAGCAGGTTCACGGGTTGACGAAAAAGAAGGTTTACGGCACCAAGCCACCCCGCCCACCTTTCTTCAAAGACGAACCTGTTCGAGATAACCAACGTCTCCCTGTGCGCGACAGATATCGAGGCAAGGGTCCAGCCCCACTCACCATGCCTCCCACCTTCATGGAGACTATGGTGTCGTCGGCATCTGGAGGAAGAGCCATGTCTCAGTCGCGCGCAGATCGTAAAAGTCGTGTAGGTCAGTCCAGCCCCGTTGACCCTTCCCGTCGCCAATTGGGCTGGCCTCGCCGTCTGTCAGGGCTATCCACCCCAGAACCAGAAATCCTCCCCTCGTCTGCGACGACCTATGCTGATACCTCTCCAGGCGGTTCCTACATCTCGTCCGACTTCTCATCGCCTGTTACTCCTGCCAGCACCTCGGAAGAATATTATGGTGTAGGCCAGCAAGTCGCGGTGAATGTTCCCCCATCAGCGATGGCACCAGCGCCCCAACAAGCCTACTCCAACTTGCCAACGCCAGAAGCTCAGTGGTCGCAGCCGATTCAGTACGGATCGCCATACTCGTCACTGCCCGGGCAGACGACAACGTATTTCTCCAACCCAGTTCCAGGTGGGAACCAGCAATATGGCACCAACTACCCATCTCCCAACGGCCATTTCGACAACTATGTTGGTGAGGTTCCTTCTATTCCCACTGCAAACATCGTTTCTCGCGTATCACCACCATCTGCTGCACTAGCACAAGCCCATTTCCCGCAGACAGCGCTGCAAGCGACGTCCGGCGTGAAGGCGCACCACCGTACGTCGTCACAGTCGAAGAAGAGCGACGACGACGAGAGGTTTGTCTTTACGAAGGAGTTCGTTGCGGCGACGGCAAGCATGTTTGAGAAAGAGGTGCTCCCGGCGTATCCCAATTACCCGGGTGCAAGCTCTGGGCTATTCACAAACGGGGTGTCCACAAGTCTTCCATCCAGCCTCCCAGCTTCTCGCGTCGGCGAGCTTTACGCGTCGCGCAACAGGCCTCTCCAAGCCGGGCCAGAGCCACTCGTCCATAATGGCAGCAACCCCAACCTACCTCAGATGGCCAATAACACCATCGCCTACAACCAGCCACGCGGAGGTCAGGTGCCAACTGCATCGAGCAGCCAGTCACCTCCCGCTGGCCCTTATGGCTCAGATGGGGTGTATCAGACAGGCTATGGGTCTTCAACCTCAAGCCTTGTTGGCTGGGCTGGCTAAATGATAAAAGGACAGTCCACCCTTCCCATTTTCTTTAGTAGTCTTACGGGTGGCTATCACTTAAAATTCCTATTTTTTTTGCTTTCAGTTTTTCTTTCTCTTTCGTCCCCCCCCCTTTATTTTGGCTTTCCATGCATGCACTCTTCCCCAAGTCAAGTCCCAAACATCTTTGTCTATCATCGTCGTCGTTTCTTCTCATTCCGCATATGTAAGCCATCCATCATCCCTTCTACCTCCTTTGCCTCCCTCTCTCTTGGTGTAATTTTGATCTTGCTTTTGCCGGTCGTTTTAGTTGTATTTTATTTTGGTCTGGATTGTGTTGTTTATCCTTCGTACAATTCCCCTTGTCCTTTGCTTTTCTCTTTTTTGCTGGTATTGGGTGTCCTCTCTTTTTTACCTGTCCTTATTTGATTCTCGTACAATATGGTGTATCTTGTTATGTTCGTTTTTGTTTTACAAAGTTTTTTCTCGTCCGATATTTCGCGCATATTTCTTTTCGATATTTTTCCTATATCACTCATCCCCATATCCTCCACTCGTGTCTATGCTATGTACCCCGCCTTCAGTCTATGCTCCTTGGTTCCTTGGTCATCTGGATTATTTAGAGGCGACAATGCCGTTCTCTTTGTCGCTACATCCCATCATGGTTTCATCATATCATCAACCCACTCACACCTCAGCATGTAACTCGTATACCACTCGTTTCTTCTATATATCAATTTGACGTCTTCTTTCCGCTCAATAATCTCGCTGACTTTTGCATTCCAGTCTTTTGCATATTGTTTTGCAGAACAATATTTTAAAAATGTTGCTTGGTTGTGTGTTGAATGATGCCGAACGTCACATCTCCTCGATAGGGGCATTTGTCTCTCGCTTTCCGTTCACCAGAATCATTTAACTGCCTGACTTTTTGTCGTTTGTAGCCCATGTAAGTTGCTGTCCTACCTTTTTGTGGAGTTTATTACTGTAAGCATTTACTAACCTGAGTCTCTCGAGGATTGAGTGGGACGAAGCATTTCATCAGGGCTCTGCTGACGATGACCCTGGATAGGTGTCAATCAATATCCAAATAAACAAGATTTCACAGATTGTTGTCTGCAAAACAATACTTATGCAAACGACTGTCATCCTTGGACACATTGGAAAGCCATCTCTCGTTATATTGATGAAAAAACCCTGAACGTGAAGCCAAAATTTAAGGTTCCGCATCGACAGTGTTTCCACGAGACTTGACAAGGGGAAAATACGATCGTGATAAGTTCGCGTTGGGATAAAGGGCTTCTAAGTTCCATTCGCTCGATACCGAGTATCAAGGGCGAATACAGTTTCCTGTGTCTCGTGTGAGTCGTGGTGCAAAGAAAATGTCATAATGACATCTTTTTGGACCTCGGGTGTCTTCTAAACGTCCTATGATGCACGAGTTCGGGGAGGTGTCGTTATTGGTGGGATAGACCTAGTCCAAGAAGTATTGTGTCGCGTTCTGCTCCTCGCCCCACTGATAAGACACACGACGTCTCGCATCGACCACGCACACACGCATTCAAGTTCAAACCCAATCTGAGAGATTCGGCGTTACCTCTTCAGATCGTTGGCAGTCCCTAAGAAATTCTTTTTCAGGTTTAAACGCCGTCCTTATCCGATGAATTGAAGTTTGCAAGAGACGCGGTGTCCAAATTTTGCAAAGCATCTAGAACATTCGATGTATTTGAACATACAGATTGGCTGCTGCGGCAAAATTCCCCGTTGTCAGACGTCCACCGAATGAATGGCAAACACTGGGAAAACGTGCAAAAAACTAACTGTTTGACGGATCCCAACTGGGGTCAGTGTCATTAAAGGGCCCAACGGACATGTGTGGTGATGGTCTTCCTGCTCATAAGAAGAAAATAGGGTATGGAAGTGTAGATTACAATCACGACGTGAGGAAGGAGGATTACAACATAATCACAACCACCCTCAAAAGGGAAAGAAATAGTGTATGGATGAAGGGCATGTCCTTAGGCAGACAACTGAATTTACTCTCTTTGCTCTGCGTACACCTGTTCGGGAATTTCGTCGCAGCAGATTAATAAGTTATCAGTATTCTAAAAGGAAAGGAACACATGCCTTAATAGTTTTGTCCGCTCCTCCTGTGATCAACCTTGTACCTGTCTGATCGAATGTGGAACAGAAAACACCAGCTTCAGCTTCCAGTGAACCAGGCTGGGGTACATCGTCGAGGTTTTGGAAAGGTGTACCAGTAGCATAGTCCCAGAAGGTCAAAGTGCCGTTATCACCTATTGAAGGTTAGAGAAGTTAAAGTTTAAATGGTCAGCGCTCGTCCTAACTTAAGAAATGAAGCAAGGGGAAAGGAAGCGGTTCGACTCGTTGGGGTACAAGAAGCGAGATATGAGAGTAAAAACTCACCGCCAGAGAAGAACACGCCCTCCGCGTTAACGGACATCGTGTTGATAATGGCGTTGTGTCCACTGAAGTTGAAGACGAAAGATCCTTCTGGGCACTTCCATTTCTTGATGTTGTTTCCGCCAGCTGATCCAGAAGCGAAGGAATACTCCGTGGGGTGGATAGCAAGTGCACGAACAGACTTTTTGTGATGTGTGAGTGTGGTCATTGTTTTTCCTGCTGCAAGATCCCATAACCTAAAAAGGATTAATTGGAGATGCATCCGGAAAAGACTCAAAGAAAAAACAACGGAACGTACCTCACAGTTGAGTCCATACTTCCAGTGATAACTTGTGGGTCGGAATCCTGGCATTTGACGTCCGCGACTGTTGCAGTGTGTCCTGAAAGAACATGAATCTGGGCTTTTGTTCTCATGTCCCAGACACGAGCAGAGGCATCTCGACCAGCGGTCACCAAAACATCGAGGGTCGGGTGCAATGACAGAGAATAAACCCCAGAAAGATGACCGTGATAGTGGCGGATGACCTTGTTAGCTTCGAGGTCCCAGCACTTCACCATCTGTCAAGAAATAAGCCAATACATAGGAACAGGTGATAAATTTTTGGGTTTTGTCAAATAGAGGAATATGAAGTAGGACGAACCTTATCCTCTCCGCACGAAAAGAGGTATGGGTGACGCTGAGAGACCGCGAGACCGCGAACTGTCGAGATATGGCCGGTCAATGACAGTTTCAGTTCTCCAGAAGCCAAGTCCCAGATCTTAATGACACGATCTCCAGCACCCGTTGCAAACCATTTATTTCCCGGCTCCACGGCTACGCTTCTAACCCAGCCAAGATGTCCTGAAATAACACGAACGAGCTTCCAAGGAGGATGATATTCAGGCTTAACTGTCCGTGTTGTCTTATGCATAGTCAGAGCTTGAGAAAGCTTGGTTGCGGAGGCGAAGGAGGAAGGTTTTGCTTGAGGAGTTTTGTCAATTATTGCGATAATTCTTGATGTATTGGAGTCGCCGACTCCTGTAAATGGAAGTCCTTGATGAGTTACGCGTATTGATTTCAGTTTTAGAACACCTACCTCCTCCTGTAATCATCTTGCGCGCTAAAGCCGGCTGTGATGGACCCACAGGACCTTGCTGTGAAAGCAAAGCAGCAGGTAATTCTTTATAGTCCGCGTATTCATCACGGATTTTCATGGACAATCGTGTCCTCATACTAAGCCGAGTTTCAATATCAGAATTCTCTCATTCAGGGAGTAAATAAACACACCTCGACTCCTCCTCATGTAAAAGTTCTCTATGCTGTGCTGCAAAGATATCCCTTGTCCGTTTTGCGCTGGTACGCTGAAGTTGTTCCAGGGACGGTAGTGATGCCGTGGCCATTGTTGAATGCAAGGTTTTATAATTCCTAGAGATAAAATAAAAGCTTTTGAAAATGTCAAGGACCTGGAGGTTGTCAGATATAATGACGGTGGATGAACAACTGGGTCTGCATTCATTGCAAGTTGTTTGTCGTTGTTTTAAATAGATGACAACAGAGTCTGACATGACGGTAAATGTCAAACACGGGTTAACACTGTACTTGCATCAAAGGGACAAGGAAAAGGTCGAAATCGCGCGTTAAAGCAGTAGAAAATCAAGTCGTACTAGAACTTAAGCAGCCAAAACCAAAGTCGTAGTCACTCTTGTCCATTACAACATGTCCGATATCGTGATTGAACTCAAAAAATCTGCAAAACAGTTGCAAAATGCTGTTAATGAACAGGTGTGTATGTTTTCCTTACGGTGAACCCTTCAATTTCAATTTCTGACCCTTCGCTTATAGGAAATTATTTCCATTCTTGATAGCCTAAAGTCTCAGCAAGTCAATGAAGCAATCCTTAGGGTAGGTGTTGCTCATCTCTTTTTAAATGTCCACTAGACCCCTTTTTCTTATTATGGTTTACTCCGAGCCAATGACTGACCGCTTCTTCACAGGAAAGCAAAATCGGTTTGGCTGTTGGAAAGCTCAGGACACATAAATTAAAACCAGTAGCCGACCTCGCGAAAGAGATTGTCAAACACTGGAAGACGGCGGTAGAAAAGGCAAAGGGGAAGACACCTGGGGCATCATCAGCAACAGCGACAACAGCAGGTAAGCATGTGGCAATTATATGATCGCACGCACTTGCTGATACTTTGATAGACAAAAAGACGCAGGGAGGTGGTACACCAGTCACACCTGGTGGGGCGTCAGCCGCGAAGACTGATGTCCGCACCGCCAAATCCGATAATGTCAAGGGGGACACTGGAGATAAGGTTCGCGACAAATGCATGGAACTCTTGTATGATGGATTGGCATGTGATGCAACAGCACGTAAGTCTTCCTTTGGTTCATCTCTCAGCGCTAAAATTTAATCATTTTAAAAGCCACTGATTTGATTGTCGGTCGAGCTCGTGTCCTTGAAAAGTGTGTCCTTAATGTCGCAGGAGGCATCAACGCCGAGTACAAGGCGAAAATTCGTTCGCTGTTTGTCAATCTGAAAGACAAGGCAAACCCTAGCCTACGTGCTAGCGTCGTTGAAGGTTCTTTGTCGCCAGAGAAGCTCAGCAAGATGACCACACAGGTTTGATAAAAGTCCTTCTGTAATCTTCGACCTTGCTTCATGTTTTGCAGGAAATGGCCTCTGAGGAGCGTAAGGCAGAAGATAAGAAACTCTTCGAAGAAAACCTTTTCAAGAGCTTGGCTGCTGGTCAACAAGAAGCAGAGACCGATGCATTCCAATGCTCCAGATGCAAGCAGGTGGGTTTCAGTGCAACCTCACCCTTTCTATAACTGACATCTTTTTGAAGCGAAAATGTGTCTATCGCCAGCAACAAACTCGCAGTGCTGATGAACCTATGACCGTATGTCTTTGCTTGTGTCTTTTCAGAAGCGCCTATGCTCACATCAAACTATTTTACAGACCTTTGTGACGTACGTGTTAATTGAATGTTGTTCCCTTGTGCTTACGCTGATATCCTTCACAGATGCACTGTTTGTCAGAACAAGTCAGTGTGCATTACAACCACAAGGTTTTCAATACTGACAAATTTTTCTATAGGTGGAAGTTCTCATAAAAATATGCCTCTGAGACATGCAGCTACCCCATACTTTCCGCTCAGCTGTTATGCACCATTCCGATATGGTTCCTGGTTGCTGGAACCTCATTCACTTCACCGCCTGCATTGCTTTTTTCCGTCATACTGTTATCGTTGATATAATTTTATTTTATGACGCTTCCATTACTTGATCGCGGTTTGCCTACATAATTTTGGCATCCTTCTTCCACCTTTTTCTTTTCTGTTATTTATCGCTTCCTCTTCTGATAGCATTGCCGAGCTTCAAGGTTTAATAAAACATCCACCCCCAGTGTCCTTCTAAACAAGCCTGTTTTTGTAAAAATAAAAGATTTATACCCAGATATCGTTTGCTCTAAGATAAACCGTTCGTTTCCTCTCTGATACACTCCTTCCAGACTCAACGGCATTCCTTCCTTCTCGCCATGTTTTTTCAATAGCGGGTAACCAAGGAGGCGGATGAAGGGAAGCCAATTTAGCATCGTCTAAAGTTCCCACGATATGATTTCGGGAAGAAACATTTATTGGCCTGACTTGCACACTGATTCTATCCTTCCTCTACCAATCTTTCTGTCTTTTCATCGGTGTTCATATCCACCATATAAACCTTCTTTTATCCTTCTAGCTTTCTTTTAATCTTACGACATGGCATCCGATTCCTCAGCTTCCACTTCTCCTTCTGTTATTACCCCAGAGTCAACGGGAACGGGGTCTGCATTCACCACCAATGACTTGCCTGAAGATGTGTCAAATTCGACAACAATGTCAAAGAAAACGCGTCGACAGACGGCATTCTACCCTAATCTTAACTCTGGAAATAAGCCGCAGAAGCCGTTCAGCAGGAGTGCAGCAAAGCGGGAAAGTGTCATGGCGTTGGGAAGCATCGAGCATCTGCAGCATTACTTCACGAAGACTGGTCTGGCAGCAAAGAAGAGGTGTGTTTAATTTGTTAGATTCATAATTATGCCCATTGTGCAAGACCGTCGTACCCTGCACACTGCATGTCATTTCGATTGCAGCCCACGATGAAACGTGGTCGGTTTCACAACGTTGCTAATCCTGGGCCAATTTACTTGGTATTGACGGCACAACTAACCCGCTTCTCCTAACAGTCTGATAGACAAGCCACACTACGGTCTCGTACCTGCGATTGGAGGCAGGGGACACGTACCAGCAACCCCGTCTATCACGACTCTAAGCGACATCGTGTTGCCCCCTTCCCCTGTTGTTCCCCACCCGCCAGAGGTTCGCAAACCACACGTTAAATCGCATGAGGTCGACCCGGACTCCTTACTGCCTGGCGTGATTGAAGACGTCATTGCAGCAGCACGGGCATGGCAGCTTGTTCAGCGTCAGCCAGGTGGCGGCGCGTCTTCGGCTATTAATTTGGACACATCGTTTGACGTATTGGATGTGCTAAAGACAACCACTCGTGCCATCAGATCGACAAGAAATTATCTTCTTGCGCTGCCTGACGAGTCTACTGGCACAATTCGTGCCCAGTTCCGACGCGTACCCTATAAACCCGTGCACATGTCTGTCTCCACATTGTCTAATTCTGCCCAACCTCCTGCACCTGCGAAGGAACAAGATCCCATCGTTCTCCTGAGGCGTGCCTCTCTGGATGTCCTCTCTGCATTGCGCCAGCTCGAGGAGGACTGTCGATTGCCGCTCAGTGATGATGCTTATGACGCGCAAAGCGATGGTGCTAACTCTCGTGGCATTGGTGGTGGCAATTCGTCAAGTCCTTCTAACATAACTTCGGAGTTAGGCCCAGATGATAGCCATTCCAATGGGGGAGCAGATCACACAACCCAACATCATCACTTTGACCCAGATGCATCGATCACATTTTCTCGCATTCAGGTTAATGGGCGATACGAGACAGTGCCCGTTTGGGAAGAAGAAGATATCGACTTCAATTTGGACGCAGAGGAGGAACAAGAAAAGAGGGAAGGATGGGACGAGCGTCTTGTTCTTAGCAGCGGCTGGTTGTACAAACAGGACATCAAGCTAGAAAAACTAGCCAACGAACGCCAGGTCGTCGCTGCTTATTTGGACGTGGTGGATGAAGTTTTGTTTGAAGCCAAGCCTGAGGAGGAAATCCGGGGGTGGGACAGGTTGAGAACCAAACTCCAAGGCAGGGCATCATCACGGATGAAGGGGCGCCGTGTCAGCTCTGGGGATGCTGAAAGTCGCTCGGCAGTCTCTGTTGAGCCGAGGCGTGTGTCAACAGGCATGCTTAACATGATGCAAGGGATGTCCTTGAATGAGGAACCAGAGGACATGCATGACATCAAGGAGGAGGAGGAAGATGTCCCAGATGAAGAATTGCCTGAATGGGCCCGCAGATCACTCTTTGCTGAAGACGAGCTCGGTATGAGATTTGCATTCGATTATTATTTGCTATCAAACTGTTGACGCCCTTCCCTCTTAGGTCGTGCTCATTCACTTCTCTCTGCATTCCTACCTGCCGATTTGAAGTCCTCGTTAGGTGCACCATCGAATAGGGCCGAATTCCTAGCTAGTCTATCCTCGGGTCAGCTGTTGTGTATGGGATACAATTCATGCCTCCGAAGGTCCAAGAAACCCTGGGGTTTTATCAACACAGACAGCATTCATGACATCGCATCCCTGGAAGCATCTCAGCCTTCTGAAGGATCGGACGGCAAGAAAGTCTGGACATTTAGGAGGATAGATAATCTGCGTATTTGGGCAAGGTACGGCTCTCTGAATGACCTATAGTTATGCGCTCAATTAAAAGCTGGGTTTTTTTAGCGCTTTGAAGCTTCGATATAGCATTCCCATCCACCTCCCCAATCAACTTCTCCCACAACCTCCTGTTAGTACCCCTCGCGGAACTCCTCTCAGCTCTCCCACCAAAAAGAGCTTTGCTTTACCAAGAAAAGCAGAGCTCTTTTCTATCATGTTCGACGCAAAACTGGTTGCGCGAAAAGAGGTAGGATGGGAAGACATGCTAGAAGCAGCCCTTTTTGCCTGGGTGAACAAAGCTATCGAAGAGCGGAGGCTATACCTTTGATTGCTCCCCCCACTTTTTCATCTACTGCTGTCCTCCAAACATGCTTCAACTTGCCAATTTTGTTATATCCTTGCTTTATATTCCAACTATATACACCCATTTACCCTTCTCGAACCCATCTATTGATTGCTCTTTACTTAGGCTGCCTGACAGGGTTCTTATCTATTCTTCCCATTATGACTGTATCGCCAAACCCCCATCGTTCGTTTATTTATCACCCATTTATCTATCCCCACGAAATTCAAAGTAATATGTACCTTTAACCTTATCTATTCATTTCTATGCTGGATCTCATCACTTTACACGATCCCTTTTATCCCTTGTCATTAAATCCCTTTGCACCTGGATCTAGACCTCGATCTTTTTCTCTTTGTCGTGATATCCGCTTCTTCACTATTCCCAAAATTTTATCATTATATGTTCGATTATTTACTCCCTTGGCTTCCAGACCACACTCATTCCATTTCTCCGCACTTGAAAGACTTTTACTCATCCTCTTACCCTGTTTTCGTGCGCTTTCATCCTCGTCGTCGTCTGCTCTGTGATACACTCTGCACCATCCCGGATTGATGTATATTTCCAAATGCCTCTTGACCGAAATATATCCCCGCACCGCATTAAACCTTGCGTTCAATCACAAACTCGTCACCCTTTAGCCGATGACAGCGAAAAATATGAAGCCTAATCCCAAAAATGAAGTCAGAATTAGAAACGAAATGCTTTAAAGTAACCTCTAACAAAAGATTGACTAAGATGTAAGGTATAACGAAACGATATTCAGCATGATGAAGCATTTTTCCCAAACGTCCACAGCAATGAATTTTAACACCAAAACAAGACCGAGTGCTGGTCACCAACCCACACCCAAAGCTAAAGTGATGTCCCGCACACTACGACCGTCCGAAAGTTTCAATGCGAGCTTGAGGGTCTCGCGCTCCTTGTCTTTTCTACCTTGCACACTGTAGGACTTGGCGAGGTAGTACCAGACCTCGGGAACGTCCCATCCCCTGCCATGTGTCAATTGCTCCAGCATGCACACCGCAAGGTCAACTTGACTTTGCATCAACGTCGTTAACGACGTGTCACTATCAGGTGGTTGCATGAAGGGTGTAGGATGCACGTTGGGACCCGAGCTGCTTTGTTTTTGCGCTGTTGCAGGTGAAGGAGGGGACATCGATGAGGGGGGGTGCAGTTTGTCAAAGACGTCTGGGTCCAGCCATAGCCTTGCCAGGTGCACTGTGGCTGATACGTCGTCCTGCGAGATGAAAAGAGCCTTTTGAAAGGTATCTATGGCATGTTGGTATTGGCCCAGGGCGTCATAATACAGTCCCAGCTATAAGAAACATGAATCAGCCATACTACGTATTTGAGAGCGAGCACTACAACCTGAACCCAAACAGCAGCGTTGTTTTCATTCCTCACTTCGGCCTCTTGAATGGCGCCCTTAGCTTGATCATTCTTTCCTATTCGCCTGAAAGTAGCGGATGACATCAACCAGAGATCAGAAAGCATCTTGTTTTCCTTCGTAATACGTTCACTTGTGGCCTTCATGTTTTGTTGAGCAGTCGAGGAATCAGGACCAGCTGGCAATGGTGGTGGTGGTGGTGGTGGTGGTGAATCGGTCGGCGTGTGATCTCTCGAGTGGATGACAGAGGAGAGTCTTCGGCGTGAGTGGATAGAAGATGCCTGATACGATGTCTGCTGGAGAACAAGATGGAAGTCTGGTGTTGATGTTGATCTCCTTAATCCAGCACCATTCTTTGTAACACCGTGTCCAATCCTACGTGAAACAGCAGTAAGACCAGCTCTGCCCTTATGTACTCTGTTCTTCAACGCTTGCTGCATCTGTAGAACCTTCTTAGTACCTTTATCCTTTTGCCCACCGTTTGCTTCTCCCCGCAGGCTGGAAGACGATCTCTTGGGTTTGAGAAGGCCATTGGAGGATTTCTTCTCTCTCTCCCTCTCTCTCTCCCTCTCCCTTGACGATCGCTCCTTGGTTGCCTCGCCGTTTATAACACCATCGATGGTATTCTCCATCTTCTCCTCCGCTCCAGGTGTAGCCGGCGATATTGTGATGGGGATTGGCATCGGGCTGGCCAGTGCTACATGTTCATTTGGAGAGAGGGTGGGTCCCAAAGTTGTGCCCATATTGGGAGCCGCATCTGAAGAGGTCTTGATATTGTCAATGCTAGGCTTCCCGGAGGTTGATGTGGGCACAGGATGCCCATTAGCATCCATGGACAATCGGACGACCTCAAACGAATGTCGGTGGCCAAGATTAGATGCACCTGTTCCAAGGATACAAAGTTAGCCTGTGAGTGTGCACAAGGCTAAATAATGTCTTACCTCCACTGGGAGTTGCAGAACCTCCATTCGCCCCCCTAATCTTAGCAAACCACGCAAAGACGTCAACCCACCCCTGTTCAGCACCTTCAGCACCCTCTATGACTTCGTCCAGCGCAACCTCGGTCATCCTCAACTGCAGATGCCATTCTAGTAAGTCTTGTGAGGTTGGGGGATACGAATCAAAGGGGAAGGGTTTTCGAAGAAGTGTTGAGGCGCGTGGAAGAGAGGTGTCGTCGCCGTCTAATAGTGTCTGAGCATGTTGCTCAACGGCAGGCACAGGTTGAACGGGACCAGGTAGGGAGGAGTTTTTGTTTTTCGGTGCGGTAGGTACGGCGGGACCTAAGAAAGTAGGTAAAACCGTAGTTGAAGTGCCCGCAGAGCTGGGCACCCTTTCAAATCCGTTGGGTTTCCCTTCCGCATTTTTGGGTGCAAAATCAGTGGTCTGAATCTCTTCGCCATTGACTGATAGACTTGGTAAATCACCATTTTGTTGGGCATTGCTGGTAGTCTCTCCCTCCTCCGTCTCTGTATCAACGTCGTCGTCGTCGTCGTCGCAATCTCCGCCTGGGCAGGCCTCGCCTCTCTGTAAAATTTCTTTGGCCTCATTCCACCGCTCTTTGGCAGCCAAGAGCAGTCCAAGAAGGTGCCAATACCTGACATCCCCTGGGTTGCCTTCAACTGCATGACCAGCGCAAACGATGGCCTGATCCAAGTCATAAGCTGGACCTAACCTTCTGGAGAATGAGAGTGCAAGATGATAGTATGTGGGAGCCTGTATAGGTGGTGTAGGGGCCGATACAACATTGTTCTGACTGGATATGGAGGCTAATGCTGCATTGATGGTAGTAGGTGTTTGTGATGAGTTTGGTGAAAGAATGGGGGTTAAGTTAGGACTTAAAGGGGAGGCGAGAGGATTGGGTGATGGAGCAGGTGTCTCAAAAGTTGACGATGCTGATGAGGAGGAGTCATCCGCGTCTGAATCATCAGATGAGGGCTCCGGCGAATTGGAGGCCGACTGGAAGCTGGCTAATGACGCGAGGAGATGGGTGTGAGCTTTCGCAAAATTGTCACTTCGTTTCAGAGGGTCGGTGCCTATGGTAGATGAGGAATTGTGTAGTGAAGACATAAAGAGTGATTTACCTAGTGAAGCCAAGGTACTGAAGTATACACCCTCAGCATGTTCTACTAGGCCAACGAGAACTGCATTGTCTCGGTCAAGTCTGGTTTTAGCGAGGTCGACGATCCTGCCTGCTTCCTTGATTTGATTCATCGCTGTCAAACCGTTATCGTTCTTGGTGCCCAACCCACTTCCTTTCGACGAATTGTTGCTGCTGGCCCCTCTCCATCCTCCACTAGCCCATAACCCTGTGGCTTCACAGGCCTCTCTGCAAAGCATTCGAGCACCAAACACACATATATCAACCCAAGCTGCATCATTGTCCTTGTCTTCCCCGACACCTTCCTTACTTGCCTCGTACGCCTTTCCAACGACTTGTGTATACAGTTTTAGCGTCTTTTGCGCAAGACTATAATCCCCAGAAAGGTACAACAACTTTGTCAAATGTCGCAGGACGTGTGACGAATTAAATGTCAACCGTGTAGCCCACCATAGGATCTAATGCAGTATTAAATGTATCAGCCTGTATCGCACTATCGGAAAGAAATTGACGCACATCTATTACCCATCCTGGGCTCGTAGTGTTCCCAACACCTCCGCTCGCTCCTCCGGCCTCCCAAACGGCAACACAGAGCTCAACAAATTCTTCGACCTTGGAATTCCTTTCACCGGCTTTGGGAAATCCTGTGCACTCCGTAAGCACCTCGCGGTAATCATTGATTACACTACGCGCAGTAGACATCCACGTATATTGGTTTGGGAGTGCGATCGTGCTTGTTGTAGGTTGAGCAGCAGTCGAACCATCCACGTACGAAGAAAATCGAGAGTTGACCGTTGAAGGTGAAACAAGATGTGCAGTGGAAGCTCTCGCTGACGGTGTTGAGCTGGCTGGAAGCGATGGGTCCTGGGGCTTCTTGGCTGTTGCTCTCTGGAAATACGATGTCAAGGGAGCGTCATAGGGGACACCAAATCGTCGAATGAGCGCGTGGAGATGAATTGATGCCACTGTAGAGCGGTGCTCTGAGCGGAAGGTGGGTGGCCAAAAAGTGCTGAGTTGAGAGTAGTGCGCTAGCCAGTGCCATAAAGTTGATTGGCCCCTCTTCGATGGAGGTCCGGCATTTTCGTCAACAGTGGTAGTAATCGGTGTGTCATAAGGTTCAAACAAGTTGGTGGTCCGAGAAGAGAGCACGATTGCACGCCAGAGAAGTCTTTCGGCCCACCTCCAGAGTTCCCTCATTTGATTGAAGATTGTAAGATCCATTTTAGCAGCTGTTGATGCGGCCTGTGTAGTTGAATATACGCTGGAGGAATAGGACCGTAAAGAGTACGAAAATTCCCGTTCGAGAGCATTGAGCAGTGATATGGACTCTGCATAGGCATCGAGTGCTTTCGTCGGAGTATCTGGATACAATTTCTCGTATGACATCCCTGGATTGCATGTGAAATAAGATGAAAGGCTCATTGAGAGAGGAATTGATTGACACCTTTCAAACACACAGATCGTAACGTCTCCCCCAATGCCCATGCACGACCATCACGTACTTCAGGCACAGAAGTATCCACTACCGAGCTGAAGCTCCCTGCAAAAGAGGTGGTAGACGGAGCATAGGAGGAAGGTGCCAGCAACCCAGCGCTGTTGGCGCCGGCACTCCCAACAGTGGTTGTGGTCGATCGCGTGGAACCAAGGGTAGGAACATGGTTTTGGAACAGAAGTAGATGGGGTACTTTCTCAAGATGTTGGATACACTCTGCTGGGTTTCCGAGCGCGTACGCATAGTAAGCCAAAATAAAGTTTATGGTCTACATAGACGGTCAGACCAATGTTGAAGCTATTAGACACGACGCACATCAAAGTTTGAGGCTTCCAGGGTCTTAAGGGTTTCATAGGCGGCCGTTGCCTCTTCGACTCTCTCAGGAGGGAGAATACTTTCTTGCCCGATGTCCAATCCGCTTGCAAGAGTATTATTCGTCCCCGTTGAATCAAGCTCCTGATCTTCGTCCTCATTGGCATATTTAGAAGATATAAGAAGCCCTAACACATGAGTTTGTGCAGCAACCTCCGAGACGTCCTGATAACCTCTACAATGCTTGTTGAACTTCCGAAAGAGTTCTGACCAGGAAATTACAGCGCCATTTGGAGCTTTAGCAGGAGCAGAATTTCGCCATTGTCCAGCAGTCAATGCTATCCGGAGCTGAGACCAATAATGTCGCTCTTTAGGTGTCGACATAGAGAAAGGTTTGTAGTCAACGATGTTCTGAACAAGAACGCCAGTTGTCCTCTGCGGCAAGGAGTTGATGTCAAGCTCTTGACCCTGACGGTGCTGAAGACGTCACGGTCAGGTGGTGACAAACGTGTGACCTTCCATTACCAGTCGCTTGATTTTTCTGCATCCGCGACCATGATTAAAGTGTTATCTCGTCATACACAAACGCTATGGACTCGGAGACAAATACTTTTGCAGCTTCAGGAGCAGACGTTATAACTCGGACAATTGATGTTGATATTGATACAACAGCAGATCAGCTCTCACAGGAGGAGTTTCAAGACTTCTACGAAATTGATAGAACGGCTAAAGAGATTGTTCAAGGAGATTATAAACGAGTGTGTGAAGCCGTTGAATTAAAAACATCTGAATTTCATTGACTGATTCCAGCCATAATTTTATAGATTGCCTTGCAGTTCCCTGATGAACTCTTGCACGATTCTGTTCCGATATTCCGGGCGCTCAAAAGTCGTGTAGGAGACGCAAGAGACCTTTACGTGCTAGCCGACACCTCTTACGGGAGGTACGTTGAGCTTCTCGTTGGAATATTTCTTCAAGACAAACCTGAAGTATAACAGCTGTTGTGTCGACGAGGTAGCAGCACAGCATGTCAATGCAGATGCTATTGTACATTATGGCCATGCCTGCCTGAGCTTGTGAGTACTAGTAATAACACTCAAGCTACAACACCCTTGAGCTCATGGTTTCTACTCAGGCAAGCGCGACTTCCTGTCATCTATGTCTTCGGAAAGAAGCCATTAGACATCGATCATTGCGTTGCAAGCTTTGCATCAGCATACGATACATACAAGACACCGTCGGATGCTGAGGTCCAGGCCGATGTCATTCTGCTAACACACGACGTATCCTACACCCATTTATCAGGTATATTTCCATTCCAACTAGGTTTGAAAGGCGTTAATGAAGTTTCAGAACACCTTCTGCGATCAATTCAGGATACTTTTCATAGTCGCCAAGCGACGATTAGCTATCATGCTCGTCAAAACATATCTGCATCCGGAGCACAATCAGCTCTACTTACAGACTCCAAGCCATCCACAATATTTTACGTGGGCCCAGACAGCCTGTCGTTGGCGAATCTAATAACTACCAATTTTGGTTGTAAGGTATTGCAAATCTATTTACAGCGTGACTTCAATATTCTAATGCTTTGCAGGTCTTCACCTACGATCCAACTCCGTCGCAACCTTCAGCTGTGCTAGCCTCATCAGCACAAGGTACCCTACCACCGCTACTGAAAAGAAGATACACCCAAGTGCTAAAGGCCCGCGATGCCAGCACTATCGGTATCCTCATTGGTGCCCTTCCCTCTTCGCCATTACCCTCGACTGACGGTACAACTACAACAACCGCAAAAGTACCACCAAAGAACCCCTTCCTTCCATTGTTGACCCACCTCCGTCGCCTTATTGCTAAATCTGGGAGAAAGAGTTACACGATCGCCGTTGGGAAGCCAAACCCTGCTAAGCTTGCAAACTTTTTAGAGGTAGAATGTTGGGTCCTCGTTGCGTGTTCCGAAAATAGTCTTCTTTTAGCTGGCGGTGCATCCAGTAAAGCTGGTGGGTATCATTCAAGTACAGCTGGCTGGGCCCAGGGTACTGGGAAGGACTACCTACAGCCGATCGTTACACCCTTCGAATTGGAAATTGCCCTGAGAGACGAAGTCGAATGGACGGGAAAATATGTGCTCGACTTTGAGCAGGTGCTCAAGGAAGCATCAGAACGTTCCGAGGAAAACGAAGCAGAAAAAGAGGGTGAAATTGGAGAAGTAGACGATGGCAGGCCTAAATTCTCTCTCGTGACGGGCACATACCGGCCGATCAAACGGTATGGAGGTACGTGCTCGCACCCTTTCTCTACTTGACTCGTGGAATGGTTGGCTCATCTTTACTGCAGCTCAGTCACAGGATGAGAAGATCGATGGACATGGGGGTCAGGATGTCGACGGTGACTCCGCTTTAGTACTCCGAAATCAGGAAGGTGCATTGGCCAAGTTGGGCACGAGTGCGGCTGGTGTGTCAAATTTTTTTATTTTGTGTGTCGGGTATTGACTCGAGCGCCCGTCATCTTTTACCAGCACATTACCTATCAACACGCACCTATCAGGGTCTCGATCCCCGATTGGGAGTGGACGAGCCGAGCATCCTGGAACAAGGCCGAAGTGGGATTGCCCGAGGTTATCAGGATGATCAGGAGCATCAAGAGCTCGAGAAAAAGAGTGCAAGTTAAAGAAACCCATAGTAGGGCATTCTCCATCGTAAAATTAGTGGGCAAAACTTCCCAATCGATTGGGTTTGAACAAGACGCGGACTCTGATTTTAAACTCGCCATTTCGTCATCTGAGCAAGTCACTCCCAGGTTTCTGAGTTGGAAAATCGATCTTATTTTGCTTCCACAGTCACTGCACGTTTACTGAAGGTGAAATTTGTATATCCAAAATTGGTATCTCCTCAGCGTTTCCGAGATTCCGGAGATGTAGTCCATGGTTGCCATTAGGGGGTATAACTGTTCTAATACACGCAATATCTATCGATTGCCCTTAATCACTGCGAGAAGTCCAGCGGTGTGACCGCATAATGAACTCCTCAGTTCACTTATTGCCAAACTGCTTAAAAGGAAAAGAGAATGCACCGCAAAATGAGGTGTGGGCCGTCGTCCGCTCGTTCTTTTAGTACCCAGAAATACGACAGCGCTGAACGCCTCGTTTCTGGGTTTTGATGAAAAATGCTTAAATTGCGAGTGAGCACAACACGCGCCCAAAACAGCACTATACGGAATGCTGGGAGGCCGCAGTCAAACTCAAGAATAATGTCAATTGACAATGACTCAATTCTGCTAATTTTATGACGCGCAAAGCGCCAGTTCCACGACTCAATTGATTAAACATTGCCTGAAGTGAATGATCGATTAATTGGGATCCATTGTCTTCCCAAGTCGCCGGTCACTCAAGCAAAGCAAACAATTCGTGCCATCTGCTTCCGAGATATAGGAGGCCCGCCATGAGGTTCAGGTCTATTGATCTTGAAGTACAGTGGACCATCGCAAGTCCAGCATCTGCATTCGAACCTCGAAATGTTTTTCCACGGGTTGTGGGGAGCCCATTCGAAGCTTCACGTCCTCACTCGGTGAAACGCTTTTTCTACTTATTTGGACAAAAACACGAGTGCCACACGTTTTGCTCATGTCAGTGCCAGGAATGTATTGGTGGGCTGTCCAAGGTCTCTATGGCCCTTGGGGATAATTGTGCCATCATTGAAAAGGGTACATATCTTTGTACTCCGAATCAGCACATTTGGATTTCGTGATTTCACTCTCCCCTCTCTCTTGCCGCTTCGAAGGAAGAGAGAAATTTAAGCACATAAAAAGCAGTCAAATTTTGTGCTAGATCTACTGCAACCCAGTTACCCAAACATATCGCGAACGTTATTGACAGCCCGTCCACAAACGGTTAACGAAAGAAATAGTTGCGTACAAAGTCTCGTTGTTCAGCTCCTTTTTGGTTTGCCGCGAAGTCAAGCTGTGTATCAACTGCATGCTGCTCAGGCCTGGATAAGGCAATTGACTCCAAGAAGATCGTTCGTGTTGAAAGCGGTGCCTCATTGCAAACTTCGAATACTTAACATAAGTAGGTAAAACCTACAAATCGCTGTCCTTTCATGTCCTGACCTCGTTTCCCCCTCTCCAATATTGCTAGACTCTTCCTTCTCGTATCTTATTCTTCGTAATCTTATCGCTGCAGTGGTAAATGGGACACCCACACAATATCCCCATGCAATACCGCAGCAGACAGGACGCGTCCGACTCCGATGACGACGTGCCTGTCGATGAAACTCTCCGGTTTCCCGAGATCGCAGTATCAAGGCCGGGCGCCTTTAACACTCGCGAACTACCCCTACCGCGCAATACACGCCAGCTACTTTCCTCAAACAGAAGCAACACCAACTTGTCGGATCATGGATACGCTGTGCACATCCCTCCTTTGAACCTTCCCATAGCTCCATCCCCGCTGCGGGTCTTTCATGCTCTGGGAGAGCAACCACGACGCGCCAGCTTCGATGGTGGATCCAATCTCGCGCAGTCATTGGCAACCACATCTGCCCCTCCTCAGATCCTAGATGGACCATCGACGCCGGCCCTTTCACCACCAAACCAGCCGCGACTGACGCAGTTTCGAGACGCACCAGCTTTTGCTTCTCCGATGCCACGTCGCTACAGCGACCAGCTTATTCCTTCATTCAGACTGCGTGCAGCCAAGTGGGTAAATGTGCCTTCTCCATCACCTTCGCCAGATACAGCACCCTCTACCCCAGGTCTCAGTGACGAACCTCCAGCAACTCCAAGCCCCAACATCCCTCCCACTATACCAAGCCACGTTCGCAGCAAGAGCGATGGTACGGACACAGCCGATTCGAGTGCTGCTTCTCTCGTGCACAGAAGGGTGAGGTCCTCCGACCGAGTCTCGCCATATCCATCCGCAATAGCAACACCAGCCGAATCAACTTCAACTTCTGATCCAGCAGCTCCCGAGGTTAAGAAGAAAAGGAAAAGGACAGTCAAACAGCGTATCCGTTGGATAGAGGTATCTCCAGGAATGGCCCCACCAAACTCTTCAGTGTCGACACCTACGTCAGACGTAGCCATGGACGCCAACGCCGGCCTTCCCAATCGCAAACCCCCTCCTCGCCGTGCACCTGCCGCTGCCTCCTCATCCACACCTGCCTCTTTCACATCGACTTCGAAACCGTGGAAAGAAGCCCAGATCAAGCTTGACCTTAGGTTAATTGAGCCGCCTGCCACCCCAGTCATCCTCCAACCACCAGTTCAATTCGGCGCAAGTTCATCGGCATTCTCACCCCCTATTGGATATCCTCAACAAGCCTACATAGCGGAGCCCCCGATGCGACGGATGAGTGTTCCTCCTATCTCAACGTTGGAGGATGAGGCTGGCCCGTCGAGAAGGACAGGTGAAAGGCTGCAGAAAGGGAAAGGGAAGGGAAAGGGAAGGCAGCTTCCCGAGTCCAGTGACGTTGAGATGGATACCGAGATGGGTGTTGATGCTAGGGGAGCGGGTAGGACTTGGTGTTATCCATCGCGGGATAGAAGAGGAGAAGGGATGGGAGATGATGTGGATATGTTAGCGAACAATCAGCCCGCGACAATCAGCCCTCCCGAGAGACCATCCGAAGTGCGGTGGGTCTACGCACAGGCCTCGACCAACAGCAACTCTCTGGAGCACAACTGGGGGCATGGTACGAATGCGATGCGGTCTACACGAGTACATCAGGCTGGTGATGTGACCTGGGCATACACGCGATTCGATGTTCAGGTTCGCGCGAGAGGGCCGAAACAGGCAGAACCTGTTTCAGAGAGTGCAAGGTTGTCGAAAGAGGGGTCTCCAGCACGCAGGGGTGCAGGCAGGCGGGAGTCCACGTCACTTGGTGCTATTGCCCGACTGTCAGATGAGGTCGTGGTGAAGCAGGAGGTTGATGTGGAAGGTATGACATCCCTTCATGTAGCACCTGCTTCACTATTGAAGCAAGAACCTTCAGAAGATCCCCGCCCCATCAACCTCCCTGCATCCTATTCCCCTAGCTATCTGGCAACAGCAAAGGAAACAGGGTACCCTCTCCAGCAACAGAGTTCCAATTATCCACTCCATCCACATTTTTCGGTCCCTCAAGCTTTCCTGGCACCCATGCATATCCATTCCAACAGGCCACCATCACCTAATCCAGCACCAGCGTCAACCCTGGTCATGACTGCATCCCATGACAGTCCCATGCACCTCAACTTGACACAATCAGCACAGAATACAACCGAGGGCCGATCAAGCGAACAGGCGCCCCGTTCAATCGTAAACCAAAAAGGAGAATGTGAGAATGCTGACAACCAGCAATCATTGGAAGGTGCGAAAGATATCGTTCAACATGATAGCGAGCCATCTCCGAGAGAGTCGCCGATGGTTGAGACTCCTGGTGAGCCTCTTGCCATGCAGGATATGGTTCACTGCATGACCGACATCGAGAGAGAAAACGAGGTGCTTGCTCAGAAATTGAGCAGGCTCGCTGAACGTAGATCTCCTAAGTCCCCATGCCCTGTGACCAAGCAAGACACTACGGCAGGCATCGCGTCCTCCGATCCTGCTGATCATGATCTTGAAGAGGGTGAGATAATGGAACACTGAACAATTTGGATTTTTTTTTCTTTAGCACACATTTGTTGCTGTGGACGAACCATCTGTAATTCATACCTGTATTTCCCAACACGATTAATGTACCAATATGATTTTCGTTGATCTGCTCTTGAAAAAGAAAAACACACTGATCCTTGGGATTTGCAATCGAGACCGACCAGCTTGATCATCCTGTAGCAGTAGATAGTTTTGTCAGATCACAATGATATTTGTTAAACCTTCCTCTTGCTTGTCACGAAGAGAAATGCAGCCAAATGGCTACTTAGGGTCACAGGTATCCATAAATGCAGGTTATTTGAGGAGATTTGGCTCCGGTGAGCCTTGATGCCCTGCCAGAAAGCGCGTCCGCCTGGCTTCAGCCACAGCCCATCGTAATAATGAGGTAAAGTCGTGTGCTTCAATGGTCATAACATTATCAGCCAGGAGTTCTCGGACCTCTCCGTATTACTATACGTATCCGTGATAAAACAATAGAGATAAAATGACATGGCAGAAGGGAGGTGGTGGTGAGAGATAAAAAGTCGCGAGCCATCATTTGGCGGCCACGCGAACGCTGGGCTCAGAAAGGCAACAGAGGGAAGACACGCCTCACTCTTGTCTCCTACCATCGCCACGAACGTGCTCTTCGACTACATCTGGTGTCTTGAATGGTATAATTTCCTTCTTCTTCAACGTTGAAATAGGTTCACGAACTGTATAAACCAACCAGGATCTCAGTACCCGATACCAGGCCTAATTTTAACATCTCACCTGCTGCCACTTTGCCTCTCGTCCTCCAATAACATAACGCCCTCAGTCACAGTGGCTCAAAAGCTCTTTTGTTCAGGAGTCTGTGCTGAATTTGGACTTGCAAAAAGAGTCTGATCGTTGTTCACACTTTACCGAACAGCAACCAGGCGGGACGACGTTCAACCACTTGCAGTGATCGGCAGAATACTTATTTCTGGTACACATACGGGATCAAAGCATACAGGAGCATCACCATAGGAATAGACGTCATCTCAATATTTGGCATTGGAAATGGTACATACAAGAGCAAATTCCGACACGGAGGAGGACAGAGATGATGATGGATTGATCTTCAAATCATCAATTGGTGCATCGTCCTCGACATGGAGCAATAAACCAAACTACTACCAGGGGAGCTCGTCTCAAAGTCTGCGTACAAGACTGTTCGGTCTGAGCTCAAGCTCAAATCTACGTTCTCATACTCGAGACAGACCGATTTGCACAACTCCAGGTCAAGTGTGTGCTGGCGAGACGGAGACAGAGACCGATGAACCGGTGAGTTCAGCCGTCGTTTAACACCTCCACAGTTCACTGAGCGATATTTCCAGTCAAGACACCTCCCCACTGCACGTAAAATTCCTTCATCAGCACCACTTGTACCTCCCAATACCCTTCAGCAACGATTTACCCCTCTCCTTTTCGAGTTCTCTCGTCTTCTCTCCATCGTTCCAGCACTTATCGGGACAATATATTATCTGTATTTTCTCTACCATCCACCAGAAAAGGGTATCAACTGGGATGATCCTATAAGACCTCCTCCAGAAAGGATAGACTACTTTGTTACTGTTCTCTGGGTATGACCCCTTATCTCTGCCATTGATACCGACTCTTACTTACTTTCCTTCGATAGGCTCTGCTTACAGGCTACCAGTGTCTTGCACTAACCACTGGTCTTCTCACCAGGTGGAGACTCTATTATGCACCACTATCCACTCTTGTCCGACTCCTAGCTCTACAGGGCATCTGTTGGCCCGCGACCTCCCTAACCCTTTCCTTCTTCGACCACGACAAAAGACCCGTGGCCACCTGGGCTGCCATTGCCACTACCACAAGCATAAGTCGCAGCGTGCAAATTTGGGTGACAAGCAACTTGTGGTGGGATGCTAATCGGACAGAAGGGGATGGAGCAGATGGTGTTCCACCTGGCGGGTCTACTGCGCCTTCCAGGACAGCATCTGCGCTGGACTTTGGGGCGGGAGTGAGTCTGGACACGACAGAGTCGCACAGGAGGGCGTTCAGCAAGAGAACGGGTCATGGTAAAAAGCGCAAGTCGAAGTGGACGTCTTGGCTGGCTGCGTTGCTGCTTGGGGGTTTAAGGTGGGGTGGGAGACGATGGGATTGGAAAGCGGTGGGAGTCAAGTGCATTTTACCAGTTGGAGTCTTGTATTTCGTAACTGCGTGGGCTGAGCTATTGAGAAGGGAGATGGAGATGGCTAGATTAGGGTCTGGGTCGAGTTATGCCGTTGGACCATAGTGAGCAGCAAAATTGGATCTCGATTTTTTTTCCATTCCTTCTTTTCAGGTTTTGTTGGGGTTTACCGGTCGTTTATGTTCAATAGCTTTTCTCGGTTCTCTCCATGCTCGAATTGCCTTTTATTCTGGTGAACATAGACTACTTTGTATTATTTTTTATTTATGTCCGCATGTCTAGTACGCTAATGTCTTTCCATGTTGCAATGCCTTCAATCGTCTGCATTAGCGTCAATACTTGTTTCTACATGTGAGCCATAATGTAATGGTTAATTATGAGAATGGTTTCAGGCGGAAAAGTGATCATGAACAGTGCATATAATGCTCGGAACTCTCCTAATGACACAATGCTAGTGAGGGTACAGTACCCGCAAATCTGGGCATAGTATATGTTTACATTCGTAGTAATTGACAGTATTATCAAAGTCAATCAGAGCGAAACGCCCGTTGTAATCCTCCAATACGTTCTGAGAAGTGAGATCGTGGTGATGAATTCCAGTACTATGGAGCATCTGCACCCAGTTCCTAAAGTGTAGAGTGGCCTCCTCCCACTCATTGTTGTCAACTGGGATCCTTCAAACGACAGAAAAATACCCATTCTAGTGGGAGTGCAAATATATCCTAGCAACGTCGGGATCCAGGGTACACCAGAAACTTGAAGTTGGTGGTAAAAGCTTAGCTCACGATAAAAAATATCGCTCATGAAAAAGTCTTTGAATACTACACCCCTTTCCTTCTTTGTCCAAACGATGGGATGTTTCCCAACTGAAAGTGGCTGAAAGCGTAGGGATAACTGACTAGATGCAAATAATCAATAAAATGGAATGTTCTGAAACTAACGCGCATCAACTCACTCATAAGACAGCCTGTGGTTTATAGGTTGCAGCGGTAAAGGATCTCTTACACCAGCCAGTCGTATAGTCGGTGCAAACCTGAACTGAATCCATGGTGGAATGTACCTGAGGGCTGAGGTACTTACTTTTTGCTTCAGAGTTGTAGTAGGCGTTACAGGTTCTTATGTCGTCCACCTATCAATCATGTTTTGTATCCCTTGATGTATGCACCGGAATGATAAATCAACGAAATCATCGTATGTGGATGGTTGTTTTCGGAGGTCCACATCTAATAGCCCTGCGGGCATCAGATTGGGCCAAATTTTGCGACCACAAAGCGTATCTAGCCCCTGTTCGTTTTGCTGGAGTTCAACGAGGTAATGAAATTCGTGTACACCAGTGACAAAGCACTGGGTACGTGGCTTGCATGTGTGTAATCTTGAGCTCAGTTCTTCGAAGACCTGTGTGTACCAGCAGCCATAGTTAGTAAAATATCCTAGAAATAATTTCACAAAGACTCCGATTGCCTACCTCACCACAGGCTGACAGACCAGTCTGGTAGACGTCGCAAGCTCGTTGGTCATATGAATCGAAGATACCAGGAGGATGATTACGTTTGAGGGAGGCCATTTGCTGCCTAAACGGAACTTGTTGATGACTGCCTCATCAATTATTTCGACTATTGCCTTCTTCGCGCTGGTTGGAGGTATGAAGTATGACCACCGTTTGAACTGGATGATGGTACCAATGTCGTGTGGGACCCCCTGAGCCTCTGACCTGATACCGATGATTTTATTGACCACAGTTTTGTTGAGCCCGGGGTCCGAGGGTGAAAAGATGACGACCTTACGCAGTAGGTCGACTATATCACGACGTTGTGCATACTCGTTGCAAAAATAGAGCAAAGTGAAACCAAGGAGATTGTCAAGGATGCTTGACCGCTCCAGTACAAAGCGCGCCATGCAATCCTTAGTGAAGTCATCGTGGCTATGTTCTATCTTGGGTTCTGTCCTCAAGAAAAGGTCCAATGAATGGAAAGGATCAACAAGGTGGCTGAATTTAGACTCGGAGAGGTGGGATACGGCGCTCTTTTCGAAGCTGATGTCTTGAGCAGGTGGTGGATAATGGTTCTCTGGCATTATTGCTAACTGAGGGTCCGCGCTCAGAATCGTTGTTGCTGTTTGCCGGCACATAACTGTGACACTGCTACCGGCTTCAGTTTCACTTTCAGAGTAATATTCTGGCGATGTCGGCACAAGAGTCCTTTGGCAGGCTGCTGAGAGTTCTGCAGCCGTCATTCAAGTGTCACAAGTACATGAATTGGACATAGCAGCAAGTGACAGAACGGCAGTAAAATCGATGAGGATGCGATGCTCTTAGAAAGCCCGAAGTAACTTGAAGAGCGGCTGAGCGGTTCAAGAAGCTTTGTCCGGTGTTTTACCAAGCCAAGTCGAATCAGCTAGATGGGAGGTTTTGAGTGGAAGAAGAAATTAAACAGGTGGAATACTGGGTGGCCTTGAACGCGACGTCAACGCGACATGCTCTCAGGCTCATGTGTGTGTCTACTCATTCAGTGTTTGGCAAGTGTTTGGCAGTTTTGGCTGCTACTCTATCATGATCATGGAACCAAATGGGAACCTACCTCAAGGGCTCCGGAGTCTGTGAGGGTTACTAATGATCTGGTTAACGCTTTGTTAACACCTAAAGCATTCATCTCATATGTTCGTCTGTCTCTCATCTAGTTTTGCTCTCCTTTTCGTATGCGCCTTCATATTGAAAACAAAACGTTTTTTCTATACACGAAACTATCACAAGAACTGAGACGCAAGCCCATTATACACCCAGCTCCCTGCTACGTAGCTCGATACAGCCAATTGAGCTATTGGAAGGATCCATAATTTACATCATCAGCAAACTGGCTCCTCAAATTTAGCGTGATGAATCTCACCCATATAGGCAGCTGCACCGACGAAATGCAGAACGGTTGAGCGCTTGTACAATGTGGTTAGCTTCCGACTCAAATATATTCGGAGGCCAGACGAAGCACAACTCACCTTTTGAGGATCCCCGGATAGATATCCACGAGTGTATGATATCCTTCCGATGTTGAATAGGGTTGCATTGCAAGCTGCAAGCAACGGGAACTGAGCCCCAGCAATAATAGCTCTGCGAATTATGTGGAGGCATGATAAACTACAGCATGTAAAGGGGAAATGGGGCCCGTACGTAGTAAATATAATTGGGACATGTTCGAGCGTGTTTTGGTGTGCACCTAGAGACAAGTCAGTTATTCGTTCGCAGTAGAGCTACAAGAGCATCAGGGGCTTACGCTGAGCGCAGTTAAAGAGTAGTGCCGCCTCCGTGGCC
The DNA here is from genome assembly GCA_015501605.1 of Panaeolus papilionaceus. Lineage (NCBI taxonomy): Eukaryota > Fungi > Basidiomycota > Agaricomycetes > Agaricales > Panaeolus > Panaeolus papilionaceus. The sequence goes on from JADNRZ010000017.1 coordinate 889,354, forward strand.
TCCATCTCCTTCTTTTCTGCGTACACTGAGCAACGACATGTTACACTGCTCGACAATGAATAAAACGTAAATGGATGCTGCTTACTCTGAGGATACTCAATCCCTGCAGCCTTTCGACGTTTCGCAACCACTCTGTTCTGTCCTAGGAGGACGAAGACAGTGAAGAGCAACGAAGCGCCGACATATTCAAAGCTAAAGAACATTTCCTCAGTTCAAAGTCCATAATTTTTCGAGTATTAGTATACATACTTCTCTGGAAGGGTGATGGCCATAACTGGGGAGAAGAAGTCAAAGTTGTGGGAGTGGGTACGAAACAGGGTATCGATGGTCATTCGATGCACTATCCCCCCATTTTAACTGCTCCTTCCGCTCAGGTTCGTATTAAAAATGACAAGGACCCAAGAGTCACAGTAATCAAACAATAATCAGAATGCCATGCTCCTGCTGACTGTTGCATGAGATTCTTCCCGTTTTGTGAAGATTTACCTGTTATAATTAGGACTTGACGAAGGAGAAATGACATTTTCAGTGGGAGGATGACAAACCTAGCTTCGGATTCAAATCAGAACATTACGCGTTCAGATGCCGGGGCAGCTGCGATTTAATTCGGGTTACTAGTAGGGGGCCAAGGGGTATCGCGGTATATATGATTGCTAATCGAACCAATCGAGATCTGGAACATAGACGCTCAAATCATCCTCATGCGAGTCAACAGCCAATAATTATACTCAATAGTCTATGTCGACATTGACTAACTCAGGGGAGTCTCTTTCACAACCAGTTCACGATCTCAAGCAGTTAATCAAAAGATAAATCAACAAGTATATTCAAACAAGAACCAAGAATCAAAAAAGGCGTATCCAAATTCCGTTGTAGACATGAATAACGTGAAGTGTATGTGTGGTATTAGGAGTGAAAATGTCGTGAAAAGCATCAAAAAGAGTTAGGTGGGCGTGTAAAAAGAGATCCAAGCATATGAAACGAGATGGAACAAGACTAGATGAACTGAAATGGTATGAAAATGTGCTGAAGGAGTATACAAATGATAGAAAATAGAGATGAAATAGATGAATAGAACAAAACGGATAGATGAACAGATAATTGAGAAAAGTCGTGTGCAATAACCATGGAATAAGGGAGATACGACCCTAATAAAGCGTCTGAATCTATGTAAAAAAAACTACGTTAAGTAACTACGTAATGAGGACGATTAGAGAATAAAATAACATGATTAAAGGGCATGAACAGAAGCCGTGGTGAAGCCGTGAAGAGAGTCAAGCGTCGTTAGGCGTGAAGAAGGAATACAGGTTACGCATGAAATAATAGTGATGGGTTGCCAGAGAAATGTGAATATGAATGTGAAGTGGATGAAGGGGGTAGGGGGATAGTGGATAGATAGTTTTGATGGGGTAGTGGGTAGGTAAGGTGTTGGATGAAGTTAGGGTTTTAGTAATGGAAGGAAATATATAAAAACAACAATTTAATTCACAAGGGGGAGAGGACGGGTCAATGAGATGAAATGGGGACAAAGTGGGGTAGGAAGTGGGAGAAAATCTGAATAATGAAGATGGTCAAATAGGGAATAACAATTTGGAGATATTTAGATGGATAAATGATGACCTCGAGACACGCATCGAGGGTCCGTGGCGGGTGTAATAAGGAGTAATAAATCACGAATGTCTGGAGTAGACGTCGACATGACAAGACGCCTCAATAATAGCTGTCCACAGTGGATAAAACGCGGCGGGGCACATATGACATATGTTGGACCAAACTATAAAAGACGACCATCAAAAGTCAGTTCACAACATAACTCCCCACAAAAATCAACTGAGAAGGCACTCACCAAGATCAACACGAGGCAGCAACGAAGCCCTCCGCGTCGAAGAGCTCATATCCTCATAGCAAACACATGTCGGTAACCACATCAACCACAGGTCTTCAGTTTCTTCAAATAAAGACGAGGGCCTGATTCATGATCCACCTCATCATACCACCCTCCACGCACCACCCGTCGCACCCATATCACCACCCGGCCTCTCCACCATGCCTCCAATATTATCAACGCGTCTACCAGCACTCACCACACCCTCAGCAGCATGCGTCGTGTCCCAGCTGCCCACAGAGCTGCCTAGGCGGGGCGTAGCCTGCCCAGGTCCACTTCCCTCCGTCGCAGTCGTGCTACCTGCAATCGTCGCAGGCGCAGTGACAAAGGAGCCCGCGGCGGTAGAGAGCATGTCGATGGAGGTGTTAGAAGCCATAGCACCCGCCTGACGTCCCCGAGAGGGCCCGGCGCGTGCGTTCCATGCTGAAGGAGGTGCGAGGAAGCCTTGCGGGTTCCACGGCACGTCGACGCCCTGGCGTTCAGGGGAATGCGAATCGTGAGATTGGGGAGGCGAAGGTGAGTGTTCGTGTTCGGGGGAACGATCCATGGGTCCTGCTGTCTGCGCAGAATAGAAGGATTCTGTCATAGATGCGGAAACGGATTGGGGTCCACTAACAGGGCGTCGGGCGGGGATCGCAATAGGGCCAGAAGTAGCTGCTCCACTGTGATCAGGCGACGCGCGTCGCGAAGGTTCTCTTGATCTCTCAGCAAGCGCCTCGTCCTCTTCCTGCTGCGTCTCCAACTGCCTGATGTGCGCCGTCGAAGAGCCCGCAGCTTCTTCAGCAGCCGCTTTGTGCTGATACCCAATCGGCCTTCCAAAGGTCCAGTTCTCCACACTCGCACCGCCCACACTCTCACTTCCACTCCTTGAATGTGTACCCGCGGACGACGCGTACCCCTCGCCTGCCTCGTACTCCATATCGCGTCTTGTGCGACGCACGATGGGGTGCATGGGTACACCCTCAAGGGCATGCGAGCGACCACTCATGCTCCCGCTCTCAGCACCACTGCCACCGCTCTGGCTGCTTCCTCCACTCGCATCCCTATTCCTCGATGTGGCAGAAGCCGAAGGTCCAAGTGGCGACAAAGGCAACGGAGGAGCACCGTGATTAGCAGTCTCCTCTTCTACCCTATCCATCGCAGAATTAACACGGCTCCTCGGACGACTCCTACTTCCCGATGCACCGCCACCGTTCGACGAAGTGGTAGCACCCAGACCAGCTGTTCCACCGCCTGAAACACCAAGCGAGCCTAAGCCAGCCGCAGGGCCCGTCGCGCCTCGCATCACCAGATCAAGCTGGCTCATGCTGCCTTGCACAAAGGCGCGCATAGAGCTGCCAAGCGAGATGAGTGAGGAGGCGCGTTGGCGAGGGCTGCCGCTTCCATGGGACGAATACGACTGGGTGCGCGAACGCGCTGAGCTCCTCCTTGACCTCGATGATGACTGCTCAGAACCCTCTTCATGCTGGCTGACGGCGCTGCTTCGTCTCGAACGACCGCCTAATCCACCGAGTAGAGATCCCCTCGGCGAAGGAGTATGCGGGACGCCCAATAAGCCGATCTGATCATCGTGTTCTTGATGCTCATACGGCTCCTCACCCTCTAACACCTCCTCCTCTTCACCCCTATCCACCTCGGCTGGATCAGCCTCAAAATCGCTCATCGTCTCTCCATACACATACGAAGGGTCGACGACCACCCCTCTCGCTTCCGCACCACCAATCACACCACTATCCGCCCTCCTCCTCTGGCCCGCTGGAACATGCACAACACTCGGGAACGCAATAGGCGCGACATTCATCGTCATATGCGGATGCACACTTGCCAGGGCTGCCGCAGCAGCAGCACTACTCGTCGACCCACTAGATGGACTAGCAGATGCCATACTCCTGCTCCTTCCTCTGTTCTCCCCCCCTGGATGACGCGGGGGTAAGGGCAATGCACCAGCTGCGAGGCCTGCGAGGGCACCCATATGCGTGCGCGGGGGACGGGGGATAGAGGGTGCAAAACCACCCGATTGACTGCTCCCGAGACTGAGACTGGCGCGTTCGCGCCCTGAGCTCCGTGCGTCCTCCGAATCTGTACTCTCGACGTTGCCGGTGCTTTGAGTGAGGACAGACATGGCGCCGCTTCTCGTTCCCCGGGATGAGATGGACTGAGAGTGGGAATGCGAGTGCGATTGGGAGTGTGAGTGAGAGTAGGAGTGGCTCATTCCTGAGGATACACCCGACATGCTACGACCGTGACCTACACCGACGGGTCTGCGCACAGAGAAGGGGAATCGTGTGCTCGAACCTGCGATAGGCTGGCCGAGGGATGACATGGACCCTGATGCGCGACCGGAAGAAGGTGAGTGCGCTTCGGAGGACATGAAGTCGTGCTCGTCGTCCAATTCCTCTTCATCCTCATCCTCGTCCTCTTCTTCGTCTTCTTCATCTACCTCCTCTGACCCTTCTTCATCCTGCTCACCACTCTCACTCCCCGTCCCAGATTGCGTTCCTGTTCCTGTCACTTCAGACCCTGAAACAGACGACCCAGAGCGCGACGTCCCCGTATGTGTTCCCTTTCCGCTCTTTTTGCTCTTCTGACTCTTCCCACTCTTTTTACTTCCAGGTGCAGGAGACGCAGGGAACGGCACCAGATCTTTACTCGACACATGGCCGACACCAGGCCTCGAGAACGGATACGGGAGGGCCAATAACGGTGCGTTGGGTTTTCCTGTCGTGGTAATGGGTGCGGTTGAAGCAGGAGCAGCAACCAACCCAGCTTCGACACCCGATATCCTATCCTTCGAATTACGTTTGGCTTTATGCGGATGCTGAATCCTCTCCTCATATTGCAGAGGTTCGATGCCCTCCTTCCCAGGTTCAGCAAACAGCTCCCTCGTCAACGCCCCGCGTTTCGACGGGCTCGTGCCCACAGCTGCGAGGACGCGTTGCAGAGCCTCAGTCTCGCCGTCCCTCTCCTGCCCCCTCTCCACGTCAACATCCCTCCTCACTTTCTCCCCGCCCTCTCTTTCCTTCTCCCTCCTCCTCTCACTGCTCTCAACGACAAGTCCGCCGCGCACATACCTCTCCCTCTGCTCCTCCCCACTCTTCCTCATCTCCCTCTCCTTCCTGAACCTCCTACTATTCGGCCCGTACCCGCCGTACGCATACGGTCCAGGCTGGTCAGGTTCGTCGCCTGTCCAACCGTAGCCATAGCCGTATTCGAAACCGCTGGGGTGGGTTGAGTAGGACATGTCGCGTCCGCGGTCCTGGTCGAAGTCCTCTGAGGCATTGACGATCCGTACGACTTCACCACTGACTGTACTCCACCTCAAATCGCCCCCTGTTCCTGTTCCTCGTAAACTCGCTGCGTAGCCGCTGACGCCGCGTCGGGATCCAAACCTCGACCGTGAACGTGAACGTGAGGAGGATCGACGAGGAGGAACGAGGCAGAACATGAAAGCGTCTTGTATGCGCATGCGCGTGGCGTCTCGCCATTCCCATGGAATGTCATCTTCGGCTGATTCGTAGAGTGCTGAGGTGCGGTGTGCGCGTGGATGGAACGCGGGTTGGGTGTGCGGTTGTCGGTGGGAGGGATGGGATTGCAAGTGGGGAGGGTGGGCAGCGTAGGAAAGGGACTGGGCACGATGAGGGGCGTATAAGGACGCCCTCCACTCTGCCGCTGCTTCTTCAGCCGTGTAGGCATATCGCGATCTGCGTTTTTCGTTGGCTGTTTCTTCCCAGATGTGACGAGGCCCAGAGAGGCCTGCGAGGCGCTGGTTTGAGAGGATCCATAGACCAAGCCTGTGAGGGAGGAGGGTTGGGTGTTAGATATTTGTACAAGTAGAATAAGTGTAGTGAATGAATGAAACATACCAAGCCACCAAAAGCACCAAACCCCTCCACACAGCCCACGCAACATTCAACCATAACACCACAGTCGCGTATCGCGTCAGTGCACCATCCGCCCCGAAGAACGTTCTGTCCCTGCTTCGCCACCTCTCCAGTCCCGGGTTTTGAGCCGCGCTGAATCCCAGCCCTAACATGGGTAAAGGTGCTGGATCAGAAAACGCAAATATAAGCGCAAGCGCTAACCCGGCCCTAGGGAGAAGAAGGGCTACTGTGGGGAGGTTTTGAGAGTAAAAGTAGAAAGTCTCGGAGAGTGCAGAGGTCCATGTCCATTCGTGTTGTTCGTCCTCCGAGTCGTCAGTATCCTCTGGGTTTGAGTCTGGGTTTGAGTCGACGTCATCATGTTTTTCAAGATTGGCAGTGGTGGGATGATCGGGATGACGCGATTCGCGATCACGTTTTTCAGTGAGAACGCCGAATTCTTCTTCGCGTACGCTAAGATCAATCTGGTCTTGTCTCTGTTCTGGCTTTTTCTCTTCTTTCATCTTTTCATCTGTTCTGCTCCTCCTCTTCTCAGCCTTGTGCGTTTTTGGTGCAGGCTCCGACAACGCATTCCAAAATGCCGAAAACCTCAGGTACATCAAAAAGCTGAAATTCGTATATGATGTCATGGCTGCGAAATTGAAGGCGGATGAAGAGAGGTAGATGGGGAGGATGAGGGGACGACCTGTGTTTTCGTTCATTCCGTTAGTGAAAGTGACATCTTATCAAGATAATGATAGACAACTCACGCATCCTCCACCGCCTCGCAAACGAATACACCAACTCGTACAACACACATACGACGAGGATCCATACGAGCCAGCATGCTACGTACGCTGCTGCACCTAGGGCCCAGTTTTTGGAGGTGTTGTTTGGGTTGGGGAATTTGGCCACTCTGATTTGAATTTGAATTGGGTTAGTTAGCGTTCATGCATGAATTTTGAGAATGCCAATGGGGAAAATAATAAAAAGAGGATAGGGGAAAGTAAGGGGAAGGCATGAGAGGGATGAATGGTTACAGGAGACCAGCCCAAGACAGGGTATGAATGGGCTTGATATGGGATGGTGTGGTTTGAGATAAGGAGAAGGCAAGAGAAGAGAGAAAAGACAACGCATATGCTCAGGGGCGATACGGTACAAGTTCAACTTCTAGCGTGATCAAAGATCATGGTTCGAAATTCGAAATACCGACCGCCGACTGAGCGACGTGTTGAATTCTCAGTTTAGGGCACCAATTCCAACCAACAAAAAAAAAAGGGACAGACAGAATGAAAGAAAAAGGAAAAAAAGAAAACTCACTGTAACAACATATAAACCGCATTGAAATCCAAAAACGTCTGTGCCGGTACATGATAAAACACTAACAGCGGCCACACATAATAATAAAACTTCATCCACTTGCTCGGGTTCCTCAATAATCCCAACTGCAAATTCTTTGCGTTAAAGCGCGGGTGTGGTAATGCACCAGCACCAAGAGGGTACGAGGCGAGGTATGCGGGGTCAGCACTTGAGGTGAACCCAATCAGGTCTGGGATGGGGTTCGGCGAAGTAGAGGCGGGGTGTGTAGGCGACGACGGGCCAGGTATTGGGGTTGGCCTCGTCACCACTTTCGGTGGAGGATTGACGCCCGATCGTGTTCGACCATGCTTATTAGGTGACGAACTCTCTCCTCCTACTGCACCTGCACTCGCACTCTGCTTAGCCGCCTTCGCTTCCTCCTCCCCATGCGCAGGAGGCCTATCCGACACGCTCACAATCCGCACCGACCTCGGCGTAGGTTTCCTCCCCACAAGTCCAATACTCATACCAGGATACGGGTCATCCGGACTCGCACTCGCCGCCGTATTCGGCGAGTCGCCCGTGCTCCTCCTCATGTGCATCGTATTAGGGTCCTGGTCGTCAAAGTACCCCGCAAAGATGGACGAGTGCAGGGTGCTTGCAGGGGCCGGGGGCGGGGGGCGCTTGGGGAGCCATGTGGGGTAGCCTTCAGAGTCTTTTGAGCGCCGGGACTCGGAGGGAGCGGCAGAGTGGGGTGAGGGGTCGTTGTTGTCGGCTGGTGAGGGCGTGCTTGTGCTTGCGTGTCGATGTGAGGAGAAGGAGGTGGGTGGTGGGGCAGGCATGGTGTTCGGAGAACACTGGCAGTAGCCTGTGGGTTATGGTTATGTTGAAAGAGGAATGGTGGATAAAAAGTCGAAATGAAGTTGAGAAAAGTAATAGAAAGTAAGAAAGTAACTAAGAAGAAAGGAAGAAAATAAGAAAAATGGATTAGATAGTAAAATAGATGATAGACGTGCTTCGAGGACGCCGGGTGTAGAGAGGACCACTAGAGGTGGTTCGAAATAGTACGCGCCTCGTGTTCGTGCTGGGGGTCGTGACTGCCTCGTGTTGGCTGAATTCAAGACTCGAAAAAACGGGGGAAAAACGAACAGCGGTCGCCAAACACGGCACCTTTTTCTCAAACGGCGCGCACAGACCGTACCTGAAAACCAAACAACCAGATTCACCGATTTCTTCCCTCGCTTAGCGAATTAGACCATCATAGGAAAATAAATCTAGCTTTGATGTCAATATCCTGTTCTCGAGAGAGAGATGCGAACTCCTGTTCTTGCACGCTTGGGCATTCTACGCTTTCATTCTATGCTTCAATGCGAGTAAATTAGGATCGAGCATGACTATCCTGTACTACTCCTTATACTCCTTTACTGACTTAAGTATGAGCTTGAATCTAGCAACTTCAACATTACGAAATGTTGAACCCGGCTAAACATCCCCTAACACCAGGGTCGTCATCACATCACACTGCACTCGGCAGAATGATCCTGACTTGCCACAAAAAGCAAAACAACAACCTATCCTGGCATCCCGGCTTTCGAGGGAGCTTACTTCCTGTTCACATCCCGAAGACACAAGGGACGTGACGACCTGCGCCCGTCGCGGGGAGGGTTAGAAAAACATAAGAATAAAAACATAAGAAAAAGAAAATAAGACGTTTCTATGTGGGCCCACCCCTCCTCCGCCGTTGGCTGAGTATAAATTCGGGTTGGTATTTGTTCTGGTCTAGGGTTTCTTTTTTTTCGTTTTTTTTTCTTTACTGCAAGTAATTGTGAATCTACGCTGCACATCCGGTTTTTGTTCATGAATACTACTGTTACTCGAAGGTATCCACCACGACATACTTCTCATCGTCATACAATGTATAAGTAGGTAACATTCAACGAACTTGAACGCGGTTGTCATGCGCTGTCATTGTGGACATCTGCAAGTGTGCTTGGATGACAGTTACCACTTCTTTTTTTCTTCTTGTATTCTACATAATTGTTTTGTTCTCGTCGTAGATACACGTTTATCTTACTTCGTATCTACGTGTACTCTGCATATGTTTTTGTCTCTCAATCGTCGTATCGTTGTCAGCTCTATTGGCTTCAGCTTGGAAAAAAGATTGACAACTTGAATGACGTCGACACTTACCTTCTAAGTTCTATCAGAAATCGCTCTCGTTCGTCATTCGAACCACTCCATTACAACAGGCTCTAGTTATACAAGGCATAGCATGCTAGCAAGACCGAGCTTCTTCGACTCTGATTGCCACACGTGGCGTGGCGGCCATCTGTCTTCGATACGCATGCATTGAGATTCGAAGCGCGAAGCGCCGCCACTTCGAATGCTGACGCTATTGCTCCCCAGGGGCCAGGATGCCCTGCCAGCGCATGAGCGATAGGTGTACCCTCCACAACTACATACAGAATTTACCGACGTACACCTACATCGCAATCAGTATTTGAAATAAACATCAGGAATAAAATAAAGGGGCCTTGATAATTCCCATTCATCCATTCAAGACGATTTGACACCTAAGTACGTGGAGAATGCTGAGCTTGCTTCCACTGTGCCTCGATTGATGGGGGTTTAGGTTGAACGTTCGAATTGTGCAAGCTCTCTTCGGGGTGCGTTTATGATATGATAGGGATCTAGAAATGGGGGTAAGGATCGTTAGCTATGACTTGATGGGAATGAGATGTATTGGGATTGATTTGGAGGGCGGGGATGAAGAGGGGACTATGTTCAATGTGTATCTTTCGGGTAGGAGTGTGCTGAATGAGACTTTTGGATGCGTTATCTGCATGCCCTCCGAATTGCTATCATTCATCAGTAACAGCAAATGGGCGGTTGAATTTCTTTAGTTTGATTTGTAGGGCTCGAGGATGATGGGCGAAGCGGGCATGGCATGATAGTCTCATATATCGTCCATCCCTTATTTTTGAATTCAGTCCGGATGTCGAAAGACAGTCAAGTCAGTGATCATCAACCTCAACTACATACCGATCACAACATGCCAAGCATCAAGATCACCCTCTGAGGATTGTCGATTTTCGATTATCACTCGAGTGTGGATCTTCCCTACTACTTAAGCGCCCTAGGCCTGAAATACGATCACACACCTCTCCAATGTGAGTATTTTTGGTCTCCTCTGACATTCCCCTGCCACGTTATTTAGGAATTTGGCATTCGAGGGAGCTCCACGAAAATCATGATTATGAATTGTTTTCGGTGCCGGATGGTGGTGGAGTACACAATGTGCATTTCTGGTTTTAATTATTCGAGTGCAAACTCGGCTGTCCCTATTATCCCGTTTAAAGACACAGACTATATTCTACTCTATCTCGCAGGAGAGCAAGCAGAAACGGCTTGAAATAGCCGGCTACGTCATGATGACATAATCCAAACAGGCCAAATTGAGAAAAATCGTTGAACGCGAGGTGTTTTGGTTGCAGCTGAGTCTGACTGACGTCTGGTTTCATTTTAATTCATTTCTTCATTGCATTACACGCACTCACTGGTTCACTCACTGGTTCTTTTCTTTCTTTTCTGTTCTGTTCTGGTCTATCCATTCATTCATTCTTTCATTCACTGTCTCGGTCCGCAATTGATCTGGTCTTGGATCGCACATTGCTTAGCATTCCGTATCTTGTCTCGGCGCAACCATTGGCATACTCTAAGGGCTGGATAACGCACTTTCCATCGCCCACACAACACAACACACAATGGTGCACCGCTCCGCCGACTCGCGGCTGCTCACCAACCTCCTCACCCACGAAAAAGAGTACTCCAAGCACCTCACTGCCCTCCACGATTTATCCAACAACTCCCTCGCCTCGTTTGCCGCATACGCAGCGGCGTCGGGGCAGCAGACGAGTGGAGTGGTTCTGTCGGTGGCGGGATCCCTCGCTGCGGCGGATGAGGCGCTGAGGAGGTATGGGCAGGGTGTGGATGAGTGGAAGGAGAGCATGAGGGCTCTGAAGGAGTTGGAGGAGGAGGTCGGGAATATTATGAGAGATAGGGAGATTTTGTGAGTTTGAACTTAATAAGATTTCCTCTCTGGTTTACTTAATTATTGCGTCGTAATCCACCAGAGTCACCCGTGTTATCAAGGCTTCTAGGTCGAGTAAAAATGCAGCTGGAAGTATACGAGACTCGTTACTTTTGAACCACCAGACGTTCACCTCTGCATCTTCGTTGTCCCTCACCTCGAGTCCGCCAGATTCACCGTCGCCTGGGGCATCACGTAAGTTCGATTCTCTAGTTCGATTTCATTTCATTCCGCGTTATTCTAAGTACACGTTCCTTTACTCCCTTCTGGGTTCTTTCTTATCTATTTACCCACCACACTAAACCATGAACACTTGCGCTAACCCAACTCAACCCCTTCTCCTTCTAGGTCCCCTATCCATAACCTCCCTATCCCCCCTCCCCTCCAACCCCAAGCTCCTCGCCGCACAATCCGAGCTACAGGCATGCGAAACGCACCTCGCGTCTAAAGAGCACGAATTGGCGGTAAGGAGGTGTACTGCCCTTAAAGATGGCCTGGGGGCGCGGATGAAGGCGATGGCGGAGTGTGGGTGGGCATGGGGAGAGATTGGGAGGGAGGCGGGGAGGGTGTTGGATGGACTGGGGGGAGTGAAGGTAGAAGGGAGGGAGGGGGAGGTTAATGGGACTGGTGAGTCGTTTTGGTTTTATTGAGAGAAGGGGGGAGACTGATAGATTTTGGAATTTAGGCAATGAATCGAAGACGTCAAGTCCTCTCGTTCGAAATCCTATGTTTACGGCTCAGGATATGAATAGGCAGAGCGGACATTATTCGATACCGGAACCGCAGGTGTCGCATTATATGGCTGGAGCGGAACAGCATTTCCAACAGCAGCATAATCAACACCAACACGCAGAACTCGAGCATCAGCAACAACTACATCAGCAATACTCTCATCACCACCAGCAACAACAACATACAGGGCAATATCCAGCTGCTCCAGAGATAATGGAAAGCCCGATGGGGGCGTTTTCGGCGCTGGGACCTGTGCAGAGTTCTTCTCAGCACCAGCAGCCACAGGAAGGGCAACTGCCTCCACCAGTTAGTATTCTAAGCCTTGTTGACCCTGGTGTTGCGTTTGGTGTGTCGAGGAGTGAAACTCAAACTCATGGGAGGGAGGATCAGGTGGGAGAAGATGAAGAACTAGAAGGGGATGAAGAAGAGCACGAGGAAGCAGGAGGAGAGGAAGGAGAGGAAAGAGAGGAAAGAGGAGAGGGACACACGCGTGTACCGACGAGTACTACTACGAGTACTGTTACGCATTTTTCAGAGGGGACTGTGATGGAATGTGAACATGTGTCTCGGCTCTCGGAGTCGGGACTCGAACGTCCATCTCAACCCTCCGACCACTCTGCTCACCCCTCGACATCTGAACCCACCACGTCTGTTGCTTCAGCAGCAGCCTCCAGTGCTCCTCCTCCGATCCCCTTCCCCTCCGCCCCCAAAGCAGACGACCGCCCCCCTTCAAATGCGTCAAGTGGGACAGCTGCATCTTCGCTTTATTATACGCCTGTTACGCCGACTACGTATACGACCGAGACAATTTCGTATGCGGCTGCGATTGCGGTTCATGTTGGGCCTGGGAGTGCTGGGCATAGCAGTTTGGGGCATGGCAGTTTGGGGCATGACAGTTTGGGCGGTGGACATGAAGTTGGCGGTCAGCCACTGGGTGTAGATGAAATACAGCCTGTTCCATCCCAGCACCAGTACGACCACCCCATCCCAACGGCTGTCAGTGGAGAGAGGGCCGTCAGCCCCTACGCCCCGCTGAGCAGGAAAGAGTACTTTGAGGAGGATTTACATAGATCTGTGAAGATCCCTCCTGCGCATGCGATTGGGGAGTACGATATGCCTGTGATTTCACCTCATGATTCTCTCCACCACCACCACCACCAGCAACAGCAGCAACAGCGAGGTCGTGATGGATCACCCGCGAAGAGAAATTCCTTGCTTATGCGTCTTGGGTCGCTTGGAGGAGGTGGGAGTGGGAGGTCGTCGAGTCCGAGCCAGAGTCCGGGGCCTGGGACGCCTGTTGTTGAGTCTGTGCAGGTGGAGGGTGGAAGTGGGTTTACGAGACATGTATTAGAGAGGAGGATTACGGAGGAAGAGGGGGGGGTTAGTTTGGGGAGTCAGCCTGGGCACGGAGTGCAATCCCAACCACAACCACACCAAGAGCCACCAGCAGGGCAGGAGGATGACGCGAGCGAAGAGAGCGACGAGAGGTGGGCGAAGGAGGGGGAGTTGAACATGGTTGAGAATCCGAGATTTATGAGTGAGGAGAGGAAGAGGGAGTTGGCGCGGAAGAAGGAGAAGGAGGAGGCGAGGAGGGTGAAGGAGGAGGAGAAAGCCCGAGCCAAGGAGGAGAAGAGCAAAGATAAAACGAAGGATAAAGATAAAGGCAAAGGCAAACAAAAAGAAGCCCCTGAATCCGACGCCGACACCGAGGGTGAGGACCAAGACACGCCCAAGCCCTCCAAGACCCGTAACAGGCAGATATCGTTCGTGAAGCAGAAAAAGGCAGCGGAGAGCCTGAGTACGGTGGATGATAGTACCCATGCGCACACTCAGACTTCGTCGGGCAAGGTGCAGGCTTCGCCCTCTAAGGGGTTTTTGGGTAGCATCAAGGGGTTGTTTAGCGCGAGACACGATGCACCTGGGAGGAAGGAACATAGGAGGGCGATGAGTGAGGTTGTGCCGTCTTCTACTAAGGCAGGTGGTGAGGAGGGGGAGAGAGCTGCTGCTGCAGGGGGAGGGGCAAGGGGAGAGGACTCGGACGACGACTCGTCGATCGTTGAGAGGTCACCTACGAAGACGTCTGGGTTCCATTTGTTTGGGGGCAAGAAGAAGGGGAATACGAAGGAGGTGGTGAATTCGAAGTGGGAGACAAGGACGGATAAGAATTTGAAGAAGTTGGAGGCTGCTGCGGCCAAAAGCGCGTCGTCTCCTGCTGGGAGGAAGTTTAGTCTGGATGAGAGGGGCAGAGCAGGCGCAGGAGCAGGAGGGGTGGCGGTGGTGGAGCATGAGGGAGGGGGGTACAGAGGGTGATGCGGGCTGCGTCTGTTACTGCGAGTGGGTCGAATGCGAGTTTGTTGAGTGATGCGAGGAATGAGAGGGACAGAAAGAAGTTGAGGAAGACGAGAGGTGGAGCTGTGCAAGGGGGTGTGACGGGGGTTCCTGGCGGACAGCAGCAAGACGATAAAACGCCCGTTCCAAAGAAAACACCTACAACAAACGAGCCTGCAGGTGTTGTCACTCCCGTACGACGTGCGCCTTCGCAGGCTGTGAGACCAGCACAACAGCAACAAGGACAGCAAGGACCGCCTACGAAGACAGGCTTATCGCATCGCAGGAGCGCGAGTATCGATGTTGGGGTGCAGCAGAGGCGGAGTTTTGTGGAGAGCGAGGCGAGGAAGACGAATGCGGAGAATGAGATGAGGAGGGGGGAGGTTAGTCATGGGAGTGGTAATCACAGCAGCGGGGAGGGCGATAGGAGGAGCTATGCAGATGCCTCGAGCGAAAATGGGACAGTGAATGGGATTGTGGATTTGGGGAGTAGGAGGAGGAGGGCGGCGAGTGAGGCTGGGAGGAGGGAGCTGCAGCAGTATGGGGCGATGGATAATGTCCCGCCTGTACCAAGTCATGAGCCGGTGTTGATGGGGTATGTACCCACCGCGCCTGGTTCGGTGCTTGGAACAGTGCATGTCCAGCCAACACCAGTACATGTTGAGCGCACCCCGGCACCGCCAGCGCCGAAGCCGATTCATCTGGAGCCGTATGTGAGACCGAAGGAGGCGCAGACAAGTGCTGAGGTTGGAGGTGCACAGAGGGCGACGAGTATTTTGAAGACGAGGAAGTCGTCGTCGGATGTTGGGCAACCCACGACGAGCGCCAGCACGACTGCTTATCCTCCGCCTATGCCTATGAAAACTCCTACTGCTCCTCCACCTGTTGTAGCTCAAACCTCTACTTCGCCTCCTCTTTCGAGACGTCAGTCTACGCGGGCTATTCCAGCAACTAGTACAAGTAGTCCATCTAAAGCCCAACCTCAACTTCAAGCACAGATCACAAGTCCTAAAAAAACCTCTGCCTCCCCATCCAAACTCCCAACCTCGGCCCCTCCATCCAAGCTACCAACTTCAGCCACGAGTCCAAACAGAGCCACCGTCCTCCCCGCAGGTGGAGATCACCCCTCCGGGATACTCGTCGCGCAGGCAGGGTGGAATGCCCCACAGAGCACCCTCACAGGCACAGCAGGCGGTGCGATCTCGAGGAATACGTCTGTGCGGAGTGCTGCGAGTGCGCCGTCGGGGGATGGGATGGGTGTGCCGCAGAGTAGGGGCGCTGCTGGGAAGAGGCAGAAGCAGAGTGTGTTGGGACAGGGGATGCCGACGACGACGATTAGTGGTGGGGTGGGGAGACATGCGAGTTTGGGGCATACTTCGGGGGTGGTGATGGGACAGCAATTCCAGCAGCAGTATCCGCCAGCGCAACAGCAGCAACAGACGTCACCGCAGAGTTTGTTGAAGATTATCGAAGATGTTGCGAATGTGAATAAGAAGGGACCTCTGTCGGGTGGAATTGGGATTCCGTCTGCGCCTCCGAGGGTGTTGACTGAGAAGTTGAAGGCGATGGATCAGGATGCCTTCAGGTCGCAGCTTGGGGCTAGTCCAATTCCTGGGCAGAGACACGGTGCTACACATGGCGCGAGGACGAAGGCGCCGTCCACGGCGACGACGACAACGACGGCTAGTCAAGGGTTATGGGAGATCAAGGCTCCTGGGTCGGTGTGGGATCAACGACAAGCATTGATGGAACAGCAGACAACATCGAAAAAGCCATCTGGGATATACAACAAGGAGGCATCGATGTCTGCCCCTGATCTGACGTTGTCTGGTGTCTCCCGTTCGCGGTCGGTGAAGAGTCCTAGACCTGTTGCTGCTGCTGCGGGTGGTGGTCAGATGCCTAATGGTAATGTCACTGGTTCGCATAGTGCGTCTTCTTCAGGTGTGCCACAGCCCGCGAAGATGCCCCTGAGGAGTGCGATGAGACATCCCAGTCGTACGCCTTCGCCTCTTGTTAGTGGCTCCCCGCATGCTCGTGCTGGTTCTGGTCCTGCTTCGACTTCGTCCTATAATTCCCCTTTGACTCGTCATGAACCACTGGCTGCTCCTGCTACATCGTCCCCTCAACATCAGCCTAGTCCCTTAGTTAGGGAGGTGGAGAAGAAGAAGGATAAGGGGAAGCAAAAGGCTGTTGAGCCAGAGCAGGAGGATACGGGTGCTGAGTCGTCTGCGTATGAGACGGGGAATGAGGCATTTTATACGGATGAAGAGAGCGGGGCGGAGGGGAGGTGGAAGGAGAAGGAGAAGAAACCGATTCTTGCTGCGCCTGTGCCGTTTGGTGGACCTTCAACACTGAGTGGTATGAATGGCCATGCGGTGGGGTATGGAGCGTCAGATGTGTCTAGGTCTGACACGTCCACTGGGACCCCGCGTGCCTCCTCTGATCAGCAGCAGCCGCGCCGCAGGAAGAGTGTGCGGGTGTCGTTGAAACCTACGTTCTCGCCGTCGCCTCCTGCGATTGAATACGATGAGTATGAGGAGCAGGAACGACATGCGCCGTGGGCATGGGGACCCAAGGCTGGTTCTTCGTCACAGTACGACAGCATCGAAAAGAGGGCGTCGGAACAGCCTGGGTCGTCCTCGTCCTTGTATAACCCAGCTATCGCCTCACCTGCCCCTCAAGCACCTGCGAAGCAGCATGCTATTGTTAAGCAGCAGAAGGCGGAGAGTTCGAAGGACATTTGGGAGGATTCGAGTGATGATGATGAGGCGTATTTTAAAGCGAAGAAGGCGTTGAGTGAGGCTGCAAAGTTTGAGAAGGATGTTACGCTTATGGTTGCGAATCGGAGGTTTTGAGTAAGAGGGTGTTGTATTGCTCTTGTTGTTTTACTGTAGATCTTTCTTTTCTCTTTTTACTTTATCTTTATTTTTTCGGGTTTTTGTGCTGCGTTTCGTTTCATATTCGTTCTAGATACGTCTATCCACCTACATTGCTCAGTAGTGCTTCATCCCGACATCCACTCTTTGTTTCATCTATCCAATCTTCTTTTAGCAGTTATTGTAGTTTCGTGTTCAATCCATGTAATCCCATTTTTCTGCTTCATTGTTCTCATGCCCGATTAGCTATCTTTTCACTTGACATCTTCACTGCAAAACCCTCGGTGAAAAGCCGTAAAGTAGCAAGCGCTGGAGTCAATTGCTCCTCCGAAACCTTACGTAAGCTATGGTTTATGGCCGTGCAAGCATCGATGCGTTTGGTTTTCTACAACCAGCTTTCCTTCGTTTCAAAACCTCATAGACGGTAGCTTTGGCGTCCCGTTATTGTTGAAACAACCCAAGTTTGAAATCAGACACGCTATCTGTGCTCGAAATCCCACTGTTTTTTCCCGCATCAACATCTTGATCTCCAACTTCCATCACCATGTCTGAGGACCAAACCCAAGATCATGAGCCAAAGGCCGAGGAATTGAACTCTACGATTAACATCAAGGTGAGCAGCGTATTTGCGACTTTGTAAAATGTAGCTAATATATATGGTGGTTGACTCTGGTTCGTTTTTGTGCACCTTTGTTGAATGGTATCTATCGTGCCTGGTAATTTAGGTCGTGAGTTCAACAGGAGAAGAGGTGTTCTTCAAGATCAAACGCAGCACGAAGCTGAGCAAGCTACAAGGAGCGTACGCTAACAAGGTCGGCAAGGATGTGGGCAGCATTAGGTGGGTTTATCTTCCCTTGTTTTGGGCGATTTTGGTGTTTTAGACGCCCTCGCCCCTTGATTATGTCGTGTTGCTTGTGTTCGACCTTGTTGGGTTGTTTGCCCTTATGCTAAAAATCCCTCTTTTTCAGGTTTTTGTACGACGGTACCCGTATACAAGACGACGATACACCATCTTCGCTTGAGATGGAGGAGAATGGTATGTTTTGCACTCTTTATGACCATGAGATCATGACATTGATAACTTGGCCACGCACCAGATACAATTGATGTCATGGTAGAGCGTACGTATCACCTTTTGGCTCGCACAGACCACCTCTACTAACCCACTTTTTCTCGTTTATAGAGGTTGGAGGATCGCTTTGACAAATTTACACATCCCATACAACGACTGGCCAGAGAACGCGCCGTGCAATGTATTCTCTCTTTTTTGTGGCATTTCTCCCTTGAGGAAATCAAACTTGTAATCTGACTTGTTCACCTTTTTTTATAATAAATATTACTTTCGCATAACCAGTCGCAGTTCCCATTCGTTTGTCCTTGATCAGTCGCTTGTCTTCCTTTTTAGCATCATGAATCGACTTGCGGGCTTTCAGAAGGATATTAAGTTCTGATTTCTCATCGATCATGGGTATGTAAGGTGAATTCCATTTTGTACACAGCAAAGAACATTCTAATCCTTAATTAGGTGCAGGGAACGCAACTGGGCTTTTGAAGCCATTTTTGCCCACAGCTCTGACTCCCATCTGAACGTTGTCCTTTGAAAGCTTGACGTTGACGGTTTTGACAGAACCAACAGGGATCACACGAGACCACTGAGGCTCGTCTGTTTGTCGCCATACAACTTCGTATCCTCCATCAGCGGCAGGGTCAGCAGTCCACGTCAACGTCGAGTTGTTGGTCAAGTTGGTGGTGTCGATCACAACGTTCTTTGGTGTTCCAGGTGCGTTTGCCAGTGACCAGAGTGCCGCTCCGTTGACTTTGGCTA
Organism: Panaeolus papilionaceus; assembly: GCA_015501605.1. Classification (NCBI taxonomy): domain Eukaryota; kingdom Fungi; phylum Basidiomycota; class Agaricomycetes; order Agaricales; genus Panaeolus; species Panaeolus papilionaceus. The sequence goes on from JADNRZ010000017.1 coordinate 908,246, forward strand.
CGCGTGCGACGAAATCAAAGTCGACGAAATCAATGAGATCGCCAAATTGTACACCATTGACGACACGGACGTCTTGATGCTGGTGGGCGAAGTTCTCGTGTGGCTCGGTGAAGCGCACTGCAGCGAATCCTTGGGACAGGAACGACTCTTGATCCCCTCCACGAAGGAATCGGTCGGGACGATAGATGGTACGGACTGCAGGTTCATATCAGTGCCGGGACTAACCCCAAGTGTTTCAGATGTGCCTTACCATTCATGCCAGTAACTGCGTTGGAAGCTACTTCAGACACAAACCTGCCGAGCTGTCTCGCAGGACTGTCATTTTCACCGCCGATGCTTGCTAAAGCGTTGTTCTGGTTGGCGCTATTGGATGGAGGGAGGCCAGACACAAACATTCGGATGTCAAAGGGATCTGAAGTACCGTCGTCCGCCTTGGAGCTGCCAACGATATCGTTATCGAGCATGCCCTGGACATCGACGCCCTGCTGCTTTAGTGTTGTCGCCATAAAGTTGGAGCCAAACAATCCTTGTTCTTCTCCAGCAACCACAGCAAACATGATGGTAGCTGCAGGCTGGTGAGTTGCCATTATTCTGGCGAGTTCCATAGACACAGCTACGCCAGATGCGTCGTCATCGGCACCAGGAGCATCTGCAACGCCGTTGAGGACGTCGGTCACACGGGAGTCGTAGTGACCTGAAACAACGTAGACGCGGTTAGGTTCTTTGGACCCCTGCAGAGTGGCAACGATGTTGCTGATGACTGTAGCATTGGGGATGCGAGAACCCGCTGGCTGGACAAAGCTAGGGACGGCGACTGTCATACGACCATTGGATGCAGCTGCATATGTGCGCATTTCTGCTGCAATCCAGTCTCGAGCAGCGCCGATGCCGCGGACTGGGTCTGTCTGGCTGGAGAGGGTATGGCGAGTGCCAAAGGAAACGAGTTTGCTGATGATAGCCTTGATGCGGTTCGGGTCGATCTGGCTGAGCATCTGAGTGAGCTCACTGTTGGGAGCCTGGGCTCTGAGGACGTTGCCTGGACCTGGTGGCCAAGGATCTATGCTGTCCAACACATTTTGCAGCTGTGCATTCACTGGTATGTGTATCAGCACGACGCTCCCTTTGTTGAGGCATGAATTAATATTTACCGCCGATAACTAGGGCCAGACACAAGGCTGAACGGCTGAATATTCTCATTTAGTTGGGAGTAGAGGTAAAGTAAACGGATCTCCTTTTTTGCTTCCTGCCTTTATGTGGTCCGTATGTCGCCAAAAACGCCTATCTGGAAACTAGCCATGCATTGCGTGCCATATGGTCCCATTTAATTGTGACCTCCTGGCACCACTGGTAGATAAGGTGGAATCTTCGAAGTTGCGCCTCATAACTTTTTTAGATACAATCCTGGGAATACGGTAAAACTTCGCCCTCGTAGGAGTCCAGCAGTGTATGAACGGCATTTCGAAGGTTTCCAGAGGTTTTAAATCCATTACGCCACGTCGAAATTCTGATCATTGGAACTGATAAGTTGCTTAGCCACGTCAAAAGTCCTCGATGATCTTGTCGGCAAAGGTCTAAAACCTTCTGAGCATGAAGGCAAAAATATATTACCGACCTGGAGATGAGAGCTCGCGCACTATTCCGGGCCAATCCTATGTACCACCTGCATGGCCTGGAATAGTCGTGGGTATGTAACTCACTGACAGTAGTTCCGTGGTGGTTTATTAAATTTACTTACTACCTTTCTATTTTTACATTTAGGAAGGCTTGTCAATTCGATACCTTCCCTGCCTCGATTGCGCGAGTTAGGTACCCGCTCACGATAAAATGTCGTGGTTTATGCGGCGTATGTCTTCACCTGTGGTTGCAATTGCTGCGACAAGTGAACAGAACGACTATCCATTGTTGTCCGCTTCCACCAGATCTCCGCTGAATTCTCTGATATTTTAGTATAGATGTATCAGCTGACGGGTCCTGTGCTATATGCACAGTCAGTGCTGGCGCTTCTATGTAGCTATTAACAATTTCTTAAGGCGGATTCAACTTCTGGGATCTCCACCTGTGTGATTTCAAGTGAGTTTTCTCCCTCAATGAGCAAGCTTCTTCTAAAGATCTGAATATTAACAGGGTTACTTTGGGGTACTGAGGTATTCAATGTCAATAAATATGGGCCCAAAATGGAAACCAAAATATCCGTCATTCACTGCTACCGCGTAAAAGACTGGATTTTAAGTTGTTCTGGACCTCTATTCTCCTGGTTAGTGGGTGAATATCTCAATCTCATCTTCTGCATTCAAGCCAACAGACGATTGTCCCATCAGGCAAATTGTTATCATAACCACGAGACACCCTCTAAGCATTCAATCCCTGGTACTCTCCTTCTAACGAGGCACATGGATTGTATATGCGTTAACTCACTACATGATGTATCTTATGTTTTTCCAGGAGAATGCATCTAAAGGTATAGCTTATCGGTCTTGGTTCAGTTTCTTGCTAGTGTAGGGTGCGAATACCTCACTCTCGACATCGTTTTAATAGTGTCTTACGAAAGTTAAATATAGGAAGACACAGATAATGGACTTGCTCGTTACAGTCGTTGTCATTCTCTAGGCGAGCTGGTGCTGTCCAAGTATTTATGTACAACCTTCTTGTCATCTTTAGACACAGATACTTTCAAATAAGCAATGTGATCATCAGACATGGACAACGGATTCGGATGGTATAGTTGCAATAAACGGTCACCGATCGCATGGAAAGACCTTCATTTAGGGGTTTTATTGAGTCCATCCATACCTTCTCTCCGCTCCGTTTATGAGCACTTCTGAAAGCGTAAATTTCAATATAAACATAAAATTATATCCTCTAATCTAGCGGGTTACAGAACGTCAAATGCCCTTGGAATCGGAATCTGCCGCTTTCGAAAGAAAAATGGCTGGGAATTGTTGCAGCTTTTCTCTTCCTATGTCCAGGGTTATTACCTTACGCTCTTCACGCGTAGCTTAGATTTTGACGCGAATATTTGTACCTTGATAGGTAAAACACTCGCGGTTCTTGGCGCTGTCGCCCGAATATCGGGAGTCATACCGCTCAATGTGGTCGTTGAAAACCCCAGGTCCGATAAATCATGAAAGAAAAGTGTCACAGGGGAAGGAGAAAGTTGTGAAGACAAGGATAACAAATCCGATCTGCTTAAAAGCATTTAAAGCATGACTCCACGCCGTGCATGCCAGTTATTATGTGGCGCAGGGCATCTCTACTTAGCGCCCGAAGAGCCAGGTGCAAACCTCCGGAAAATTTGAACAAGATCCAAAGTGTTGTTAATAAGGCCACTGGTGAATGTGCTGGGATATTAAAAGCTCATTGCACTAGACTCTGAGCTACTTCCAAGCAAATTCGAGAAGGCTTTCGTGACACGAACAGGCGCACATCCCAGATCTAGGTGGGAATATTGATTATCTAAGGGACTAACAGGAACACTGCCGCTCAGTCTTTCTCCTTTACTTCTGTTGTCCCCCTAACAAGTGAACTTTGCTTTATTTACCTTCATTGATTCGAGCAATATAAGCTCATTGCGGTACACAATCCAGAACTAGTCTTACTGAAAAGAGTCTTTTGCCACGGCAACCAAGTACGCACAGACGTGTTCGCCACGTTCGCTCGCCACAGCACTGCCTTGCTGGAAGTATAAGAACAGAGACTGAAGGGCTGCACAAAATGAAATAACGCGACTTGAGTTTCTCCTGCATCTGAACTGGGAGCTTGAGAACTATGTCTATTACATCCCTCGCAGCGGAGCTAGTGCTAGTCCTCACTTCCTACGTCAGTAAAATCATTCGTTTTCGTGAAGAGTTTTGCTTAATCGTATTATCTAGTTATCTCGAAAGGACTGCAAAAGTCTCCGGTTATCCTGCAAACAATTGTCGCAATACGTTGCTGTTGGCTTGCTGAGGTCGATTGTGATTGATGTCAAACGGCAAAACCACGCAGCAGCAGCAGATCAACTGAGATCCCTCGCCCGGCAGCAAGCACCTGTTGAGATCGTACAGAAGCTAATTATCAAGTCTCTATCGCCACACAACGACCCTGAGGCCCGTCGATCTGCGCAGAAGAGTCCTAGATACGCCACTCACCCCGGTATTCGTGTGTCTGAGTCAGACTTAGGTGTCACAGAGGAGGTCGTATACCGCTTCCTTAAGGATGCCTTGATCTCATTGCAGAATGTCCATACTATTGTGTGAGTTCAATTTCAATCTCCTACAGTAGGGCTGAAAGTCTTACGCACTGCTTATCTTGTTCCGTAGCTGGAATCCACAAAGAGGGGACCCCCTTTTGACACACCAAATGGTTCTGTCAGCTCTTTGCTATTTTTCACACCTCCGACACATCGAAATTAACGTTACACACTGCAAGATTCCTCTGGATCTATGTGCCTTCCGGGGTCTTGAGTCCATCAGGTACAAAGGGATATCACAGGGTTTTTACGAGGAGAACATGAACAGCGTGTCTCGGGCGCTCTTTCAACTGCCACTATTAAAATCCTTGGATATGGAATGTGCAACACACCCAACCAAACCCGCCTTAGAAACCCAGAATGTTCATAGTCTTTTCAGCAGCATTGATTCCGAACACATCCTTCCACGGTTGCGCCATCTGGGCTTGTGGTTTTACCTTATACGACTGGATTCCATCACTCTGCCATATTTTAGCTCTTTGACCTCTCTGGAGCTCAGAAATACAAATGATCCCAAATTGATATCATCCAATTTCAGAGCAGATCCTCAAGAGCCGCTCTCCCACAATTCTCGACTTGACGATGTCTGGCTAGCTCTCCGCCACCAACGGGTTCACCTGGAAAAAATATCCATCGATTCTGTCGTCCCAGCATTTTTGGATTACTTGGAGTCATATACTGGACTTTGCTCTCTCATCTTAGCCCCCAGGGCCTCCAAGACCGAAGAAGAGGACAGGCTGGCCTCACGTTTCTTCCAAGGGCCACTATCAGCTCACGCGACAACTCTGAAACACCTTGCTATCAAAGCGGTTGAAGAAGGTCCCTGGTGCTTCAGCAACAAGAACCGATCGGACATAGCTCAATGTCAGAACCTCGTATCCCTGCACATGGCCGTGGAAGCATCTCCGATACTTGCATTGCAGTTATCTCTTCAACGCGACACCAATATCGTAAGTTCAAAACATTCGGGATCCTGTTCTGACCTGACCTGTCATAATTCTCTGCCTAGGCACATTTTTTCATCAGTCTTGCACTCGATTTCCTCCCCAGGCTGTCCACAATTTATATCAAGGCAGCGATTCCCAATGAGCTGCGTGGTGGACGTCGCATAGCAACGATTGAACAACATCTAAGCACAGCGGAGGAATTTATCATGCGAAGCATCAATGACTATACTCTTCCTCAGTCAGCCAGTCGCGCACCGATGATGTGTGTATGCATAAATCAGGGACACGACAAGTCGGCGTCTCCGAAGGAACGATGGTTCGAAACGCGCCCCACTTCCCAGAACACCTGGCGCTACATCGAATGCGAAGGGCTCGATTAGGTATTCACTGATGCAGGAAGACGCCATAGTATGTGAAGATTCTCTCGAATGTCCATCACTTTTTTTTCTGAAAAAAAAGAAATTTACAGGTGTTCAGGTCTGCCAACTAAAGGGAAATTCATTGTTATCTTTCATCAAATTCCAGAATACGGGTTTGTGGGAGTTCATCACCATCGAACGGAAGAGGGTCTCTTCTCTGTCCTTTCCTATGTTTTCCCACATGGCTATCGCACTCAGCGACTATCACGACAGATCTCACCGCTGTGTTGTATAGCATATCAAAAGTGATACTATCATTGGTCACCAGTCGGGTAGAATCCCACTTCTCGATGTCTGGAATATTTTCCTTTACTCCCTTAGTATTGAGACCTGGTATATCGGTAAAACTTTTATTTCTCTGTATGAATATGATTTTTAAATGAAGAAAAACGGGGGAGAACGAGCCACGGAGTGTTTCCGGTGGATTGTAGTCGAAAATGCCACCACTCGGGTTTTGCTGTCACGAAACGTCACTGTGGTGGAAAAGGTCAGTTTGGCAGAAACTGATGCCATCAAATCACCAGATTTCATGTCTACGCGATAAGTATTTCCTCGCTCGTAAATGCAGATAGCTTCGAGGCAGCCTAATATTTGGTAGGGATATAGTAATCTACTACCATGAGTTTCAGGCCGGATTTCTTGGGAATATGAGCACAACATCGGACGGGATCTGGAAAAGAACACCCATTTTTCGTGACTTTTTGAGAGTCACGATTCAATCTGCAAATTATTACACTCCTTGTTTCTATATTTTTCTATATCTAAGTACAGATCCTGGTGTATTCTTCTTGAATCTACCCAGATTTAAATCCTCAGATCATAATTTGCAAAATTGAGCGAGATATCTGCAGATTACCAAAATTACCCGAGTGGTGACACGACCCGAGTGGTGACCAATGATAGTAAGATATTTTGCGTGTACGTTAGAAGCCCCACTCAAGCTGCCTCTGATGCCTATATTGTATTTCAATTCAAATAACGCCATTATATTGAATAGTCCTTCTCTGCAGATATAAGCCCCGCCGCCAAGCTATCTCTTTCTCTCAGTCTTTTCTTCCATGCTAAAGGAGGATAATTGCGCTGTCGCTTTGATCTTCGATTTGTGGTAAAACTGATCTGACACTATAAAATCAAAGATCGAGGTTCGAGAATCCACAAGTACGAAGTTGCCACAAACTCTCACCAAAGATGCAGAGGTGGCGGAAAAGCGGTACAAAAAAATCGACCGAAAAGGCGTGGTTTACAGGATCTAGAGCTACATGCAACACATTTCTCAATAATATCGTAAAGCTGACCTAAATTTTTTTCCAGGACTCACCTCACGGAGCCAGATTTGTGGTTTATCCATTGATCCAGGTTAGCAAAGACACTGTCCTTCCACCGTGAATATCACAAGGATGGGAGGTCAAGGAGCCTCTTAAGCATGCGGTATACCCGTAGCTTAGTCTCTTACGACAAACGTAATTTGTAGAAGATCCACTTAAATATATGCCCAGAGAGTTAGCAGAGTATTTATCAATTACCGATGCAGTGTGAATATAAACAGGGCAGATTACGAAGAAGGTAGTAAATTCATAGAAGCGTCCTTGAATTCTTCGATTGGTAGATGATCGCATATGATAATCGGTACTTCAATAATATACGTGCTTGTTGTATCCATAGCGAATTGTTGGTATCGTCTAATAATTTAGCGGTTCTTGAGTGGTCCTTAGCGCCCAGAGCCCAAAAGGCCGAGTTCGGAAAGCCGCTCATACAATAGAAAATGGGTGTCCAACAATTTGATTACCTACATTACGAGTTATACATCTCTCATAACAATCCAATGGAATATTACGCCACCCAGCTTCTGCGTTCCAACGATGCAAATTCGAATCGACGTTGCAAAGGATAGGGAGGCAATATAGGGGCTGCTTATATAACCCGATATCAACCCCGAAAGTTGGCCTTCTGGTTTGCCTCCTGTTCCTTCCCATTTTACGCCTTTCGACAACACAAAAAGTATATCGTTTCAATCCTCCATGCGTGTGATGCATCAATCGTTGACGAGATGACAATTGGGCGTCACATGCCCTACAATGGCTCTGTTGTGTTTAGGATGATTTCACAAACCAGCATAGACTACCCTCTGATTGCACCCACAGACCATGGTTAACAACGCGCAAAGCATTCGAGATCGTATATCCGCTCACTATCTCCCGAAAAAGGTGTTGTGATGCATGAAACGCGTGGACGTATTCTATCGAGGGCAAATTTTAAAAGAAATATCAGTGTGGATGAGAATGTGGGTAGTAGCGCATTCGAAGAGGATTTCATATTGACATATTGTTTCAGCTGAAAACTTGCCGGCTGTTACCCTATCGCTTGTTCATGTTACTCACAACAAAGTTCAGATCAGACAACGGGGACACGGAAATTCTGCTCCGTACCAATCATAGTGTCGCCAGCAAGGGGTTTTATATATGCGCATCATGGTTCATGAACACGAACCTTGCAATGTTTTCTCACAGATGTCCATCTCACCATCGCATCCAGACCAATTTCATCATTTTCCGTGCCCATGTTGGCGAGCACATCTTCGACTCTGCAGTCAGGATGGATATAGGTACGACCACCCAATCTCCTCGTTGTACTTCTGGTTTGTATCAATTCAAGTATCCAAGCTGCAAATAACCTGTTGGTGCGCCCTTGAAATCTACATTTAGGTCAAACTCCCTTTGACGCGTTGTCAGTGCTGGTACTTACACTGGCTCTGGGATCACTTTGCTACTCGATATCAAGGCGTGGAGATATTGTAAAGTGAGGGAAAGTATCATCGAGCGACTGCAGACTCAACTCAGCACCCCTCGAAATCAACTTGAATGCAGTCCTTTGATGGGGACATTAGTGGTAGGGAGAATGTGGTTTCATCATTTCATTGACCTGTGACCATCGTCGCTTCGTCATTCTTTTTCAAATGGTACAGAATTTTGCCCAGTCTTTCTCAAATCGTAAGGCGATGGATCTATCAACGCTTCATAGTCAAGCAGTTCTGGCAAGTCGATCCTTATGAAGGTTCTTTCTGTGGACACAAGGATCCTTGAAGGCTCTGCTTGATCATGATTAGCCTAAATGAGGTTATGCGCAGATGCTTGTCAGTCTTGTTTCTCTACTCCACTTCATATTTAATTGTACTGCATACTGAGTAATCCGTTGTTTGCTTTTCATTATGACTAGGACTGGTCACCGACACCTTCGGGTTTTCGGCCCCTTTCTACAACACCATTCTAATTATGAGGCCATGCAGACGCCACTTCCGATCCAGTGCGTTTAATGTGATTTTGCTCGCTGCTGCCGGCCGAGGAGATTGATATAATAGATAGTTTCACTGGGTTCTTATCGGTGCAGTCTCATCCTAAGTCGACAGGTGAACGTTATCCATTGCAGTGCTGGTCGTCCTGTTGAGGGTCGTTTCTGAAGTCATCGGCTACCGTTGCAGAAACTAAAAATATATTCCATGGTTTGCTGGGTACCTGAAACGCGTCCTATTTTTATGGGCTCGCTACTTAGCACCCACTCGACGACGATGCTGCACTCATTAGGGAGCATTGCGTGTTAAACTCTTGATTTTGGTAGGTCGTCAGAATTAAATGTGTCAAGACCAGATAATGAATTGTTGCCAGGACTTGCTGGCGAGTAAATCAAGATTACTACGTTCCGAAGAGTCCTAATGGTAGTTATCTTCCATGCAGTGAGACCATCAAGGGAAGCAAATCTGGCTCCCGCAGTCAAAGAAGAAAGCAGGTTCATCTGACCCACACTTCGATGTGTGCGCGACTTCAGGTGGGTAGATCGTTTATCTGCTATGGGCACGTCAAAGTCCGAATCAAGTTCGATGCGTGAAGAGGTTGTTTCCTATTCGTCATAGAGAATGTCATTCGGTGTTAGGAGCCCTCAGAGAGGGTTCATGGGATGGGTATACATCGCTGTGTATTTGAATTATGTGGCCTCTCGAAGCGGTTTAAATATGAGTGGAATGCGATTTGGGCGCAGGCTTGGCGTGTTATATCCTTATCATACTGCAGCGATGGAGACTCAGCGGGATATAATGATAATATTACGAGCCGAGCAGGAAGGTGCATATTTTTGCATCGAATTCATTCGCACTTGTGGAGAATACATATTAGAATGTTAAGATGGTTGTTCGTACGACAGTGAGATACAAGTTGTGGAATATCATTTATTCACTTTGATGATGATGATTGTAATATGTCCGATGATACAGAAACCTGCCTAAACGGGCTAAAAAGAACCCGAAACGGCCATGGACATGTACCCTGAAGTCACGCACTGCTGTTTCAGAAACATCATGGCGGTGCCAGAGGCATGGTAACGGAGAGCAAGGGACTTGAGTAAACAAACAGAGAATTGGTTGGAAATCTGCGGAAGATATACTTAATCCTGGCTCGTGTATTCTTCTTTCTTTCAGCGCTTTCCGCACCCTCAAGAGGTGGTTTCATATCTTCCCTTCCAGCATCATACAGTCTGGTACTGTTGACTACTACTACATTCGTTGCGATTTCGGACCTGGATTCCATATATTTTCGACAATGTTAAGAGGAAAAATCAACTACCTGCCCGACCTCGATGTCCTCGACTCACCACTAGGTTCGCCGGTTCCGTTTACGGCTGCTTTTAGCATTCCTGGTAGTGCGCTCGCGGAGAGGATATTTAACGACCCTGATTCTTGGGAGGACACCGACGTAGAAGAAGGAGATTTTCCGGAGGATGTCATGATGAATGACCAGATGGCATGGTTAACAGAGGAAATCGAAAAGTTTAGAGCAAGCAGCGCGGGCATCGAGCCCAGCATCCCATTCGAGGTCGTCTTCGATAAAGATAGCAAGGACAAAGGGCTTATCGCGTCTCCCGCTGACGATGGCAAGGTCGATGCTGACAGTTGGAAGGGCATTGGCAAAAGAAAATCCGTTCGACCTATTTCCCTTGCCGCTCTCTTCGACCGTCCGAATGATGAGTTCTCGGCTGATATTCAACAGCAACTTTCAAAAATTCTGGACTCGGGTGGCATTCGCCATCAGGTCCGACCGCTCTCATCTGCAATGTCGCCGCCCTCCAGCAGTGACACGAACAGCACCATTGATACTCCGCTGCATGTGCATAGTGCCTCAAGTATCAGCTCCAGCGGCAGTAGACTCTCATCCCCCTCGCCCATCAACATTCATTCAGCTTCAGCCACTTTAAGTTTCTTGGAATGGTATGGCATCTACCCTGATACGCCCAAACTAGATACCAACGCTCGTCGGTCTATCATCCAACGTCGGAAGTCGAAGCGAAATTCGCCGGTTCTCCATATTCCATCACCACGACATGCCTCCCGTCCATCGCCGTTGATCAGCTCATCAACATCTCAGGACCGTGTGTCAGGCTCCCCTCCAGCACAGTCGATTTCCGCAAATCCACCAGGGCTGCAGCTCCCGAGCGCTCCGGTTCCCAGTGGTGTGGAAACAATTGAATCCTCAAAGCCAGCTCTCCCTCCAGGTCTTTCACGCACGCCGTCCCCTCAGGTGCGAAAGAAATCACCCGTTCTGCTGCAACCTCCTGCCCCTGCACCGACAACAGAACTGCCTGCGCTGCCATCTCAGCTGGTGTCACAGACGCCAATACCGACTGCACCTATCACGTCCCGGTCAAATTCAAGGGCTCGGCCCCCGCTCCCCAGTGTCGCCCCTCCTGCGTACACTAGAACCTCGTCGCCAGCTCCTCGCCTTGTGAGGGACGCATCAACCGCTGGCGCTCAGGTGACTCGATCACAGACTAGTGTGACCGCTAGTCATACACGAACGCCGAGCGCCGACTCTAGCTCACAACGCCGCAGATTACCATGCATTCCACCTGAACCCCGCGAGTCTGGAAGCGCAAGCGTATCTTCTTCACGCGCTGCCACTCCCGTATCTCGTGCCACTACACCACCACAACCAAGCGGAATGCGACGCGGTGCGAATCGACGCGCCTCTCCTCCATCGGTTTCGACAACAACTCTGCCACAAGGATCACCTTTGAATACCAGTACTCCAATGACATCTCTCCTACGATCTGCATCATCTGTGCGCACACCCCTCGCCGGTCCTGCAGGTCCCAGAACTAGGGGTAAAGGTGGCTGCGAGACTCCTAGTCCGAGTCGCAAATTGAGCAGCGAAGGTTCCCATCGGCCGGCTGTGTTGAGATTATGAAGCCTCTAAAGTCTGTATATATTAATGTCGATAATATTGAGCTCAATGACTCTTTTCTTCTATTATATCTCCCCGTGCCTCAGTCTTTCCTCTCAGCATCATACATTGTCTACTTGACCACTCATATCTTCTTGCTTTGCACACTTTGCTATTATTTTTGCCCTATGTAAACCCTTTGTTTGCCCCCTTTGTCTTCATGTCTTCTCAGTATTTACTGCGCCTAGTCAGACAGGTACTGCATTATTCAATACCTGCCCGATTAGCATTGTATGTATTTTGGTGTCGTTATGTTCGTCGTTGTTATTTCAGACGTAGCTGTTGTTGGATATCCTTACTCGCATGTTGCAATTACCCATATATTTCCTGTTATCCGTCAACCATTTTCTCGTGGGTTATGACGAACCAGTGCGACAACAGCGGAGAATAACCCAGTACGTGAGGTGCTAAATTTACCGTCCTACTATTACCAGGGTATACAATAAAATTACAATACACTTGCAACTATTCTAGGAGCAGTTAGATAATAAAATAGATATCAATCGTTGCATCTGGTATCAATGTATGCATGCCCGATCTTTGCGCGCTTCCCATGTACCTATCTGGCCTCTCGTTTCTTCGTCGGATGATGAAAACTCCGTCAATGGATTCAACGATGTAAAAATGAGTCTCGTTGAAACGCGTTGCGATGTTCGTTGCCTAAGGATCAAGAAGAGCATGCGATTGCAGAATATTGAATGGAAGACGCGTTGGTGGCTGAAGGTGCGTCAGTCACTTTGTTACTGGATTTCTGTTTGGGATGGAACCACTCACGGTACGAGGCTAAATTCAAGCAGGGGCTACATGGGTTGTTAGCAATGAAGCGACGAAGGTGCGAGGGTACCTACGGGTCCAAGAATGGACATCAATATGCAGACGATACTCAAGGCTGTGAATGATGGGTTAGCCACGGTGGGTACAAGAACACAGAAATCTAGTCACCAAGGATGGAGACACAGTGAAGAATACCATTTCGATACAGCTGTTTAATCCATGATGTCGAAACTCCGGTACATCCTCTCACTATAAAATGACCAGGAAGTCTTGAGCAACGTATATTTATAATTGGTTCCGGCAGACTTACGGTGATCTTTGGCCCTGGCCAATATTAGACAGACGATAACTATGGTCCTGTTCAGCGGTTTGTTTACTGGGTAATGCATCACTGCCTTGACGTACGTAACTCCCCTAAACAGACCAGCCCCAAGAGCCCAATATAATGAAGCGAAACCAATGTGCTGACAGTTGGCATTGGACAAATGGTGCGAAATGGAAGTAATTTCATCAGCGCAATATTTTCTTGAAAGAGGGTCAGAGAATATTGTCAGCGGATTCAGAGTAGCTTACTAGCAGAAAAGATGAAACTGCTTCCATAAGTGAGGATGGCAACGACGCCGGAATATGTACACTGCTGCTATTGTCAATGATCATGAGGAATGTCAGAGGAGAACGCTTTTGACGGACCACAACCAACATCGTCAGCACCCATTTTATTACTTTTTTGCGCGACCACAATGCATAGGTCCGCATAACCACAATCACTGGAATATTCGGTGAGATAAAGCTTGTGAGATGGTTGGAAGCGCCTTACCTGTTGAGATGAGATTACCAAAAACCATAAACCCTGTAACATCAAGGGTAAGTAGGTACAAGGATAGAGACCACGAGACGACGCACAAAACGTGGTAATGCCTATATGTGCACATTCCTAAATTCAAGGTTGAGAAAGGCAGAAACCGACCTTAAAGTGACAGAACTCACCGACAAGGTCATTGAATGGAATTTTGCTGACGAATGGTCAGCGTTGGTGAGATAATAGACATAGTAACTTACAAACGATGGAGAGGGATAGCTCCACAAATGGAATGTAGCGATTGATATAAAAGAGAATGACCCCCCAGGACCATGGACACGGCCATACATGTTCCACCTGAACATACATTCCTTCTGTCTGAGCAAGGGGGATTATAATGGCGAAGGATACTCACCTCCTTGTCTATCGTTAAAATGTAATCGTAGACCTAATGTTCAGATCAGTGCGCTGCGTAAATCCAGAAAGGGGTCACTACATACTAATGTTACCTGCGCCGTAAACCAGAGAACGCGATCTATTCGCAGTGCACTTGCATCGCTAACGAAGACCTGAAGCAAAGGAATCAGCCTTTCAAAATATCAGGTCAGTACAAAGAGTGTCCTCACAACGTCCATGTATGTTGAAGACAAGTTACTCCTGAGTCCTGACCCGAGAAAAAACTACCAGGCTCTTCGGCCGTACAGTTAGAAATTCTTGAACCCTCCTCGTACGAATGGATCGTAATATCCAACAGGGGTGCCCAGCAGCTGTGCCCAGCAAAACCTCGAGATTTCTTGAGAACTGACGCAGATGTGACCTTTAATCCTTCAGCAAATAGCCCACAAGTCGTCTATGAACGCTCAAGGCGAAAGTGTACCGAGGCAAGGCTGAAAGCCGGTGTAAGGGGGAACGATGATGATAGGCAGAAGGAAGAGAAACAGCCCTTTTGCTCCCTTCGCAAAAGGGTGCTATTCAGACAACGGACCCTCAAGAGAGGCTTCCCGGCAAGTTTGCGGCCATACATTATGCACAAGACCCTCAAAGACTTCACAAAACAAATTGCCTATTTTTGCCTGATGAATGTTAAAGACTTAAAGTCTCAGGGTTTTTTGACCAATCGTAGCGATCCGCTTCGCCAAAAAGGAAGTGCCCTCGAACAACTGCGGGACCCGATGGTGGCAACACACCTTTGATACTCTAGTTCAAACTATGTAAAACCATAGAGGGTGTCAGCCAGTCTGGCCAAGCTCATGTCATCCCCTTGATGATCTCGGCTTCAGTTGCATTGTGGGCCCGATGGTGGCTTCAAGGTACTATATGTGGCCGGGAATTGCAAAATTTTTGGAAATCGTGAATTCCTCTCTCATTTCTTCATCCTGAGGGCCAGGATTTTACATGATGGTTCTAAAATACAATCTTCATATACCGTTAAAATTTTAGAATATTTGAAAAGCTACCTGGGCTATCGGGCCATGACCGAGAATTTGAGCAAGGATTCACGATGTGCAAAATTCTGGTCACGAAAAATGTCACATTGACAAGATTCTCCCATTGGCTGGGAGGTTGACCGTGACGTGGGTTAAGTGAGAGTCGGAGAAAACCCCAACATGACCTTCAAACCCTGAATTCAGGGGTTATGAGGTGCAAATGTCACGCTGCCTGCTGTTTTGCAAGATTCTGAATTTTAGGATGAGCATCCACCTCAATCACCACCGGAGAAATTGGTTTTATAAAATATGAATGAAAATAGATTACACTCTCAAATTTCGAGAGCCTCGTGCATTGTTGTACTATATTTTGAAGCAGCACTGGGGGTGATCAATCACGATCATGCATGGAATTTGCATGCTCTCAACCCGTATTTTTTTCCCCACAAATTTAACTACGTAGACATGTAGCCTACATGCTCGCAATTATGACTCCTTTTTTTTCATATTTTTAGAGCAATGGGAAGGTATGCAAAAACGGCTGTCTACAAAATTTTGCACATTGTGATACCTTTGCACATCGTGACCTTATATAGTATACGGAACTGCAGGACCTGTATGGGGAATATTGACATGATATGGACGGAGGGTTCCTGTGCGTCTACTCTGGCTCAACCATTGAAAGACAATGGAATTTCAATCCAAAGAAAATACTCAGGGTGGGACCAACAAGGACCAACACCATATCCAGAAGTATCCTTTTTTAGTGCTGCGTTCCCGTTGCTAATGGTAAGAGAAAGCCTGAACGGGAATTACTGAAACCCCTATTGCAGGCGTTCAAAGTTCAAACCCAATGGATATGTGCAAGTACATCATAAACTTAAGGGCAAATTTTAGAACCTATATTGTGTACACTAAGTTCTGTACCTTGGCGATCGTCTCTAGGTGCATGTACTAAGTAGGTGCATGTTGGTGTGTGCACGATACGGGACACTCGGCCACCTTTAAATTTAAATTTGTACCGCATCGGCCTTGAACACCTCAGTGATACATTGTGATACGTTGTCAATTCCTATCGAAGTAGTGGCGATGCATGTTGTCCCTAGAATGTAATCATGTTGTAGCAAGTCCTTAACAGTCCTTAACGAGTCCCAAACAAGTCCATCATCGGAAAGATGCAAGCATCTTCGAAGTATGTAAGTGAAATTTAGATTAGGATATACATAAAGTAGTTGTTTTCTTCGGAATGCCGAGGTCTAATTTCTTCACCCAATCTCTTCCTTCAAGCCTACCGCTTTTGGTCTCAATGGCCGACTTGCTCTCCTTCAACGCGTCTTTCGCTAATTGAATCATAGCTCCAAAATGGTGCGTGGCATATTGGGCATAGTTTTCTTCCGTCAAATGCATGTGCGCAAGGACAATGCTTTGCAGGTACTTGAACTCCTTTAGCGGTTGGAGTGAGGCAGCCTGAAGACAAGAATTGTCAGCCATCAAGGCATTGAAACTCGAAAGCCAAAGACCACTTACATCGCAGTATATCAGATTGAGTTTAATTGCTTTGAGATGCGGTGCTGCCTTGGTAAGTCCTGGAGAATAGAGAATGTTAGGGAGGTTGAACACAAAAATGTAAATCAGAACCTACTTTTGATTATGTTCCCTCCCCCCCAAAAACCTTCGACTTCTTGAACATTCTTGCATTCCTTCTTGATGGCGCTTACCAGCCTGCTTCCATCATTATAATCCGTGCAGCTAACCTTGATCACATTGGGACAGCATCGCAAGATGTGATGGGCATAGGACGGTAGGGATAGTGATCGAATCTGAGGGAAAACATGACCTTGAAATGCTTCTTTGAGCGGAGTAACCATGTGGTGGTGCGTTCGAATTATCTGAAGGGTTTCGAGGTTGGGAAGATGCTCGATCATAGAGACAAGCGCAGGCAACACCCTGGGCATCGAGTAGCGACTAAGGCATACGCTCACTGATCTACAAGTACGTCGAAGCAAAGCCTCAGCTCGAGGAGTCGGAAGTGTCGCTCGATTGAAGAGTACATACCGCACATATGAGGCCAGCTCTGGCATCTCACACACCAATTGACTCTTTCGAATCAAACTCTCACCAAGAGTTTTGTACCATGCTCCAGATGATGAGTGAGACGAAACAACGTCAAGGCATTGCCATTGCATTGGAAGAAACATCTGACGCCAATATTGACACGTCTGCGACAGAGCACGCAGAATATCGGTTCGCTCAAGGTACACCTCAGGAAGGATTTTTTCATAAGAGTGTTGATTACCATCTTTGTATGGGATAGGGAGGAATTGAAAGTGACTGATTATTTCAAGTAGCAGCTCAGGAGGGAGTTGTAGGGCAACCGCTTGCTGCACGATGGTTGATGGATTTCTCGTCAGGATCTTTGCTCTTTTGGCTGAGGGTTGGTCCATGGATTTAGGCTCTTGGATTTTCCGCTTGATGGATGTTTTGGCCATACTGAGTTCAGAAAATGCTTTAATTTCTAGGTGGAATGTGGGACGAGTGAAGACTACTAGGAAGAAGTTGTCGAATAATGGAACCGTATTGAACAATGCTTAAGTAGGACTTGAATAGGGCATCGAGTCATTTCGTCTATCTCACAGCAATGCAGCGGGTACGCCACGCTGAGAACACGAGTCGGCTACGGTGCCAACATGTGCGCTGCTTTGAAGGAAGGCAGAGTGGAGTCACACGCAATTCAAATCGAATATCGGGGTTCCTCTTTGGGACAAGGTCGGGATTCTCACGACTATTTCCGCCCGCCTCACTGCCTCTAAGAGATCCATTGTGACTCATTCCTATTCTCCATCATGTTCGAGCTTTTCATATACGGAGCCTGTAATACACCTTGAAACACAGACATCATCCATTACGGGAAATGAAAGTGTCTAGTCATCATATACTCGGGATCAGGACTACAAGACACAACAGCATCATCATCGCTCGAATTGAATTCATGCCTCCATCGATGGATATCATCCAGCTGTTGTTCATCCAACCCCTTAAGCCTATCCGATACCGAGTCATCAGCCGAAAAAATAGCAGACGATGTTTCGTCTCCGTTATCAATGCTGCTAGCTCGAAAAGCGTTCATTCCTTGTGCCACCTCCTGTTTCCATTCTGCGTCGGCCTCCTGTATCCAGCTTGGCGTGTAGTCTGGGATCGGACTACGAAGACTGAATGGGAGGAGCTCGTCTGCGTAATCGCTGGTGTCACATTCGCCTAACGACACCTCTTTGTATGAATACGAAGATGCACTGCTAGGACAGGACTTGGCGATGCCGCTACTGTCCGCAGATATGTCTATAGACTCAAAGCTGTTGTCGGGACGATACAGTGTGTCTGAAGCCAAAATAATTCGGACGGCCATAACTGAGTGGTACCGGGGGAGGGCCACGTACCTTGACCACCCATGCCCAGCGCGCAGAATGCGAAGAAGTATGAAGTATCTTCCATGATCATCGGCGCGTCTTCAAAATACCCCTTTCTCTTGCGTTCCCCTGGGCGCTTACGGCAACTACCGCAATCCTCCTTTTCTATTTCACAACACGCCTCAGTACAGCTATGAGCGTGCGCGGGGGCTGCCAGCATCGTCAAGCAATGCAGTAACATGTGTCCATGAGTATAAATGATGTGGAGTCGTCTCAGCGTCTCACCGAGTTCTGTGGTAGTAGTTTCACAGTCTCCATTCCGCTGTGTAGTTTTTGAAAAACATTGAAAAAGTGATCTCAGATGCGTTCCTAAAAGATTCATCTGTTGCAGTAGAAAAGAGAAAACAATCGGAATCATAGCTTGTATCAATCAAGGGGTCGCGATGCTCCAATGAATATTGATATACAATCATACTTCACATGGCTGACACCCCAATACCTGGGCCCACTGATAACTAGTCTGCTAGACCAACAAAGATGCACGATTCTGTGCTAAGAGCGTTAGAAAAATACCTGGCAGGTCCTTCGCAAATGGCCTAGCCTTAGGGAGGGCTGACGATCTCGATGTTCAGACGACACAAGACGAAATTAAAAAATGTGATGAATTAAGTTTGTGTTTCGAGTGCCAAAAGTGTAACATGATATACAAAGTTGAACAGATTTGCATTATTTCATACGGAAGCGAGTTTTCCTCGTCTACACCCATCGTTGAACGATGACAGTGTTGACCAAGTTTGCACCCTGAACAGTCGCAGTGTCGTCATCGAGAGTACGATTAGGGAACGTGGTGCCGATCGTGTATGGGCGAACACGGTTTTCAGGTCGAGAGCTGAAAGAAACAATAAAAATTTATTTAAAGGAGTGTCTTGATATAAGAAAAAACATACGCATTGATGAAATTCCTGATATCCCCCACAGTGTGTGTGAGATTCATGCGGCATACCATCCTGAACGAATTGAATGAGATTTTTAAACCGTGTCCTTGGAGTATTCAGCATACCTGGTTCCATCCGCCAAACGGATTTGTATACTGGTGGTGGGTTGAGACTGATCCACTTCGAATCGTGGTTGAATATCAGCAGGGGCAGCAGGAGGAGCAGTAGCAGGAGCGCTGCCAGGGAAGGTTCCAGGCATTGCGATGGTGGGGGCAGACGCCTCGTTGGGAATTACGCCTCCCAACCTGTTTCCGGCCCCGACGAAAGCCCTCGTTCCTTTGGGTGGAACATAGTCTTCGTTGGTGCGTTGCGCCAGCTGCAATTCGACAGCCTGGCCCATACGCACGTTCAGAATAGCTGGAGGAGCGTGCCTGCATAGATAATTAAGTGATTTTCCAACTATGGAGGCATGCTGCTGTGTCCATACCCTGAATGAATCTCGCGTAGTACTTGATCGTTGGCAGGATCGTCATATCGAAGCAACTCTCCATCTTCAACTTGGAAGCCATCCCGCCAGAATGTTATTCGGCGGGTAACGGTTTCTTCAGCTGCTCAACTAAGTTAGCGTAATGGATAATATGGTATGGCATATGAAACACACCTTCGGAACCAGCAGCAGGAATGAAAGTACTTTCCACTTCATCGCTGCCCAGGGTGTGTCCACCTCCAGAAAAAAGGCCCTGGGATCGACCCGGAGCGTTAGGTGGAGGACCAGCGCTAATTATATGGTTAGATTCAGACTAGTTGCATAAGGATACACGTACTCGGCGGCCCTTCTCAACAGCTCACGAACCATATTTCCCCCAGGGATCGACCTTCGATCATTAGGATTTTGAACCGAGATACCACTACATACATGTGTGAGCCATGCAAACAATTAGAATGAGAGAAAGACGAGCCTTCTTTCGCCACCAGCAAACCAATTCTCAGTTCCGCGATTCTCGTCATCACTCTCATCGTCATCATCATCTCCTCCTCCGCCAGCCATGGACCCAAGACCACCGGAACGGGAGCTATTACTGGGACTACAGGTGGCCATCAGTTTATGCCAATTCATACCTGCAAGGTAACTCACGCAGGTGCAGGGTTTGCCCAATCTCCAATACGACCAATTCTGGGTCCCGACGACGACGACGACGACGACCAGTTGGGTGGAAGAGGCTCGCTTGACCCTCCTCCTAGGGTCCTACCTTGTCCTGAATTGTTGTTTCCACTGTCTGACATGGTAAGTGTAAGATTGTATACGACAGTATGAGGGTTTGTCGACAAGAGTCAAGACTGATTTCCATCAAAGATTCAAAAGGGCGACGCGTTCACTGCAGCACGTGTACGTCATTCCCACCTGATTAGATAGTGGCAGTGGCAGTACCAAAACCCCTAATCCTTGCATTCGAAGGTTTGCAATTCGAGCAAAAGCTCTGCATTGGGTTGGCATGATATGTACATTGTATATCTCGAAGAAGAAAAAAAAGACTTTAAATTACTTCTCTGCGTCTGTGGAAGCTTTGGCATCAGATTCAGAGGGTACAAAATCCTCGTTGATATGGTTGGTAACTTTTAGTTCAACCTTTTGCCCTGGCTGCACGTTGAAAATACTAGGAGGAACATTTCTGAATGGATTCAGAGCTCTACTCTCTCCTTAAGCTCTTCACATGTTACTTACCCAGCTTGTATTGCATTGAGGATTCTGGCATTGGCAGGATCTTCATATCGTCTTAACTCCCCGTCATCTAGTTGAAATCCATTCTTCCAGAAGGTCAAGTTGCGCTGAATTGCACCTTTAAACAACGTTGTACATTATCCAAAGCAAGCGCTTCAATAACAAACCAAATCGTATAAAGGTTCTTTGCACCATACCTTCCGACTTCTCAGAACCACTAGACGGGTCACCATCCTTAGCTGATGAATTACCATTTGCTGACATCTATTGATCCTTTAAAGTTTGTATCGAGAAATATGGTAGTTAGAGGGTAAGATCGATAGATATACCTGAGTAGATTCCGAGAAGAATCCGCCTCGTCGCTGACAAGTTTAAGCTGTGGCGGTGTAAGGTTTCTCACAAATCGACACAATCGATTTAAGTTCTGAACCTGGCTTAATACCTTTAACATCTATATTTATCCAAAACACATACTCAGCTTTCATTCTCGTTTAATTGCTCTTGGTCCTCAGACACTGGAGATGTGTAGGGCAGAACCTCAAAAAGGATATTATTTCCATATATGGGCGACAATGTGCATCAAGCAACGCCGGACCGTGCAGACGGCGGACTCCGAATTCCGTTCATGGTTGGATGTGGGAAACACGCTTCTTTAATTTGTTCCTTGTAACTTTGACCAATTAACTTTGGTTTAATAACTGACCCGCTGTGACTTGCAGGAAGACCTGAGGTCGACTGGGTATCACTGGCACCATCATGAACTCACCTGGTGAAGTCCACATTCGTTCCGCGTATCACTTGAGCATTTTGGCTATTGCTTTGCTTTCATCAACTACTGCCATTGCTTTTGCCCACCAATCTTCAGATTCCACTCTTTCACAACCCTCGGACATACTTTACGACGATGATCCCAATGCACTACATGTACATGTGCAGCTACCAACCGAACAGATACCCTTCTCCGTGGAAGACACCTCGACCTCAGACTTGAAGGAAGACCAACACTTCAACCATATGCCTTACGTTTCTCTACCAGTCGACAACCCTACTCATTCTTTCTGGCTGGATACACCGAATGCTAACCCGTTGCGCAGAGTGGGGAGTACAGGCCCACTAACACGGGATGCGGACGTGTGTGTTGTTGGAAGTGGTATCACCGGAGTCAGTGCCGCATGGCATCTGTCTAGCATGCTTCAACCTGCAGGCATGAACCCTTCATCGGCGAACTCCTCCAATCCTAATTTCAGAGTTGTCGTTCTGGAAGCCCGAGAATTCTGTGTGTACTATCTTTGTTGTGCTATTATCTGGAGGACTAATACGTTTTCAAGGCTCCGGAGCTACAGGTGCATTTCAGGGTGAATAACCAAAATAACCCAATGCTAATGTAAACTTCCTGTGGTATGTTAGGACGAAACGGCGGACACCTTCTTGCCAACCCCTTCCGGTCATTTATTTCGCGTCAGATCAAGCATGGTACAGCAGAAGCAATCAAATCTTATCAGCTTGAACAATATGGGACTTCATCCCTTGTCAAATTCCTCCAGTCTAATGGACTGGCAGACGACGTAGATCTGTTTCAGGGAGATCATGTCACGATCTTTACTAGTGCAGAGGAAGAGGCCGAAGCCAGGAAAGATTTTGACGCTGCTAAAGATGCTGGCCTATCCTTGGATCCGAAGGTTCACTGGATCGAGACAGAGGAATTAAGCCGGGTAGGTTGGCAACATTTGTGAAATTAAAGGACGATGTTCAAACTTTCTTTTTCAACAGTCTTATGGTATCGACCCCAAACTCGGTTATACTGGTGTTTTCTACAGTGGATATAACCTGTGGCCATGCAAGGCTGTCACAGAGCTCTACAAGGGTGCAGTAACTATGTCCGATAACGTGGACGTTCGGTTACACACGAGGACCCCTGTTACGAGTATAACGCCGCTCCGAACTGGTCTATCGTCAGATGCTCTCCCCGGCTCAGACAGCAGGACTCGTAGGTGGGCCTTGCAGACTCCCCGAGGCACTGTTAGGTGTGCCTACGTCGTCCATGGTACCAATGCATACTCAGCGCACCTTCTTCCCTTCCTTGCTGGCGAGGACCACGATGATCTATCTAACGACCTGCAAAAGCGCTCTCCTGGCTCATACGGAATTATCCCGACTCGTGGTCAAGTCGGCACTGTTCGTGCATCTGTCGACTCTGCTCATCTGGGCTGGCATAACTCCTGGGGAGGAAGTGGCGGCTGGGAGTACTGGTTCCCCCGATTCCAGGATATCAACTCACCATTAAATATAACGGACGATTCTGCATCTCCGATTAATGCTGATGCGGCCAGGACGAGGAATCCGTTGATCGTGCTCGGTGGTGGTCGACAACATTCGGGAGGAAACCTGGAAATGGGAACTACAGACGACTCTGAACTCAACCTTCAGGTTACGATTGCACTTCGAAATTACTTGCCTCACTTGTTCCCTGGCAAGTTCCGGGTTCTCGCCGACGGAGCGCCAGCAGCCAAGAATATTGAGGACCCCTGGGAGATGGAATGGGTACGTGACTTTAATTTGACTACGTTCTTATCTTTCCTGAGGTGCAAATGCTCAACTTCACAGTCTGGAATTATGGGATTCACCAAAACTGGGGATCCATTTGTGAGCATTATCGTTTATCAATTCTTGAACCGACCCTCATATATGCTTGGAACTCTTTAGGTCGGTCCAGTATCTTACCCAGATAGTCTGGTTGCTGCCAGTCCTTTTGATGGGCAATACATCGCAGCTGGTTACTCCGGACATGGGATGCCGAGGGCTTATGCGTGGTATGCTTCCATAACACAGACACCTCCCCGCTGTCCACTCATCCGTCAATGCTATTATAGTGCTGAAGCTGTTGCTGGCATGATTCATGCGCGATTGGTAGGCGCACCTTGGGAGCGTCCCTCTTGGCTTCCCAGTTGGTATCTCAATTGGGCGTCAAATGAAAGTAACACTTGAGCTTTAGGACGACTTAGATTACGACACGCGGTCTGCAGGCTTTGGCCCTTTTCAAGTCACCCTAAACCCATTATAAAGGGCAGGACAATTTTTTCTATTTATATAAGCCTGTTACAATAGGATGGCCTTTTTCGATGTGCTGTATACAACCATCTGCTTGTCGACCGGCCTTGAGATCACTGAGGTTGCATTTTCAGAAGCCTCCGCAGAATTGTGTACCCTGAACCAGCTAAACATACAATACACGCTATCAGTGGGGTAGTATATTACTGACAAGGATGGCACGTGGCTGCACGTACTGTTAAATGACTACAGTGTTGCTCGAAGTTTTTGCTTCTGAAGGCGCAGTGTAGGATAACAGGTCGCAGCCTTCGCATTGATTTACTCGTGGGGGTATTTAAATCCAGTCAGAGGGCAGCGAACCAAAGACCCATGGATTGTGTCTTAACCGTCGAAGAGCTTCTTTGTACTGAGATTTCAGCTTGAAGGACGCAGGATAAAGATTTTCCAAGTCTTCCACCTGATCCAGATATTCGTAGATTGTGATCACATATGCTCTCAGTTCGGTAGTTTCCCAAAACTGAAAATTTATATCAGCTTTTAATCAAAGCGTTTATAATGGTAGGACGCACTCTTGCAGTAACCTCATCATGGTACCGATGCTCCAATACTTCCAAATCTTGACAAAGAAGTTCAAGGTTTTCCATGACCTGCGACGAATTAAGAGTGGGAAAGGGCCCTGGCATGATGCGAAACTGCATACCAAGGAATTATTGACCAGTTCGTAGCCACACTGGGCTTCCATCACCGCGTCGATGTGGTTGCTACATTCATCCCCTATGATATGATCTGTACTTGGTCGATCTTCACAAACGAGTAGGTCAAAATCTGGATCCTCATCTAAAAAGGTGGACATTGTCGTCAGATTAAGTCTTTGAAGGCTACAAACGCTATGTTCCTTCAACTTCCTGTGCCCTTGTTTGGATGAGATTGGTCAGAGAATTTGCATTTCGAATCCGAGGACGATTTAGGGTAAGCCTCTCTAGGTGGGGAACCAGCCAATGTCCATCGTCCGCCCGGGTTAGTATTTCTAGGTCGTCATCTTTGACACAACCATCGAAGACAATGACCCGAACGTTTGAGCAATGTTCCAGAACAGACTTGAAGGAATCCACCGCCGGAAACTCAAATTCCACAAGGGAGCAATTTGAGCGTTCCAAGAAGTCGGTTAACACGGTTGAGGCGAATGGGACAGGATGTCTCAATGATAGAGTTGTGAGAGCTGGTAGGTCAATGGTGTTAAAGAAATCTTCAACCCCAGCAGTTGATCGGACGCCATCGTCATCGCGTAGTCTGGAGTAATGCAGGTGAAGGAATCGCAACTTGTGGTGCGTGATTCTTTTCTGGTCGACATCTTGGGGATTATGATTATACGGGGAAATGTCGATGTCCGAAACGCGGAGACCGACAAGTTGCTCGGCACGCAATATAATATGTCGTGCTAAACGCAAACTGTCCTCGTCGTAGATTTGCTGCAATGTAACTGCAGTCAATTGCCTCCAATAAACACCGAGATTCGGACTATTGGTCCATTCCAGCTTTTGGGGGAGCTGGCTGGCAAAAGGTTTGAGTGGTCCAGGAATCACAGACCAAAGCCTGGGTGTTCGGTGGGCGATGAGACGCCATTTTGCGCAAACCCACGACAATCTCCACGGTAACTTGTCAAATGTGAAGTCAGTGATAGTGTTATCGACGGGCAAGACGTCCCCACAGCAAGAGGTAAAAATGAGGCTTAAAATCTCCACAGGAAGTGTGTTGATGTGGATTGGAAGGTGGGATTTGCAGCTGTGGCGTTGCAAGTATTTCGCTTCGACCTCGTACTCCATATCCCTAAGTTCGACTTGTTTGGTGAGTTCTCCGATCAATTTGAGCTGTCTCTGGAGGAGCGGCAAGTTTTCAGTATTCTGTTTTATTTTTGAATTTACCTCATCGAGCGTCAGCAAGTGGTCCTGGATTGGTGGAGAGGGTTGAGGAGGAACTCGTGGTGTTATGCATACATCGATAGGAAGATCAACCATCCTCACGAGGCTATATATATTCGGTCGATCTAGGATTAAACTTTGTGCGTTTTCAAGAGGAGGAATCGTTGCGTTTGCACTGATAGCTGAGCAGTGAGTAGTAAAGAGTCGGAGCTTTCCACTTCGTAGAAGTGGACAAGGAGCAGACACCTCCAGCGAGGTGTGGACCATTGTGGGAACAGCACAGAAAAGGCAACAAGTACCCCTGTCTGTAGAGGGCTCTCGATGTTTATGTTTTGTCCCAGCTTCCAGGACGTTGGGAGTCATTCAACACACAAGGGGTTATGCATCCACTCAACTGAAGTTGACATATAGGGATGTATAGTAATGGACTTCGCTCTATGGCCGCAACCTACAGTGTCGTCACCTACACGCAGATGTATCTAGCTATAGATATTTTCATTGATTGGAGAGTGCTAAGCGCTGCATAGATTCAGTGTAATCGAATAATTCGTTGTCATTTTAAAATCATTCGCTTTATCTAGTCAGGCGTTCTACATATTCGCTCTTAAATGACTGATCACAGTCATCCAAGAAAAGGAACTTCGAAACGGGTCAATTAGACGAACACGGGCAAACCAGCGACCAGCCATTGCCAGACTCTTAAGGCAATTAAATCACTTGGAGGCGCCCGATCCGAATGTGGCGGGGGTATGAAACTACGGGGTCGAGATTGTCCAAATTTAACTCGAGCGTTCCAGGTGAGCCCATTGTAGAAATCACTTTGATTGTATCAAAACGCTTCAACGAGCACAGTCCGAATTTGAGTTGAAGTTTTAATCTAGTAAATTAATTACCTCCGTTAAAAGTCAATGGGACCTGCCTTCCCATCTTTGCTCGAGAACGCGAGTACTAGTTTGTTAGACGCTCGGCAACTCAAATTCCCACATTGGTCGGCGTGCTCCGGTACGTTTTGATTGGTCAATCACACAACTATCGCCATGTTTCCAAGCATCAAGTCAACATTCGCTTTTACTCTCATGATGAATTCCCTGATGATACAGAGATTTAAGTGCTCCATATCATGACAGTTTCATAAGGAAAGGCTCTCCCTGTTGCAAGGGCTGTTGCTACAAGATCAATATTCAATACGCAGTTGGTCTCAGTCTGGGCGTCGATATACTTACTGTTTGTTATTCATTAAAGGATTACTCGGTCGACCCTTGAGCAGGCACAACGGAGGATGATCAACATACTTGAACGAGGGGTATCCATGCCCACTGCTTGGATACACAGCCATAATCAGTTGACGAGAATAGAAGAGGCGCTTTCTATTTCTGTCTCCACTTATACTATGCATGGCCATGTTTTCAAATCGACACCTGCTGTTGGCCATCAACAACCACCATTGACCGTGTTTGAGGACTGAAGGACCGCCATTGAGGGCAGGCACCCAGGCGATTGGTGTGAATTACTCTCCAACCTCACTGTGTTTGGTTAGCTACTGACCCACATCTGTCTCAGTGGTCACTACCACGGAAGGCAGGTTGAGGAGGGATCTCAGAACTCTCACAGGCTCACATTTCCACCTTGACTTTTTTCATTTCTTTCTGCCTATCCGATACAGGCTGAGCTGGCTCCTTCTCCACTTTTTTAAATTCCTTTTTAACTCTCCGTCACTGGGTGGCGAGAGATGTCGGTTCGTTCATCACGTTCGGGTTTCCAGGTTTTCTGGGTTCTTTTCGCGCTCGTTTTTTCGGCATGCGCCCAAACGAACAAGTTGTTTCAGTGGCAGTTTTCAAATAATGTATGTACCGCTGCAGTTATTTCTCGACGCTTCGTTCATCATATGGCGTTTTCAGGCTTTATCCACCTCCCTACCAACTTGCCTTGGTTTAAATATCATTGCGAAGCCCTTCGACGTCAACACAAATGCAACAAACGGTACCCCACCATTCTACATGATTTCTCTTGCTGTCGGAGGAACGCCTCAAACCTCGTTCATCGGGACAGATGAGAACAATCTGCTTTGGACTGTAACCCATGCACCAGGTGAGCTGTTCCCCAATGTGGCATCAAGATTCACTCTCAACGCTTCCAATGTAGGAACAAGACTGATTTTGCAGGTGGTTGATGCCAATGGGAGCGCAGGAGGTATACCACCTCGGATCTTTGATGTCATTGGTGAGTGCTGGTATCCAACATTCACGACTGTCTTGGCTGAGCGAGGTTGATCCATCATACAGCCGGTCAAACTACTCAGTGCGTGATCACGCCAAAGCTCGACCCTCCGTTTACTGTCACCGCCAATGTTACAGGGAAGGCTAAACTCAACACTTGCCAACCCTGGGGTCTCACGATTACGGGTGGTGTCCCTCCATACAACTTGACCCTTGTGCAACCCAACTCCCCCATAACCACGAACGTAACGATAGGCCTAGGCGACGATGTCTTTACCTACATCAACAGAGCGAATCCCAACAGCCAGCTACTGGGTAAGACATACTATTTCCGTCTTATCGCAGCAACTAACAATTGAATGTTTCTGCTACTCTTCTCTCCAACCGACAGCTGCCATCAGTGATCTGTCTGCGTCTCTTCCATAAATAACATCCGGCATCTTACTCATATCATTTTCTCCCTATAGAACTGGAAGATGGGCTTCAGGGACCCCGATAGTCGACACTATTGGTAAAAAATACACTTCGATCCAAGCGTTCAATTCGATGCTCATTGGATATTAGGCTCTGATCCAGACCCTGCGTGTACAGGATTGAACAGCTCGAGTGGTACTTCGGCTCAGATCAGACAAGAGGCTCAAGCAGCCGCGGCCGCTAAAGCAGCGAGTCGGCAACGCACCACAGCAATCGCCGTCTCTCTCACCCTCATCTTTTTGGCCTTGGGGTGTCTTGTGTTATCTGTTTACATATTTCGAGTACGACGCCAACAACGCCGTAAAGAGCTGGACCAAGAACGGAAACCGCGGCAGTACGTTCTCGGGGAGCAAGATATCAACAAGGGCGGTGACTTGGAATCAGGACCGCCTGTCATTCTTTCCATCACTCGCTTCTTGGACTCAGACGAAAATGATACTCCTCGAAGCAAATTGCCGACGATGACCAAGCAGTCGATGCAAATGCCATGGCGGTCTCCTGCGAAAAGCAATATCATCTCGCCAACAGACAGTATGACCACTGGGTCGCCCATCTCGGACCTCACGGCCAGTAGCCAAGCGACTGGCAGTGACTCACAACCTTCGAGCACTAGGGTCGTACAGTTGTTAACGCCCAGCCCAAAGGGCCACACTCGAACAGCGAGCTTTTCCAAGTTCCCGAAACGCTCGATACGTGTGCCCTCAAAACTCGCGGCTGAGGGGTTGGCTGTTGTGAACGAGACTCAAACGCCTTCGACCGCTATGAGGGAGCCCCCACCGCCTCCTTACGCACCGGCAACTACACCAAGACGCGGGCGCGGTTACTCACGGTAGCCATAAGCGCAAACTTTCATTTTCATTTTTCATATAACTAGTATGCTTGCTGGACTCGCACATTTATTGATGGTTTTGGTGTGTCTGTAGATTTTCTCTCTTGACTTGTTAATAAGCATTCAGAGTGCTATTTCGAATTTCAGCGCCTCGATTGTAACACATTGCAGTGAATTTCCGATGCTTTCGTGATACGTTTGTATGTATATGTATTTTTTTGATGTATAACAGAATGTATCCAGAACCCATGCACTTATTCTTACTCGTTAAACAACTTTCATGAGACGAATCACACGAAGTGAAGTCCAGGCCCGCTAAAAATAGTGTCAGGAGAGGCGAATTTGCTGTGATAATTAAACGAATTTCAAGGGGTAAGATACATCGATAACAACATTGAACGAATGGACGAATCAGAACAAAGAATGCAGAACAGATGATAAAAATGGATGATGCAACGAAACATATTGGCAAGAGCGAAATGTGCGAAACGAATGAAAAAACTGCGTGCGGTAGTTTGGAACTATGATGGGGTCCTCAACGCCATCAATTTTTTGAGAACATAGTCGTCCTCGTAGAAATCACCCTCTCCGGGAATCCTCGAATCATGGTGGCAACTCGCAGCGTGTTTCCACCTACAAAGGTTAGAAACAATACATTCGATCGACTGCATCGCCAACCTACCAATAAAGTTCTGGGACCTAGTTGGATGGCAGATCAGTTCAACTGAAACAAATTAAAAATAAAGCAGGAAGTATATTTACTTTGCATTCCATGTCTTTGATGCCCTCGACACAAATCCATTTATCACATTTGTGACATTTCCCTTGCTGGATTTGTGTCTTTTCGGTTCGAGCGGCGTTTGGACGAGGAATGATACGAAACGCGACTGGAGGTGAAAACGGCAAACCAGTCGATGCAGAGATACCGTGTGCGTACTGCATATGATAGCTATAAATATAATGTGAGTTATCATGGGACCCATGGAAAAAAATAGTGGAATGTGAGGCGGTGAACACTAAACAAGAGATGCGTCAAAAATGTTATTAGGTTGATCGAGGAATGGTGTCAAACGCACTACTTAAAGGCTGAGAATTTCATGGCCAGCCACATCTTCTTATTCTCGCCTCCGCGCTCAGGCGCTTCGACGCAGATGGGACAGAGGCCGACCTTTTCTGCGCCTTTCCCCTTGACAAATCGAGGGGTATAAAGGTCCAGTGGACTGCGAGGAGGATTATATACACCACCTGGGTGAGACATATCAAATAATATACAAGGAGATCTTGAAAAGAATCGAATCGAAAAGTCAACACGCAGACGATATTTAGCAAAATGAATGACGTACATAGTGTCTTCGGTTTGATAGAATGAGCTTGCTGGAAAGCGACGATAAAAAAGGGTGTAATTCGATGAGATTTCAATATTTTCCGGCAGAGTTCTGTTGGTAAATGATGGCGCGTTACTGGTTACAATTTGAGGGTGCTTCTGGGGCGATGGTGTTGGGTTGGGTTCGAACTCTGACATAGCTGGGGATGAGGTTTCAATGGTGGCCACAGGGCGAGATCTCTTGCTGCGTCTGACTGGACCAGGAGACTCTGTTCGCTGCCTTTTAGGAGGTATTTTGAGCTTAATGGTTAGCGAGGGTGGGGGCGGGGATGGTGAGCTGGAAAGAGGGGTGAGCGGCGTTAGTGGGGACAGTATGTCAGCGTTAGGAGTTGCTGGCGAAGGAGTAGCGGGTCCACGATCTACAGCCGGCAGAAGACGCAAAGGTGGAATCACGATGGTCGGGCGTCGCTTTTCTTGTGAAGAAGATGAGACAGATTCAGGAACAGCATTTTGATCTGACTCTTCACCAACTCGAGAGGATAACTTGCAAGGTGACAATAAAGCAGGGATATCTGTAGAATAGCTTGCAACGTTTAGAGAGCAAGGACCGTCTTCAGCGGAAGCCTGCGAGTGATTGCAGACAGTCTCGAGTGGGGGGATAACATAAATTTCGGGATGGTCAGTTGAAGAAGGCAAAGCAAGAAGCTTGTCAGCAAACGTTGCTGTTGGGGCCAGTCGCCGTTTCTGCCTCTTCTTCTTTGCCTTTGAGGGTGGTTGAGACGCTGGTTGTGCCACATCCAAAGGAAGTTCATCGGCCCGGATAACGGGAGAGACGTCAAAAGGCGGGAGAACTTGAGTGGAGACGGGAAACCCCGAGTGATCGAAGCCATAATTGGCGTAAGGTGAGCGACGAAGTTCCTGAAGATAATCAAGTGTCATAGGAGATAGCCAGCTGGAAGAAGAAGGCACTGAAAGCGAATGAGGAGATGTGTAAAAGTTTTTTGAGCTGTGCCCTGGAGATAAATTTGAAAAAGAGCGTGATGAGGATGGACTGTTGACCAGAGTAGTTGAAGAATCTAGAGATAGCATGCGATTGTGGGTGTTAAAAGAGCTTTGTGGAGGCCCTGATTGCGACGAATGCAAGTGCCCGCCAGGTATCTGTTCCTCTGGCCGATCGTCGTAGTCATAGTGTAATCCCAGTTCCAAGCTTGGGGAACCATTAACCCGCTGTCCTAAAGAGATGTCATGAAGTGGCCCTGTAGAAAAATTCTCTAAATCTGTATGAAAATTTCCAGCGGGAGAGATATGCAGCCAATCAGTAAAATCTGGAGTACTAGGTGTTGTCCTGAGTATTGTAGCACTTTCAGGAGGAGCATCCGTCGATCCGGTAGATGATAGTAAGTCCAATAGCCATGTGTAAAAGGAAGGATCGAGCTCAACAGGGGCGACAGACATGCTCTAGCTCTTTGAAGCAAGCTCAAGCTCGGGCAAGGTCGATGATGAGCGTTAATGAGATCGCCAAGGGTCCTGTTGTTTGTCCATTTGTTTGAATTAGTACCCCTTTGGTTTCAAACTCCGACGTACGTGGCGACCGCGCTTGTCCCTGCGACGACCACTGTAACTGGCTTCAACCTTCGACTTTCCATGTCTTCACCGTTTCGTCTGCTATCCTCGTTTATAGTTTTCCTGTATCTGTCTACACTCGCTTATGCCTCCGCTTTGACGACTTCATTAGCACCAAATGAACGGGTGTGTTTCTACGCGGACGTAGACAAGGGTGGCGAGAAGATAGGCGTATGTTCTTTCTTGTCTCCCATAATATACAGCCTTTAACGCAGTTTCATTTGCTTGATATAGTTCTATTTTGCAGTACGCATTTTGTATTTCTTTCTTAATGGAAACATTAGCCAATCTCTCCATCAAATAACAGGTCCAATCCGGTGGCTCATTCGATATTGACTTTGACATCAAAGATCCAAACCAGAAAGTCATCCTGGACGGCAAGCGAGAAAGACAAGGAGACTATGTCCTGACTGGCAATACTCCTGGGGAATACGCCTTCTGCTTCGAGAATGACATGTCAACTCTCACAGACAAACTCGTCGACTTTGACATCATGGTCGAAAGTGAACCGCGGCGCGAGGCACCTGCGAAACCCGGTCAGATCTCGGAACAAACAAGTGCATTGGAGGAGAGCGTGTTCAGGCTAAACGGCATGCTTATGAACATCAAGAGGATGCAAAAACAGTGCGTAACTTGCACTATATTGGCCATGGGAATTGAGACACTCATCCTGCGTTCAGACACCACACAGCAGAGAACCGTGGTTTCTCAATTGTCAAGTCTACTCAAAAGTTCGTTCAAGAAATGCCAATATTCACCCAAATTTATTTAACGTTTACTTCTTCAGTCGTCTATTCTGGTACGCAGTTTTGGAGACGTTGGGTATTATTGGCATGGCCGTGTAAGCTCGCATTTTCAGTGCTCTTCGAAGCCAAACTGACTCTCTTTTAGCTTGCAAGTGTACATTCTGCAGACATTCTTCACCAAGACTGGAAGAAAGTACAAGGTCTAATGCCTTGGATTATACATTCTAGGTTTCATGTATTTTTTAATATATCTTTGGGATGCATTACGACCATTGAAGGCACCAAATGAGGAGAGGGAGAAAGGTAACCACCAAGGAAACACGGAATAAAGGACGGGCAGAAAGATTCATCAGAAGTGCAAGAGCGCGGTGCACCGAAATCATTCAATTCTTCATTTCCTCCCCGCAAAACCAATCTCTTTGCAATACCGCACAGTCGTCCGTCACAGGTTCATCCTCGTCAATTCAACCTGCTATATATTTTACCCAGCCCGGGTGTCGTCGATGATAAGGAGCTGATACTGGTTCTAGAGGTATGAGCCAACACCCAGAGCTGCCGCACCACTAGTTTTATGATGGATCAGGCTACATACCTCTTTTCATACCTGTCTTCATACTACGGCACCAAAACAACAGCGAAAAGCTCAGTCATGAACGCTTTCACAATCTGAGTAGATTTTGGTCTTATTAGCACAGCGACTAAACCGCCACTCTTTCTATATTTATTCAGCCTTTTGCTTTTCAGTCACCGAAGAAGCTACCCCAACATCTCCATGTCCAGCCTCAT
The DNA here is from genome assembly GCA_015501605.1 of Panaeolus papilionaceus. NCBI lineage: Eukaryota > Fungi > Basidiomycota > Agaricomycetes > Agaricales > Panaeolus > Panaeolus papilionaceus. The sequence continues at coordinate 942,127 of JADNRZ010000017.1, forward strand.
AACGTATGGAATAAGAAGGGATGGACCCCAGGTGCTGGCCGGCCAGGACAAGATACAACAGCCGCAGAGGGTTGTAGTGCTTGGATAGCCGGTTCCACAATTCGACTGCAAAGTAGATTATGAGCTTATGCTTGGGATTGTAGAGTAGCTTTTAGGACTTACTATACTGGAAGAAAATGGCAGAGAGTGATATGGGTTGGCTCTCGACTGAGAGGTGAACTGGTGATATTCTCGACTTGTTACCGTCGTTCTTGACGCCAGGTTGTGGGAGGGAGCGTTTGAGGGTGAAGCATATCCCACCTACGACTGTTAGTTGCCAATTTACCCAACGAAATGGATCAAAACTCACCTGGAAGTCGTCTTGGATCCTTAGCCCGCAACATCAGCGCGAACAGGGGGAAATGATTCATGAAAGCCAGTAATGTTTCTATCCCGGCCTGCATGAGAAGCGTAGCCAGACGAAGCTAAATGTGTATATCAGCCAATGTCATGCATATGCTCGTTCTTAGAGAGACATACCCCCGCAAACAGAGTGTAATAGACTAAGGCCGTAGGAAACAGAAAGGCAATCAGTGTGAAGAGCACCGTCCCAAATAACAACTGATCGATATCGTATGACCAAGTGTCTGTCCGCCGACGTAACACGTTTCTTCGTTTACCTGCAATGAAAACATATTAATACAAAGGCTGAAAATGGTGTTGGGGAAGAACATGCCTCGGAAGACGCCCCATAGCAGTCCACCACCAAGTCTTACGCCAGCTGCCCAATAGATACCACGAGCGATTTCATATATAAGTCGTAGATGTGCGGTGAGGACTAATGAAAGAAGATCGGAAGCAATGGCGAGCAATAGTGTGAATCCTCCATAGCAGCAGAGGTAACCCAAGTATCCAAATATACTTGGCGAAATCGGTGGCAGTATGGCTAAAAACAATTCAGCACACGGAGACAATTAGGTATGCAAGTAACATACAGTCCCATGTGTCGATGATTCCGACAAACATGTTTACATAAAATCCGCTCAACTGCGTGTTGAGTTTTAGACCAGCTGGCCAAGCGTCCAGCCAAAACAGCGTTTGGCGAGGCACATGGAAGAGCAGAGACTGTAATGGCATAAGTCGACATGCCAATAAATCCGACGAGAAGAGCGTACCTGAATATACTCGTTACCGATACGTGCCAAAAGATGTTGATTTTCAATTAAGAATGTCCCCAGGGCCAATCCAATCGTCATGTCATTTAATATCAGCCAGACCGTATTAAAAAAGCTAGCGACACATGAGTTGAACCTCTACAGGACGAACGTCATCACGTACTTAGTATATTTATATGAGTATGTTCCAATATTGCGGGTATCTTGTCGTTGTAGGGTTGTGACTTGGGTAATAAAAAATATAGCTTGCTCAGTGCGGACGTCTAGATATTGCACTGAGAATATTTTTTTTAGTTGTATATCAAATAAATCACTGAAACAACTTACCTGTAGCTGAAATGTCTTGCAGTCTCATGTAGTTCATGCCATTAGCTTCGCCTGCTGGGTGGGTGCCAAAGATATCTAAAGAAAATATTGGTATCACGGGCAAGTTGGCAAATTTTGCGGAAAGCCGTGAGAGGTAAAGAACCAGGTTTGATAAAATGGTGAGGTTGTACGCGAGTGTCAGAAGGAAGGTGGCTGTAGCTGGTAACAACTTGGGTGGATTGGCAGGGGCGTGTGCAACACTTTGCAGCAGTGATGCAGAGTTTATCTAAAAAGAAGAAGAGAGAGCTTGATAACAGGTGGCTACACCAATATTAAATTACCCACCTGGTTGATGAGGACCTCGTCAATGGCTTGTCCTCGTCCATTCGGGGAGAGTCGTGTAAAGTCATGGCTGGCAAGTGTAGCCCACGGATGCTCTGAAGATGCTCGACGCAGAGGCGGGCCAATTTCTGGAGGATCCAAGGTATAGAAACGCAATGACGCTGGTGCATGGGCTCTATAGAAGATGAACGAGAACTGCGTTTCGTTGTCGGTGTCCCATATCTCCAAAGTTTCTGGCAACGGAGTCTTTTGATTGGCAACAAACGTGCACTTTCCTATAATCTTCGGAAAGCCATTACACGAATCCTTCAAAGAATTCCAAAGATTCGAACCCGCCAGTGGGTGTTGTAATCCGGCAGGATCATTTGCCTAGACAAGATCCTCTGATGAGTTCGGGTGGTTCCTCTGGGTCAACACACGCGTCGCTTACCTCTAAAACACCAACCACACAGACAGCAGGCTTCAACCATCCATAGCAATAACCAGATTTACGAGTTCCCTCTGGCCAGAATATCGATTTGTGCTTTGTCGCCGTCCGCGGCGATGGTGGCATGACATCAAGGCGGAAACGGCCACGTGACGGGCATCCATTTGAGGGTGTACCCTGGAACGCTGAATGATGTTGGTTGAAGCCACTCCGCCCGCCTATCCCAATGGACGCCATTGCACCCTCTCCTTCAAGACGCCCAGACCTCAAGCGTAAACTCGTTGTCGTCGGAGATGGTCAGTTACATTACGACCTCTAGATTTTGCAACAAAAATTTAAATAAACTCTTGTGATTCCAACAGGTGGATGCGGCAAAACGTGTTTGCTCATCGTGTATGCCGAGAACAGATTTCCAGAGGTGAGGGTTTGACGAATTCCCGGCGCAGATTAATGCTCACAATGGTTTTAAATATCTATTTAATAGGCATATATCCCAACTGTATTCGAGAACTACGTGACATTAGTCCAACATGAATCCAAAGTCGTCGAAGTTGCACTATGGGACACGGCGGGTCAAGAAGAATACGATCGCCTGCGGCCCCTAAGTTACCCCGAAAGCGACGTCATCCTCATCGTCTTCTCCGTTGACTTTCCAACGAGTCTCGCAAATGTCCTCGACAAGGTAAGCTGAAATCTCTCAACAATCGCTACGGAGCTTGTGCAGATACCAAAGGGAACTAACCAACACCTTTATTCTTTGTTCTTTGTTGGGGTTGCGCAGTGGTATCCAGAAGTATCACATTTCTGCCCTTCAACGCCCCTCATCCTAGTCGGAACCAAGACGGATCTTCGTACGGACCAAACCACCATCCGCATGCTATCAGCGCAGGGTCAGTCACCAGTAACCCCTGAATACGGAGCCTCTATCGCCAAAGAAATCGGCGCTCTATACAAAGAATGCAGTGCAAAAACCGGAAAGGGTGTCAAGGACGTCTTCGAAGCAGCACTGCGAGAGAGTATGAAGGGTAGATGGGGTCGCAAAGTCAAGGAGAGAAAGTGCGTGATCATATAATGATCAAAACCCCTGCATAGACTTTCTCCCTTCTTCCTCGGTAGGCCAGCAACACGGGGCCACCATCCACCTGTGCTCCTTGAACCTGTAACATTTCAACGCACCGCTCTATCACCCTCCCCTTGGAATTTTTTCATCTTCTCTCCGGTTTCTGTGTTATTGATATCCCTTTGCCCACTACTTGTTTTGCCTGCCCGCTTTTGGATTATCTTCAATTGCTGCTGCTGTTGTACTTTGAATCACGGACTTTGAGGTCAAATTGACCCCTCTTTCAAGCTTCCCTCTTTTGAACCCTTGATAGCACGTAATCTTGCGCTCGGGTTATTGGCTGGCCCAACATGAAACAAGCAACGCTCACTACGATTGCGCTTTTCATACATAACCTTCAACTCTCTAGCTCCTCCCTTCCTGGGTTCCATTTATTATCATATCCAAATCTTTCCTTTTCGCTCCATCTTTCGCTCCAACTCTACAGTAGAATATCAGCACGCTTTATTCACCTCTCTCATGATCAATCATCGCATCTCTGATTCATATATCACGAAATGGTATCCAATAGAGCAAATCATGGAAGTCTACTCTACGCGTGAAACAGGTATTGGAAATAAGAGCAGGTATCATAAACCTTGAAAACTCGAAGCTCGACTAATGAGTGAGTGCAATGCGGAATTGTAGGTAAACGAACAGTATGGAAGATGATGTGTATGTATGGTACATGTGGTCGCAGTCTTAATCTGGGTGCTTTATCATTCTAGGTGTCAAAATCTACACCATCCCGCCCTTCTTCATAAAATCTCCCTCCTCGCCCTCAGGCCACTCATCAACCCACTCCCTATCCAAATACTTGCTCGCATCATTCAACGCATCCCCAGCAACCCCGCGCTCAAACCGCCTCATATTCGCATACGACTCTGCAACGCTCCCACTAACCGTCCTCTGCTTCCTGCTCTTCACATCCAGCGTCTTCACTGTCTCCTTCATGCCCAACCCATGCTCTTCCAAGCTGCTCATAAGAGGCGTATAAATATCCCTCGACGTAGGCCTCAACACGCCCCTCCTGAACGTCTCCTTGTTCCTAGCGACCATACGCGCAGCAAGCGCGACGGGGATCCCCACCGTCCTTGCCATCGCCGACGCAGGTCGTTCACCAGGTTTCAAATCAGGATCACCAGCAAGCTTGCCGAATTCGGTCAGGGTGGAGGTGTGGACTTTGTATTCATCCTTCTTAGGGTCTCGTGTGATGACTTCGTGTGCGAGAACGACCATGTCGCGTTCGTTGCGCTCGTACTTGAGCTTGTGAGAAAGCAGGTAGGCGAAGACGTCGAGTGGGGTGCATTCACCCTCAGGGAGAGGAGGCATGGGTTTGGTATCGGCGATAGATTGAAGGGGTGAGCGTGCGAGGCCGAGGAAGACAAGGGCATCATGAAGGGGACCGACGTCTTCAAGGGGGATAATGGAGGAAAGGTGAGGCAAGGGACCGTCCTGGATATTCAGGTGCAGAGCAACGCATTGGTTGACAAATGTGGTCCAGTCTTGCACAAGGACCTTCGCAGACTGATTGAGCAATCCAAGGGACCTGAAGGACTGCATCAAGGAGCTAAATCCTGGGTATCTGAGGTAGAGATACACAAGTCAGCCAAATACTCAAAAAGTGATACTGGTCAGACGACTAACCTCAGGGTACCGCGAATGAACGTTTGGGCCTTCTCAAGCTGGTAGATGGACATATACTGAAGAGAGTTACGATTGGCGATACCCTCAAGCTCAAACTGCTCGGAAATTGGCAAGTTTGAAAACACGGTCTTCAAAAGATCTTCTCCAGGGACATTGACAGTCTACGCGTAATTTAAGCAAAAGTTAAGGAAAAATAAAATAAACCAAGGTACCTCCTTGTTCAATTTGAACACAGCAGAGTTAGTCGCAGCAGTGAGGACGCCATTAGGCCTCCAGCTGAACTTGTAGCGAAGCGGGACATTGGAGTCCGCAGGTGCAGGAAGGCCACCACAGAACGAAGTGAAGGAAGTCGTGAACAGATTCTTGCTGTGAAGCTCTGTAATCATTGCGCGGGCAGAAATGTGGTCAATGCCTGGGTCAAGACCGATCTCGTTGAGGATGGTGATGTCAGCTTTCCTCGCCCTAGCGAAATGAAATGGTCAATTATAGTAATACAATCTCGAATGACGATGATGACATACTGCGAAGCCAAGGCCTCCATCTCAGGTGCAATGTAAGATGCAGTGACGAGATGGCTGCCATGTTGGATGCAAAGCTTAGCAATATCTGGGTGCATTGGTGCAGGGAGCAAACTATGAGGCATCCATTAGAACAACGAGATTGTGCATCGGACGGTGAGCACATACCTGATAACGACATCCGCATCCTTGATGAGGTGTTCATAAGTATCCCGTCTGCCAATATCGACCATACGATATGCAACATTAAGATGCGGCGAAGCAAGGGATTGCATCTCAAGCAACGAGTTGCTTCCTACACAATTCATCAACAAACTTCTCAACACATATCCGAGACTTCACCCACCAATGACTAACTGCACATCACTGCTACCCGCAAGCAAATCAACAGCAGGACCAGCAACCATGCCGCTGCCCAACATCAAAATCTTATGTTTCTTCTCCGGGAGCCTCGATGCAACCTCAGGTTTAACGGAACGCTGTTCTTCAACCCTCGGCTTCTCTTTCTGTTCCTCCCGAGGTTTAACCCCCGCAGCGCTAGACTGTGCGCTAGCGTTGTACACCTCATCCACAGCGGGCTGTAGCCACTTGTGTTTAGCGGTCAAGAAACCACCGGTCGCAATTCGTGCTCGTGCCAGTGCTTCGGGGTACTCAGCAGTCCCTGGGTTCAACTGGCAATCAATGAGACCCTTCAGGTAGGGTCCTAACGCGGATGAGAAGTGCTTGGACGCGTCAAGGGGTATAGATGCGGGGAGAATGTCCACAGACATCATTTGAACCGCAGGGAGTTCAGGGGAAAGATCGTTGGTGCGGACTTTGTAGAACGGAGACGAAATCGTGGTAGCTTTCGTTAGGAATTGAAGACCGCCCTGGTGAACGTGGGTTAGTTCCCTGTGTAAAAAAAAACCATATATGAAGAAGTTGGCTTACCTCGACATCGCAACTGATGTCACCAATGTTCGTGAATCTGGCACCACCCAACGATTGAGCTTGGGACAACGCTGCGCCGAGCTGGTCATTGGACATCAGCCTGGGGAAGGATGGTGACCACCCTGTCCCATTAAGGAAGAGGGTGAGATAAGGAGCAATCTAGTAACGGAAGGCTGATGATAAGAATCCCCATATACAAACTCGAAACAGGAATCGGGATACCCTTTCTGCAAAGACGGAAACGTAGGAGTTTGGGGAGGTGTAGTAGTGGTCTCTGCTATATTTTCCCCCATCAGTTCTGACAAAATAGTCTTCAGGTTGCGCGTGAACCAAATAAATCTATCAATGTATGTTAAGCGCTTTGCGTTGGCAGATCGAGCTATAAATAGCTACCTTGTTCAAGCTCGTCTCTAAAGATGTGTGGTCAGCGCTCAGTCTTGATCGTCGCATCCAACATACAATGTGCATACCTGGATTCTTAACCAACGCTTCTAAATCTTCAGCTCTAACTTTCTCAATAGGAAGCTCCTGCAACATGGATAGACATCCTTGGGTGACATTCCCATTGCTGTCCGCCAGTCATCAATAAACACCTCTCAATATCCTTCAAAAACATCTCTCACCCAGTCAATCCAATCACGAATGGCCCTAGAGCGGGTGGTGTCCCATTAGCAGCGATCGTCTCACCAATCTCGCGGAGAGCTGCACGCAGTCTATCCAGAGATGGCAGGGTATGTGGACGAGGTGTATACTGCGGTGTGGAGTTGACTTAATTTCCGATTTGTACGGGTAAATCAATCGAGAGGTCTTACGAGGAAAGGAGACGCAATCCCAATTTCTAGATGAGACTGAGCCATGGACGCCAGCGATTCAAGAACTCCCGCCACTGATGTCATATGTCACATTAGCTATGTTCCGGTACACGACTGTTCATAAACCCACCTCCAGCGAACCAACCGAATCCCACTGTGCGTTTACCGCCTTCTGAACTGGTCACCAATTCAAAGTCAATAAGATCGGGGTAAAGCGCGGATTTGTCCTTTGCATGAGATGGAGCCACGAATTTGGATAGAAGAGGCATATTGTATGCCTGACCCTTAATGGTATGTGAGAACATGAAGTGTGTCGGTGAATGGGGGACGTGGCGAGCGGGGGATGGTTTGAGGGGTGTAATTTCCTCTACGAGGGGCTCCTTGATTCCAAGGACGATGTCAAAGTCATTGTGGTTAACAGACTTGACAACACTGGCTCCGGCCTGTAAAGAAATGAGGGTGGAATGCGTCAGCAGTGGGTTCGAAGCGGAGAGACGATGAAAGGAACTGTGTGAGCACTGACGACAGCGAGTTGTTCACGCCAGACAGAATGATAGTATCCTCAAGGGAGTACCTGTATTCCGGTCACGGGAAGAATGGTTGAAGATGCTGGAACGCGACAAACCTTTTCGTATTCTTCATCTTTGAAGATACGGCGGGAGCAAGACTGAACGGAAACTGCTACGTTTCCTGTGGATACTAAATCATAAACGGCATCTGGCGTTAAAGGGACACGTCGTTCCCAGATCCTACGAGGATCTTCGCGTCTAAGAATAACAATAAGTGAATGTTATGGGGTTGTATGAAGGACGAGTACTAACCGAACACCTATCCTAACCTCCTTCAAGGCGGGGTTGACCTGGCGGGCTAGTTTGGTGATGGTCATGATGCTGTCTGGAAAAAAGTGTGAAGCGCCTTGGTATTATATAGAAATCAAGAGAGGAGATCCGAGCCGAGGGTAGGTGCCAACGGAATTAGCTAAGGGTACATGTAGTGCGTTTATGATATTGGGGTGTGAAGATACCCCTTTTACTCGGCGATGAGAGATAAGTTTAAACAGCACCGGTAACCAGTTTATAGCAATAGTTATGGAGCAGAAGCACACTGTCACCCTTCAGAACCGGAGGTTAACAAAAAGTTGTACGGAGCAAGCAAAATGCCTGTTCACCGGTGTTTCACTAGAATTGAACGCGTTATATCTCAATGTCAGTAGATAAATTTAAAGTTTTAAATAGCTATAAAGTGTGCCCACCCAATTAATAAATATTGTATCTAATTTAAAATGTATGTCTTGAAGATGTTGTGGTCGCTGTGGCCAACGTTGAGCTCGAGGACAAGATCGTACTCTTCAATCAATTCCATTTTTGGATATACATATCAAACCACGTGGTCACCCTAAAATGGTGACATCATGGTCGTTCCTCTTTCGTCGATAAGCTAGTCCTGCAAAGCATGGTCCGCAATTTAGATAGCTGATAGGGCACCCACAGCACAAGGTACTACCCTACTAATAATGATCAAATATCATCCTCAGGTCCATCCTCAATCATCTTCGCATAGTCCTCATAGCTGGCGAACGTTGGCATAGACCGCAGTTTCTTCCTCCTTTCGCTCCTCGTGTCCTCACGCTTACGTTTCTTGGAATTTCCGTCAGATGCTTCAATACCACCCCATTCTTCATCGTCGTCAGGCACCAGGTCAGGTTCACCAAGAACCTCGTCGTCGTCCGCATCAGAACCATCATACGCGATGAGTCCGTCCATAGGGAGCAGGTCTTCATCATCCGAGCCCTCGACAAGCGATAATTGATCTTCATCATCCTCATCATCCTCTTCGTCCTTTTCTAGATCCGAAGCGTCCTCATCCTCGTCGTCTGAAGCATTGAGTTCGCTATCATCATCCAATCCAGATGGGATATCATCCTCATCGTCGTCCATGTCACTGTCCATCATCAGATCATCGTCCTCGTCGACCTTGGGCATGGAAGCTTTCATAACCTATAATTTCAAATGTCAGACTAAAAATTATGAAATGGAAAAAGTGGACTAACCTTCCAGATCTCTGCTTCATCTGCATCGCTATCAGCGTCACTACCAGCCTCAGAAGCAGCCTCATCCTCTTCCTCATATCCCTCCTCTTCCTCCTCTTCCCCTTCTTCATCCTCGTCTTCATCCTCCTCATCCTCATCCCCCTTCGTTTTTTTCTTCTTCGCCTGCTCCTTCTCAAACTTCCTCGTAAAGTACTGATGGAAAAACACCTGGTCAACAGGAACATCCTGCACCTTCCTCCTCAAAAACGCCGCCTCATTCACCATCGTCCCATCCGCAATCTCTCCCCTGACAAGCTTAACTCCCTCTAAAGCACTAGCAGCAGGCTGCATCGCACTAGCACCTTTACCTCCCGCGGCCTCACCTTCTTTAACCTTTTTAGGATTCTTATACACGAATCGGTCAAGGAAGTGGGACAGCGTATTTTGTGATAGATCTGCAGATGCAGTGAGAGGTTGCGAAGAGAGTAGTTGGCGTGCGTGGAGGGAGACGGCCGGGTGGTAATGATACAGTAGAGGAGTCTATGTCCAAATTGATGATCAGAAATCAAATTAGACAGTTTTAAAAGCTTTAAGACTTACCAGCTCCCATAACGGCAACACCGAAGCATGCGCATAAAGCGGGTCTCTCTTCTTCGGGTCATACTCACCCTCTACATCCTTCTTAGGCGCATGATTAATCATACTCCTCAACCCCGGCACACTACTAAACAGCTCGCCCAACAGATACAACCCACCCGCCGTGAACTCAGTTGCACCGCTTCCTCCACTGACGAGCACCTGTAAGAAGCGCCTGAGGAGCGCCTTGATGCGCTCATTGTCAGGACTGTGTCCGACGTCCGCTTTGATCGACTTGAAGAACAGGTTGAGGTACATTGCCTGTTTTGACGATGTGGCGAGGCGAGTGTCTTGCAATGAGGTGTACAGAGTACGATAGTATCGGTCTGCTATTGATTTTGCAGTCGAAGACGAAGCGTCGGATGCATTTGGGGTACTCGACGCCATGAGAGATGCTGAGATTTGTTGAATGAGGACCAGGGCCTGCAGAGATATGTTGAATGTCGACTTGTGCGTGATGAGGAAGAGGGTGTCGATATGCTTGTTAATACTATAGAAAAACTCCGTCAATCTTTGATATAAAAATGTAAAAAAGACAGAAAACATACCCAGCATCAGCAGCGCTAATCTTCGCAAACGGTAACGCCCGATTAACACCAGTCAAAATCGCAGAAACCAATTTCGAATTCGCATCTTCAACCTCCGTGAACCCAGCAGCTCCCTTGAACTCTTTATCCTTCCCATTTTTCTTTTTCTTCTTCTTCGCATCGAGAATCCTGCCCTTTTTATCCGCCTTGACCTCCTTCTCACCCTTCTCCCCATCATCTTCCCCATCTTTCTCCTCTGACCCCTCACCCAAAAGCTCCTTGAACATCTCGAAATAGATATCAATCAGCGTCAACGCGACCTCCCGATCCCCGGGTGTCAGCACAATCTGGTTAAACGTGACAGCAGCATAATAACGCGCATGGCTGTTTGTCGTTTTCTTCTCTGCAGGCGCCGAATCTTTCGCCTTGGATTTCGGTTTAGGCTCGTCATCGTCGAATCGAATATGCTTGTTGGCTGATGCAGAGTCGGTGGTAGGAAGGGAAGCAGCAGCTGAGGTTGCAACTGGCTTCAAAACGAGAGCGATGATCTCTCGGACGACGACGGCTTTCATAGATGGGTGAGCTTGGAGGAGTTGAAGAATATGGTATGAAGCTCGGGAGCAGAGCGGTTTTTCGGTGTCACCCTATAGAATAGATTAACTCAATAATGTGACGCGAGAGTATTCCACCGTACCAGCTTGTTGACGAGTAATCTGAGCAAGTTCTGTTCTTGCTCGGGTTTATCTTTCAAAAGCGTGTAAATAAGGTTGATGGTTTGTGTGCGGATGTAAGGAAGGGGATCCAGGGAGAGAGTCTAGTAAACGTGAGGCAACAGAAATGGACCTTGAGAGATGGAGTACAACATACCTCAAGAACCTGAAGGATCGAGAAAAAGTACTTCTTCAACCAATCCTCGAAATACCACATGAGAAGGTATTCGTCCGTAACCTCAGCATGCAACAAGGGCTGATCACGGAAATATCTACACCTCAAGTCAACTTATGCATCCAACCCTCCAAAAAAACACTCACTTCAGCTTTCTATCAGGCGCACCTCCACCCACCCACCAATCCACAATACACCTCAATGCCTTCAAACTCTCCTCCCTCCCTCCTTTACCCTTTCCTCTCTCCGCCATCCCCCGCAAAGTCTCCAACGCCTTGATATTATGCAACGGACTGCTCTGCACCAACAGCGTCAACGCTGATAACCTATCCGAAAGCGTACCACTCTGTATAATCTTCGACAAGAACCCAACTTCGGACGTGGTCGAGTTCGCAGAGGACGATGTCTGGAATGTGGCAATATCCGCGGTGTGCATCGCAGCAGCTTTATCAAACAGCAGCGAGAGTTGTGCGGGTGTTGGTGTTGGTGTTGACGGAGAAGTCTTGAGAGCAGGCAATGCATTGTACCACCGTGAAGTAGGCTGGAATACGAAATGCGATTTGTTGGTGAAGGTGACTTTGGTGGGCAGAACGACTTTTGGTGCCTCTTGTGGTGGTTCTGGTTTTGTTTCCTGACTGGGCTGCGATTCGCCTTTTGCAGCTTTTGATTTTTTGTCTTTGCCAGGTTTTGAAGATTGCGAAGATTTAGTGTCCTTCTCCTTACGTTGAGCATCTTTAGGTGAGGGCTGAGGCAGATCCTTCGGTTTTGCCTTTTCTTTACCCTTTTCTTTGCCCTTTTCCTTGCCCTTCTCTTTGGCCTTTTCTTTCTCCTTGCCTTTACCCTTACTAGGAGAAGGGGGTGTATCACGAACGGGCAATCCAGGGTGAAGATTCAGCTCCTTCAAGAACTTGGACACATCGTTCGTCAATGTAGGCTACCAAATCAAATCAAATCATCAGCCCTCCAAAACCACACCACACCTCATAGCCAAACCAAATCACTCACATCCTTATTCACCGTCCCAGACGTAACATCATCATCCACACCCTTCAGCAATGCCAGATCCTCCTTTGTCCCACCCAGCGCAAGAATACTGCTATCTTTCCCCTTCCCACTTCCTGAGCCCTTTTTCGTTGACTGCTCGGCCTTGCCAGGCTTTTTATTGGTAGCAGCACTACTTGTGGCTTGTTTTTGACTGTGGCCTTTTTCGTTGCGTAAGCGGCCCATTGTGATGTACGCGTTCGAGAGCGTAATACTGAACTAAATGGGATGAGGAGGTCAAGATCAAAAACTTTCGTGGGGGCATAGCCACCCATGCCTCAATTCTGAAAATGGAAGTAATTCCCATAAACAGTTATTTCCCCGTGGACGTAATTCGCTCCATTAAACGACGACCACCCTGGTTGCTGTGGTTTCTATCTTAGTATCCAGAATGTGAGGCTGAAGAAGAAACATATATTGTGTTTTCCAGAAGCAAGGAGGTTTAAAGGAAAAGAACATTTGTAAGGTGGAATAATATTTCTAGCATAAGTAACACGACAAACCGATAGAAATCAAGGACCCCTATTTTTTCTGATCTTCAGCGAGAAGGTATGTCAGGGATTCGTCGCTGAGTTCCAAATATCCCTTTATTCCCCTTGGGGCCTCAGAATCTGATTGATTGATATGCAGTATTCCATTGTCGCCCTTGTGCCTCCCTACTTAGTATATAGAGTCATGGGTTATCAAGTTCCCCGTCTCGAAACCTTTCTGATGTCAAGCTGCTTTGCTCGACCGCCGTTGGAAGTAAGAATTTAGCGAAAGACCCTATGGAGTATATCCGAGCCACTGTGACCTAGAGAGCTCGAGTCATAAACCTCAACGGAGATTCGTGGCTCCCACCTCGAATGATTTGGTATCCGTTTACATACGTTTTCGTCTATCACTATGTACATAAGTAATAACTAATGAGTCACGAAATCTCTGCGCATTGTTGACGTTTCTTTGAGGCCATTGTTCTCATCTAATCTTCATCACTGGCACGCAGCTTTGCACGGCCTCTTACACTCGATCCGACGAACCGAATTTGAGTTAAGAACATGAATGAAAGCAACATCTCAGCAGTGAAGTCCTCAAGATAACCGGGAAGCGAACGAAAAGGGAGATGAAGCGAGGTAAGGAGATTTGGGGCACATTTTATGCCCAGGACAATATTACTTGGAGCGTACATAGATGGACATGGTAGTGTAAATTGCAAACATGTCGGATTCGAACGCGTTTTTGAATCCTATCTCAACCTCAGCATGAGATGACGATTGACTACCACGACAGGGAGTCGGTCAGTACAGTCAACTGGCGCCATTTTTAATTTCGCTGTGCTTTAAAATGCTCTAAAAATCCTAAAACCCCACGGGCAGGGAAGAGTGATCACCAAACTCGCCATTATGCCAAACCCCTGATCAGAAAATTAGGCTGAATCCCTTCGATACCCTTCATTTTTAGCAAATTCAGGTTCGCTCTCTTCCTATGAATAAAAAGGGGAATATGACTATGCTAAGTGACAGCGGCATACTACGTGTTTGTATTGAATTTCTATGGGTCCCTTTGTCAATTGAAAATCGCCGGACCATATTGAGAAAACGTTGCAGCGTGCCGTTGAATACATACACCAAGGAACAGTTGTTCACTGTTCGAGCTCATCACGCTAATACTTCAACACCAGCGTCGCTTAACGGCTTGAATGCCCCCAACCAAGGTCTTGATGATGAACAAAAAATAAAAAGTCTTGGAAGTAAAATATAAGAGGATATTTCAAGGAGAGCCTCCAGAGTCTGTAACCTAAACAAGCCCCGTTACCACGTGAAACGTTCCGGAAGCACCGAACCTGGTGGCGGCCACTTAACCACAATTGATGATCATCATTACATTGTCGCCACTGCTTACCTACATCTTCACGAGCTCTTTTTCGTACGATTTTTCGCATTTTTTGTGTGTCAAGCTTTAGCAAGGAGAATATCGGTCACCGCTCGTAAACACCGCTTTCGAAACGTCCAATTTACCCTTTAATGTCCGGCTCGGGGTATAATTAGCGACAGGTTTATACCTGACCGGAGACACAGCAAAATTGCGATTTTTGTGCTTGATGCAGGGTCGAAGGGCCGTGATGGTGCCGGTCATCCGAGCGCTACCAAAGGGTCTTAAGGGATCAACAAAGTGGAACGGTGAAATCCAAGCGGAGATGAATCTTGAGCCTGATTGCAACCTAAGCAAGTCCTTTTAAAAGTGTCTTCTTTCATTCTCACAACAACCTAATCTCTTTCTAACCACCAGTAACCGTCGAATAACTACACTAAAACCAACGAAATATGTACGACGCACCACAGGAAATCATCGACCAGGTCATCGGCTTTCTACAGGACGACCAAGAGCACCTGCTTGTCGCGCGACGCGTCTGTCATAGTTGGAACATCTCTTCCAGAGTACATCTATTTAACCATCTTGACCTGCGAGTCCCAGAGCAGATTCCTGAGCGGAGACAGTGTTTGGAAACCTCTTCGAAGAGCACACCTAGCCCATGCTCCAATCCTGCAGTTTTTGGTATCGAAAAATTCAAGAAACTCATAGAGTTACTGGACACCAGCCCAGACGTTGCCCTCTGTGCCCGACATGTCGTACTTGGCAATACTGGGCTAATATCACCTGAAGCCAAAGATATCTACGACGTGCTTATCCCCACCCTTCTGTCCAAAGTCAGACGCGTCACATCTCTGCAGCTCTCACGAGTGCGATGGGCGGACGTATCGTTGCCCATGCTCAGCTGTATCTCCACCCTCCTGGAATCACCCCACCTCCGTCACCTCGACCTCTGGAACTGCGAGCTTTCCAACGTCGAAGCGTTCACGCGCATCCTGAGCCTACCTTCATCACTCCAGTCTCTTCGCGTGTCACAAATCCATATCAAAGAGCCTCAGCCTTACAATCACAGCTCACCGTCAAATATGCTCGCCAGCGATAGCACCCACAGTACGGCATCAGGCCTGACAAGATCGTCGTCTCATTCCCCGCTTCGCGTTCTCGATATCGAAACCACAAATTTAACTCCACTGCTTGACGCCTTCATGACTTCTTCGCAGTCTACGGGGTGTCTCAAGATGGACAACATCGAACGGCTTTCTGTCCAGTACATCAGGGATGAATCGAGTGTTCGGGCTTTTCTTAGAGCCATTGGAGGCGCCGTTGAGCACCTCGAGCTCAAAGCTTCAGCGTCATGGGGTACGTCATTTAAGCTTTTCCTCCCCTTTCATACATTCATGTTCCTAACCCTCTTTATTCATCTATTCTCCACAACAGACTCGGCACGCAATCAATCCCCACAACGTCCCATCGAACTCGAACACCTCCCCAGCCTACGCACACTCCGCCTCCTCGGGGTGCAATGGGTCGGCCGGCTCTCCTCCGCACACCGCATCGCGAGTATCTTCTCCAATGGTAATATATCCCAGAACGGGCAAATCCAATCCAATCATCAAAACCCCAACCCTCGTTTGAATTCGAATTCAACCTGTCAATGTCACTCTTTTTCTTCGAGTTCCATTTGCCATCATCATCATCAGCTCTCTCAGACCATCCATGGACGTGTCCCTCAATCGACCCTCGAACAGCTTCACATCTCAATAACCGCACTCCCAATGCGGCGGTCTATCGGGCATTACGAGCAGTGGCTTACACTAGACGTGGCCCTATCACACCCAGCCTACGCGACGCTTAAATCCGTTACCATTCATGTGTATCTCCAATCAGCTTGGGAGAAAGATTTCGACCGGACAAAGTTCAAAGCCCAGTTCCCAGGGCTTTCAGAGCAAGGCAAGATTGGGATTGAGTTTGTGGTGCCCTCGTATTCGTATTCTTCGTAAACCATTTCATTTTCTTCTCTTTGTTGCATTTTCGTTTGGAATTCGTACTCTGCATCTCACATTAAGTCTGGCTCTACACTCTCGTGTCTAATTATTTGGTTGTATCATTATTTCATTTCCTTAGACAGATGTCCCGCACGGTTACCTGATCTGTAGCATAACTATTAGATTTCTTGTTCGCATACTTACCTACCAGTCATCGTACACAATTATTTTGCATCCTGTCATATAAAGCCGTTATTTCTTGGCCATTCAATACACACATTCAACTACAGCCTACCCATGCAAGCAGATACATCCCAGTCACCATAAAGCAACAAAAACAGGGTGAATATCATTCAGTTCATTTTATAGTTACACAGAACGCATTCAATTCATTTAAACAAAATAGTAAAACAGCAGAAAACGAAAAGGCAAGACTACAAGTAATAACGAACAAGAAAAAAAATGTCAAAAAGGTATTCATAATTGATTGATCTTCGTCGTCTCGAAAAAGGCATTCCTCATGCAATCGCCTGCACGCTAATCACGCCTCCTCTCTTCATCCTGGATATAATCAGGCACCATCTCACTCGTCAACTTGTATATCCGCTGAAGTCCTGCATCACCCTCGTCTGCATCACCTTGGGCACCTTCACCAGGGCCTCCAGACCTATACGAGCTCCCAATCTGCTCAGCCACAACGATACCCGTATTATCGCCCCCTCCCAAGGGGGTACTCTTAAACCTCCCACCTCTCGAGCTCGCGCGGGACGTGATAACAGGGCTGCTCGCGAGTGAAAACAACCCAGGCACCGTCGTCGAAGGTCCAGTCGATGGCGATCTAGCAGGAAGAGCGAAATCGCGGACTTGAACACCTTGAGGAATCGTTGTCACCGTGGACCCAGCGGGGGAGGGGGTGTCGTCGAAGCCAACGGACTATGCGCGCTCTGGGCCTGGTGGGCAGCTGTAATCCTGCGTCTTCGATCCAACAAGATCGCCTCTAGCGTCGGCGAAGGACTATCATCCCTCGTAATCAAAACGCTTCCCGGGATAGCGCTCGGCGGAGCAGGGGTTTGTGGGAGACTGCGAGATTTGCCGTTGGCTCCGAGAGATGCAGGCGTGTATGGTTCCTGAAGGGTATTACCGGTCGTACCAGGGTTTTCATGAAGCCTGCTGTTGTCCAATATACTCCCTGCACGAGAATCCCCAGAATAACGGGGAGCAGGTGCATGAACGATTATGCTCTCTTTTGGTAGATCACCGAGTACGACACCCTGTTCGTTGATGACACTTTGGCGATTGACCACCTCCGTCAGGGGTCTGGTCGGTTCCGTGGCGTTGGGTGCAACGGGCGGTGCGCTCTTCGTACGACTGATGAACCCAATGTTCTTCAGAGCCTGAGGCATGTGAAGCGCTATTCCACCACCGGATGCCTTTTGTTGGATGGGACTGGGTTCGGGGATAGGAGCGCGGTCGGCAACGATAGAAGCGGCACGACTACCAGAGCGAGAAGAACGACGGGAGCGACGAGAAGCGCGAGATTCCCTGCGTTCGAGGGGTATTTCGTATGGATCACCTTGGGCGCCCTGTGGATCGAATTCGTCATAGATTTCTTCGCCGATAAGTTCTATAGATTTGTGTCAAAAGTGTTCGAGAAAACCTCGAAATATGACGTACCTTCGAGAACATCTTCCAGAGTGATAATTCCCAAAGGTGCGATAGCGGGGTCAACACCTTGCAAAAACTATACCAACATGTCAGTCCCATTTATCACGGTGTTTGTGAATGTACAAACCTCCTTATAACCTGACTTTGCCAAAACAGCATCCGCAGGCATAGCCTGTTCGAGGTGGGTCATCGAAGTCATTCCAGAGGCCATCCTGGGTATACCGCTAAGAATTGTAGTCTTCTTCGTCGGATCGTTCTTCTTGACATTGTCGACATCCGCCCGATTAGCTATCCTCTTGAGCGGATTAGGCTCGTATTCCTCGAGGATAAGGTCGCCCTTTTCGTCCTTGATTTGAATCGTTTCGCCGTCGTCTATGCCAGCCTCGAGGTCTCGCTCCTTATCCGAACCAGTTTTCTTGGGCTTCTTCTCCGCTAACGTCTTACCCTCGTCGCTTTCGGAATCAGAATCAGAATCTCCCATTCCAACACGTTGTCGAAGACGTTGAGTTAAACTTTGTTTGACGGCCAATTTGACACTCTCAGCCTAATTATAGCGGAGATTAGTATGCGATGCGAAAGTGTCCTCGAACCGGGATTCATATCACTGACCTTTTCGACACTGAACCGACTAACGATGGCCATATGACTCCTACCCTCCTGGAACTTGTCGAGGATACCGAGCAGAGATTCATTGTTGGGTACAAACGGAACCTTGTTGAGGGGAATCTTGCGAAGTGGGGTGGCCTCTGCACATGAGAAAAGCGGGTGAATAATTGCCTCATATCTAAATTTAAAATGACGTACCCTTAGGGTCGAGAAGAACACAGTGTTTGACGAGAAGGATGCCAATGATCTTCTTGACTTTGGTGGTACGTTGGGACTGGTCCTCGCGAATGACATCGTTGGGGATGGCGACGTCAATCTCCTCATACACTGGCACACGACTGTGTCCGGTTTGACAAATCTTTGTCAGGAGAGTGTGGTCGAGCTTTGCGTCGATTGACAACATGAAAACGTCATCAATCGGAGTCATGGCCTGAAAATAGATTACAGGTCATTATGGAACACTCCGCAAGTAGGACAACGGCGATTACGGACCTGTTTGACAACTTTTTCCTGTAAATCAAGAGCGGCACCAATAATATTCACGGTATCTGCTTTGAGGTCACCTCCATGCGTGGCATTAGATGAGTGCATGGCGATAAGCTCCTTGAGCTCTACGATAAACTTGTGGTCGGAAAAAGCTAACCATAACTGTAGATAAGGAGCACGCACCAGCTCTGCGATAAATGATACCATGATGAGGACCTAGAACGAATTCTAGGAGTTTTGCCACAGGCCATGAGATGATCCCCTATGGACATAATTAGAAAGAAGCGGAGAAATGGACGAGAATAAACGCATACGAGGCCGTAAATGAGGCAAGTGGTGAACTTTGCCATTTTGGCACCGAGGTAAAGACCATGGCGAGTGAAGAGCGACTGTGGAATAATCTCTGAAAAGCTGTAATAATACGGTGGTCAGTGGATGAATGGTGGTTCAGGTCAAAGAGAGGTGATATGTTGGGCTTGGCTCTAGGCCTGCAATATTGGACTTGGCGTCATTAGAAAACCGCGTGACGTCATGACCCTCCTGCCCAGACTCTTCCATCTCTTGATCTCCTTGTGCAGCGAATCAATTGCAGATGCGTATAAAGAGGTAGAAATAGAATAACACAAAGTCCCGGCAGCATATCGCATCACCGCTGACGCACGTTCGTAGAATGGCCCACTTCACGTGAACTGATATAACGGCGATACGACCGGACCAATAGAGTATCAAGAAAAACGGGGAGACGACTCACATTACAATCAACACAGTAGATACGACGACACTTTGAAATCCACCGCCCAATACAGGATCGCCAATAATGGGAAGAGTTTCATTGACAATCATGTTCGACAAGAGGAGTGTGACCAGAAGAAGATGTCCATTGCGACGGACGGGCATGATCTTCTTTGCATACTCCCGCTGAGTTCTGCATACGCAACGTCAGAATGAACCCTTGTCAAGTATCAAATGAAAGGACATCGCTTACGGAGTACCACTGATACTAAGGACATGGAGTTGAGTCTCATCCAGACTCATGTAGCCCAATGTCAGACCGGCAAACAAACCCGACATAAGGACAAGAACTGGGATGAGGATGACGAAGGCAATCGACCTTGGCTCATGTGGGTTGAACTTGCTCTCTCTCCTGTAGAGAAAACGTCCTGGCAATATGGGATTGGTATCCGAGCCAGCTGAGTCGCCATGAAAGAATCGTGTCGCATGTTGTGTCCCTAGAGATGCAAGAATATATAGGAGTCGCGAGAGATGAGAGTGGCGGGAAGCTATTGGAACGGGAACCATTCAAATCAGTGAAAGAGGAGATAGAAAGTGTCAGTTAGCACAACAGTCAACGTCTTTGTATAGCCAGCATATGCCCCATCTCCCACGCCTCATCATTGACAGAGTCTAAAAATATCCTTACTGTTGTCTCGAACTTGCTTGAAACACGTCGACAACTGATCAATTAAAATAAGGACACGGTATTTGCAGGAGGCAATTTTCTCCTCCAATGATGTCAATAATAAAAAAAGTTCACACATGCGTAGTCAAGCATGACCTTTAAACATGTCTCACACACCCAATTCTCGGAGGATCGCATCGCGTTGTACAGCAGCTTTAAGCGTTCACTATCATCACACCAAGTTTTTATATCGAGTCAGGATGTCATTGCAAACAATACGAGGAAATCATGAAGAATGCGACTACGTAAGCTGGACTTAGAGACCGACGGTGACGGGGGAGCAGTTGACGCCGACGAGTTGATCTGGAATAAATAAAAACCAAATTAGCAATGTGCCGAATTGCAAAGACAATGGGAGGAGACGTACTGAAGTTGTTGTGCTCGCAGCAAACTGGGGAAGTAGCGCTGTAAACCGAAGAAGGTCAGTGATGAAAGCGCACTATGGACCTCGATAAACTTACCAGTTTGCACCTGAACCAACACCAATAGCAGTGATGGGGTTGCACTCGAGACCAACTTGACCAGATAAGTTCTGGACAACAACACCGATGAGACCCAATCCTTGAGCATAGCCAGCTGACCCAGGTGCATTCAGGCTGTTGCAGCACTGAACGGGACCGGTGTTGCAGCTGTTCTCGATGGGAGTGGGGGTGGCCACAGCGGAGGCAACGAAGAGGGCGGTGATGAAGACGGCGACCTTGGAGAACATCTTAATTGAGAAGTTTGGTTGGTTGGTTGAACGGTGTAGTGAGTTCGACTGAAGAATCGTCCACCAAAATGTGGACGTTTATATACACTTTCGAGACCTGTTGAACCGAGCAGAAGTCCCATTCGAAGTTGATTGATTGAGCGCCTGAGCGCATGTTCTCGGGTGACAAAACAAAAGACCCTTGGTTCGATAACACTCTAATCTTTTACGAGTTAGAGCCTCTACATATTTCGGACATGAGGTCAAATTGAATTTCCCCGTTTTGTAAAACAAACGGCGGGAGAACAATGGGTTTTACGAAACTTTGCAGCTCCGAAGGCAGCACTTGGCGCCCTTGGCAGAACAAGCTCCCGTTCCGCGTCTTGCCCGAACAGGGTATCAACCTTCCATAATGCGACGCGAGTACCACAACAGTCTCCGATGTTGACCATCCGCTCCCATTTAAACATACACTCCCGTTGCACAACAATAATTTCAAGCGTTTTGAGACGACTGGGAAGGAATGCAAGCCTCGATAGCTGCAACCTCCTCAAGAACAAAAACTAAAGAACAAGGGTCATTGTAAGGGAAACCCTTTTTGAGAGTGTACCGACCCGAACACGCCCCGCCGTGCAATCTGATTTCATAACTTTAGCGTGTTTTCTGACATATCAAACGTACACTAGCATTCGCATTATAACGTAACGCAGATGGAGTTGGCGCATCATTGGTGCAAATGACAAGGAAATGACTTCAGAGACCAATGAAATTTTACACAAACACACTTCGAAAAGTTGAAGGGTTGTATTCAATGTATTGATGTAGGCCACTCTATTCGAATTCGAAAGCGAGCAGTGAGCGAGCAGAGAAGACCGCCGCTCGGCTGAGGTGCGCGCAAAATCATATAAAACCTTAGTCCTTCGAACCGGAATTCCTTAGTCGAACTCACTACATCGTTCAACCAACTAAACCAACCAACAAAAAATGTTCTCCAAGGTCGCTGTCTTTGTTTCTGCTCTCTTCATCGCCTCCGCTGTGGCCACTCCCATCGAGAATAGCTGCAACAGTGGTGCAGTCCAGTGCTGTCAAACCCTCAACGCCCCTGGCTCCGCAGAAGGAACGAGACTCCTCGGCCTCGTCGATGTCGTCCTCCAGAACTTCTCTGGTCAGGTTGGATTCCAGTGCAACCCGATCACCGTTATTGGTGTTGGTTCAGGCGCAAACTGGTATGTTTTTTTTTTTCCATTTGATTGAGACTGTTCATTTATTTATGAACTCGTTTTTAGCGCTTCTCAACCAGTTTGCTGTGAGAACGTCACAACTAGTATGTCTTTTATTTGAACTGTCGCTCTTGGCCTTTTCTAACGATTTCCTTTTAGACCAGCTCATCGGTGTGAACTGCTCACCTATCACCGTCGGCTTTTAAACCTCAATATATTCCATTTCCGATGTCTTCATGAATGTTATGTAGTAGCGACTGTTAATGACCATTCGACTCCCACTATTCTTATCTGTGTGACCTTGGATTTTCAAAACTTGCAAGTCTCTACAGTGAACCGTACAATCATTCGACTATCAACATTTAGCCAACTCCGTTTGTAAGGTTGCCTTCTCCGTCGAGTCGATCGTAAGACCATAGTAATGTTTGACCTCGACCCACGCACGCACATAGGTGCATACATAGCTTGCGAGGGGTGGAAGCCAATGCGCAACATCTGAGGCATGTCAAAAGTGACACGGACAAGTTGTCAACATCACGTCCATATGTCATCTTGATACAAAATGCCGCTCGCAGCACGTACCTCGATCCCCTATATAGTGACCGCCATGCTTGATCAACATTTGCTCCACCACGGGACGACAATTTAGACCTGCGAGGCTCACCTTTCGATTGATTCAAGCTTTGTGTTAGAATGGTAGTCACGGTGGTGGTGGTGAAGAGCGGTCAATCAGCAAGCTGCGTGAAAATAGACAACAAACGAGACGGGGTTCGACTTACTTATCGGTAACAGCCACCAGCTGTGGGCGAGTGAGATCATTCGCAAATGCCTCACGTTGGGCGTTAGTCCAGCTGCGGGCACCTGACAGCCATGCCTGAGTGTGGCTTCAGTTGACATTCGTTGTTTGTTTGGGGTTTCGAACTGGAAATGGTGATCATACCTCTTTGAGAGGGACTACATGGTCCTGAACATTCCATTCCGATTGAGCATGGTAATCGATGAAGAAGGAAAGAGGTATAGATAATTCTTACGATATCGAGGTCGGAGGCTGAGGTAGTTGTGACACCGTCGTATGGAGAAACCCAGTGCCCAGATGTTGCTGCACAGCTGCTGTCCGTGACAACGCTGGTTCCATCTCTTTTCAAGACCGCTACTCGCAAAGAATTAGTTGTTTGTCGTTCTTCTCAGAAAACGCCGGGTTTATGAAACACGAACTCTCGCGGGTATCACAAGTCGAGGAGACTTTTCAAAGAAATAGATACGTCAGTTGTGCAAGACACGAGCATCTTGATAGAACTTAACTCACTCATATCCCATGTCTTGAACAAATCCCGGTCATAGGCCGGCGAGTTCGAATCGGTAGCAACGACGACTAAAGCATGCACAGTCGATGACCATAACGAGGCGACCAGATAGACCACAGCACAGCAGCCGCATTGAAAGTCCGATTGATACCCAGCACGCGTTGCGTTTCGATCGAACAGGTCATTTACGATCCCGAGCACCACCGAATGCGCATGTCGAGTCGTAAAAGCATCGTAAAAAAATAGAGACAGTCAGTTAGTAAGGTTCAAATTTAGGGCGATAGGGTATGGGGCTCCGAAGCCGAGACGAAGGGAGAAGGGTTTACATACGTTGAGAAAGATAGGTTCGTGCAGTGCTGGCTGAGATCGGAGTAGGGAGTGCGGCGTACGACAGACCGCTGGCAGCGAGGAGGCTGATAATCGAAGCTAAAGAGAGATGCATTGTGCAGAGATATCGATTACTACTGGGCATTGTTTTTTATTCTACTCATTTATGCATTGTACTAAATTAAACGTTAGAACATCCTATGGGGTCACGCTCGCGTTGTCTCAACACGTTCGCCGAATTGTAGAAGTCAGAGAATTTGGAGTTTATCCTGCGCCATGTGTGTATTTTTTCGATACGGTATTGGTTGATAGGATACCATGCCTTCACAGAGGAAGCAACAAGCACGGTACCATCTTGCTTGGTGGGGCCCCCATGATTTTCCGCATGCAAAGCAGGCTGGTCCCCACTGCAGCCCAGAGTAGGTGTAATATTAGACACATCAAGTGATGTACAGAAACGCCGTACTGCCTGATAGTGGTGCGTCTGACATTCGACACTTGAAAGCATTCACTTCCAGCCTCGCAACTTACCCCACCCAATCAGACAGGCGGCAATGCGGATCAACTCTTGCCGGCCGGCATTGTTTCACAGGCGTCTCGTCTTGAACTCCCGTCTTATCTCGAAGCTGTCATTCGACTGATAACGCGGAGAAAATCTGACAGAAACTACCATATGCCTCCCTCATGATACCATTCGATTCTTTTTAATTGATGAATTCATTTCGCATATGCACAATATGGTCATGGTAATACAAATATTTATTTATAGAAAACGTATCGGGGCCTTCGATAAGCACGTTCGTGCTTCCCTTCGCAGGTCATTGGGCGGTGGAGTTTGCATCCTTCCCGTTCAGTTGTTACTTATGTAGAGTAATATTGCTAATCAGCAATTTGCAAGCTGAGTTTGTAGTGTGACCTGCTCTGCTGCGTCTATGGTGAGGTTCCAAAAATGCTTGACTTGAACCCAGGCGCGGACATAGGTGCAGACGTAACTTGCGAGAGGAGGAAGGAAGTGCGTAACATCTGCTCCGGGTATCAGCAAGGAGCGCACTTGAGAGTATATTGCTTCTGAAAGATAATAAATACTTACCCCTATCGCCTGAATATAGGTATGGTAGTAGGTTTCTATTAATACTCTTCTTTTCATTCATCGAGCGTTCAACAACATACCCTTGGATTGGTTTAAGCTAGCATAAAGCATTCTCAGCGGCCAGCAGCTTTCAGATAAGAGGAAACGACATACTTATCAGTGACTGCTACGAGCTGTGGACGCGTCAAGTCGTTGGCGAAGGCTTCCCGAGTTGCATTGGTCCAATCACGCGCCCCAGAAATCCAGGCCTGTAGTGGGTGTGAGGGATGAATAACCCACAATCATATTGGCTGCTCACGTACCTCTTTCAAAGGCACCACATGGTCCTAGGGGGGGTACAGACACCGTTAGGTTGCAAGGTTACAAGGTCATAAAAGAGGTTGCTTACAATGTCTAGGTCCGAGGCCAAATTCGTTGGAACACCGTCATATGGCGAGATCCAGGATCCGGTGACTGATTTACAGGAGCTGTCAGTAATTACATCTGTGCCATCTCTGATCAGCACGGCTGTTAGAACGAAATCAATGCGTCAGTCATGCTAGCAGGCTCGCGATGCACTTGCTGGAGCACTTACTCTCTCTCGTGTCGCATTTCCCGGAAACTGGGTGTAAATGTCAGTTTTGAAAGTAAATATAAGAAAGGGGGGGACTTGCTCGTGTCCCAAGTCTTGAAAAAGCTTCGACTGTATGCAGGGACGTTCGAATCGACGGCGACAACCACTACGAAGCTCGTTTTAGCTAGGCTGGCTTTCTGTGTCAGTGGAATAAAGACAAAACGTACGCTCGTTGAGCATTGCAAGGGCGGTGGGAGCATCGATTGGAGATGGGAGGTTTGCTCTCACTGACGTAAAAACAGAGAGAATTGCAGAGATTTTAATAAGTCGAGAAAACATGGTAAAGTTGCTGTCTGTGGGATGCAAGTTTCGGGTATTTGGAGGAGGAAACGGATGGGATCTGGAGGCAATGTAACGGAGAATTTCAAGCTAAATACTTAACGGTGTGGGATATGACAGATCAGAAATATAGACCACCTTTCTGGGATTGCTTCGAAGGTGGACCCACTCGCGTAGATATGCAGAAACCGCATGCTTCACACAGAAACAGACAGCAGCATCGCACGAAATGTCTTCGTTTTTCCGCTAGAGCTGGTTAGCACACAAGGTACAAGTCTGAAAGGCATAGAAATGTGACCTTGTAAGACTGGTTGCGCTCATGGACCGTGGCGTTTCGATCTTTAGACGAAAATAAACTGCAATCAACGTGCTTTGCTATAACCAATCCGCGTCGTTTACATAACTGACCCAAATGCTTCAATTCCTCGTAGACGGCTTGTCTCGCGCTTAAGTATTGAAGAAGCATGTACAGGAGTTCCCTGCCAAAGTGTTCCTTGAGTGACATATTTACAAGTGCAATGGTCAGCACTCCATTCACTCGAACCAGTGAGAATTCGGATGTCCCACGTGCAGTGAGGCATTGCCACCATCTTGGACAACTCCGACATTGATTGCACGCTATTGCACAACAGGCTTGGACAGGCGTACCTTTTCTTCTATCCGTCTCCACATTGTCTCGAACAAGATCCATAACCTTTAAGCTCATAACCCCACACAAAGACCCTAGAAATGGAAGATCCGAGGTTTATATCGTTACTCCCATTTGAACTATCACCACCCGTACCCCCTCCCCCGCCCTACTTCCTGCCAGGTCTTGTCCAGCTCTCCGAGATAAAGCCCAAGATCAGCGAGAACAATGGCACCTTGAAGCTGCTTCAACGGCAAGTTAGCTGGCTCGATGAAACGGTCAAGAAGGCCAGAAGGAGAATCAAGGAATACGAGTCATACAATCGCCTCTTGCGACGGCATGCCGTGCTACACGGTCCAAGTACCATCAAAGACCTACCTCCAGAAGTTCTGTCCGTTATCTTTTCCTTCTGTTGTGAAGATGTAGCCTTCCAAAGCAGTAGACTATATCCATTCACTTACGACAGGTCGCCGTGGATTTTGTCCTGGGTGTGCAGTTCCTGGCGAACTATCTCACTCAGTTCACCAGAGCTGTGGACCATTTTGCCTGGACCACTAGATCTTACGAGGAGTTATATATCAAACGAGCACCTTAACGTCCTAGTTACTACCCTGCAACGCTGTCGTCATTCACAGCTCAAGGCATTCTTCTACCTTGGCGAGCAGCCATTCGGAACCTGTCTTCCTCCATTGGGGGACATTGCGCATCACCTCGACAGAATTCAGGAATTAAGATTTCTCTGCCATGGAGCAGAAGGCCTGAGGCGACTATTTGATTTGCCAGAGTTACCGGTCCCAGACGAAGGACTCGCTTCACTGCAGTCGCTTACATTCGACCTGGAGCGTGTATATTCCCCAGGAGCCGATCCAGTTATCATACAAGGGACCGGACTTCCCCCCATCTTCCAGAAAATGCCAAAACTGAGAAACATGACTCTGATCTCTCCCGATCGCCTTCTGACCCAGGTCCCGTTCTGGGAGTTAAACTTCCCTTGGAAACAACTCACCTCTATCAACGTGCGCCACACGAGCTTTCCCATTGTATGTGGAATTTTGCAGTCTGCTCTTCAACTCCAAGAGCTCAAGGTCTCTGATATGACACCTCTTCTCCATGGCATGCCATCAATTTCGACAAGGAAAACCGTGCATCCTAATTTGAGTCTCCTTTATATTCATTGTCGGTTTGTGGCGAGATTATATAGTCATCAACTTGGTCAAAGCGATGACTGGCTAGAGACCCTCTTTGACACATTTGACCTACCGAAGCTTGACAAGCTATCCATTGGCCACCAGAGTTGTATCCGGTCAGCGACGATAACCAACTTCATTGAGCATTCGCAGTGTG
Source organism: Panaeolus papilionaceus (assembly GCA_015501605.1). Lineage (NCBI taxonomy): Eukaryota > Fungi > Basidiomycota > Agaricomycetes > Agaricales > Panaeolus > Panaeolus papilionaceus. The sequence continues at coordinate 970,025 of JADNRZ010000017.1, forward strand.
CGCTATCCGAGTTAGCGTTGTCACCTGCTGTCGACTCCATGATATCGGTGCTGCAATGCCTCGCCACAATCAGAAGGCTCGTCATCAGAGGCCCTTTTCACGACGACGACTTGAACCTTTTCTGCCAACCCCTGGAAGGTCAGTGGCTTCTTCCTCGACTGACAGCGCTCGTTCTTCGGTCCTCCTACGTTTCAAACCCCGAAGCGCTGATTGACATGATCGAGGCAAGGAAATCTGAGGGTAGTGTCCAGGATATCGAAAGTATCGAGATTAGTATCCCAATACTAGCTCTCGCAGACGCTGATCCGCTGGACGACATCTCATCCTCGAGCTCCAGGTTCGGTATATCGTACCCTGATGACGAGGTATATCTCTTCTCTGAGCGGTGTCGAAGATATACCACACTACTATTGAGGGCGTCTTGTGGCTACGAGCTCATCAATAGTACTCCAATGGTGAGCGCCATATCAGCGCATCGTCCCATAGGAATTACTTCACTAATGACTGATTTTCTTGGGATAGGACCTTGAGTGCCTATGCGATGAAATTGAGAACTTCCAGTATGATCCTATCGCTCATAACCATATCTTGGAGGTATGGTTTTCGCTCTTGGATTAGTATCATCAGCATTCTGACGCATCATGTTGTGTTATTGACAGTGGAAGGGTCTGCTTTCACCACTCCTCAGAATTTGTGGATATCTCCATGAGGCAGAAGACACTGGAAACCCGAGTCTCATTGCCCTGGACTACAACCGTCGACTTCAGAAGGTTTTACGAGTGTGGACGCACGACCCCTGGCTATTCGAAACACCGCCAATAGGATGGTCCCGAGCCTCATATTCGAGCTTAGATTTAGACCTCCCAAAGTCAGAGTCTTCAAAACGCGAACTTTTGACATACCGCGCAGTGTAAAATTAATCTAATAGTAGAGACTGTCGTTGTATTTCAGGACTTTTAAATAAAGCATGATATTCACACTAACACATCGGTTTTTGGTCATATCTTATGTAATGTCAAGGTCGAGCCATGATGGTAAAGACCTAAAACCGCTTATGCTGGGCGACGAGCCATCATCCCCCTTACTCTAAGATCCAAAGTGCTAAATGTAGCCAGATAACACATAGAATGATCGCTGGAGCCTCGAATCGACCGATACAGTCACTGGGAATCCTCATTTCTAAAAAGATTCAGAGGTTTGGACCCTTGGTGTGTATCAAATTTCCCACGGTAAGCACGATAGGTTTGCGCAGATGGACTCGTAAAATTCAGGATCGACGAGAATACAGGTGGCTGGAAGAAACTACCAATAAAGTAAGAAGGAGGATCAAAGGAATTGCATCGTACAACCTTTTTCTATGATGTCAAGCTTTGCAGTTGGGTCCAAGTACCATCGAAGACCTGCCTCTCGAGGTCATGGTCATTATCTACCTATTTTGCTGCAAAGAAATAGGCTTCCGCGGTTCTAAGCTCTATCCTAGAGCGTTATATTGCGATCGCGACAGGTTTGATTTTGACAGGTCGCCTTGGACATTATCTTGGGTACGTAGAGCCTGGTGACACGTCGCGCTCACCTCACCCCAACTTTGGACTGTGTTGCCTGGACCATTGACGCTCTCCTCAGATGATATTCCACACAGCCAGGAAAACATATCATATACTATCCTAAAACGATGCGGCACTTACAAACTGAAGGCATCATTCGACACGCCTGTTCTTAACAATTTCACCCCATTGCCGGTTTTGCACCCCATCTCAGTTGCGGCAATTGCAAATCTATCAGAATCGTGCATTCCTGAGATCGGACTCGCGTCCTTACACACTCTTATTCGAAGTGCTCTCCACTAACGGTTTACATCAACATGATCATGACACAGCGCAATGGATTGTTTTTCCTCGACTCTTCCACAAAATGCCCAAGCTCAGACGTATAGTCATTCGTTCCTCTTCTCTCCTTGACTGTCAGCTCCGGCCTCTTTCATTCTGGACAATGTCCAGATCAGTCTTCATGAGGAACCTTGAATCACTTTGCCAGAATACTCAAAGCATTCAATACGACATAGCCCCTGCAGATATGTATGCAGCCCCAATCAGATCCACAAGTTAATAACTCACTTTAACTTTGTTCATGCGAAAGTAGAGAGGCTTGCTCGTTCCGATACTCAAAATTTACAGACTTCTTTTCGAGGTCGAGGCTGCGGATAAATCATTGAACTTGCACAGGCATACATACAAACGACGACTGAAAAAAAATGCTGTGGCTTTGGACATGGATGAACTTGACCTGCCCAAGGGCTGGGTTTGAACAGACATTAATAGTTCAGAATTCTCGGACTTGGATTCCTTGGACGTTTACAGCTCGGCTTGAGTTGATAGTAGGATATGATCAGACACATACCCAAAGTTATGTTACGCGTCCGCATCTTTAATTTGGTGTTGGAGAAATCCGTGAATGTCATCGATCAATGTGCGTTTTTGTGAGACAGAGATTCTTTAGCGCATGCATACTCGCTTTCATGCTATTTTTATATAAGTACTTCCAAGGAACCTTTTTTGACATTGATTCAAAGATTTGGTGGACAAGTATCGGTCATCAACTTTCCAAGGACACTCTCAGGGTCTCAGGCTCTCACAACCATCAACGGTTTCTTCCTGCCCACAATCACTAGCAGGAGCGCTATCCACCCGCACAGTATCCGGAATACAACACCCACCCAATGAACGACCCACTTCATCCCTTTGAATTATCGCCCTCTCTCCCACCTCAGCCCTCCCACTTCTTCCCAGATCAACTACAATCTCCTGAAGAGATAAGGATCAAGATCAACGAGAACGACATTGCCTTGTCATTGCTCCAAGATCAAATTAGGTGGCTTGAAAAAATAACCAAGACAGCAAAAAGAAGAGTCAAGGAGTATGAATCGTACAGTCGCCTTCTACAAGATTGGACTTTGCAATTGGGCCAAAGTACCATCAAGGACCTACCTGTACTACCTGTAGAGGTTTTGACCATCATCTTCCAATTCTACTGCAGAGATGTAGTCTTCAATGGTCCTGAGCTCCGTGTCATAGACTTCCAGACATACAACATCACTTTTGACAAGTCTCCGTGGATATTATCACAAGTGTGCAGTACATGGCGGCAAGTTGTGCTCAGCTTACCCCAACTTTGGCCGGTGTTACCCGCCATGCTTGCACCCGGGCCCTCTTCCAACGAATCCAACGACATATCAACCATGGTTCCTTTGGGCGAGATTAGAGCATCCTTCTACACACCTATAGGCTATGAGCATACATTGATTCCGTTGGCGGACTTTGAACTGCAGCTCAGCCAGATACGACGGTTAGCCTTTGTGTACTCAGAACAAGTTCCTAAACTGGGTGACATTCCTCTGCACACGCTTACATTCACCACTACATTTTTAATAGAAGGTCCTGGTCTGCATGATGATTTCTTTAAGAGACTGCCCGAGCTCGCCCACCTGGTTTTCCATTGCCCTTCACAACTAGATCGTTTGCAACGCCTTTCAGCCTCGAACGTTACCTTTATTAATGCTAACAACCTCACGTCAATTGACCTCCACAATACGGACTTTCCTTTGGTATGCAGAATACTACGGTCGGCTCCTCTGCTTCAAAAGCTCAAGGTCTTTAATATGCTCCTCGACCACGACAGTTGGAGTTTTGTTGAAGACCAAATGCCGTCAAATCAGACGGAAAAAATTGTTCACATGCATCTGCAACATCTTCATATCCATTCGCGTTGTAGGGACATAGCCACGGGCTGGGGTTCCGAGCGGAGCAATTGGTTGCGGCTCCTCTTCAACAACGTAGTCGATCTGCCGAGGCTAAGCACCCTATCCGTCGACGACGGGCGATTCGGGGTAATCGCATCAACGATGATACCCAATCTCATAGGAAGCTCGGAGTGTTTAATCCAGGATTTAACGCTTTTACAAAGCGTTGACGACATACTCCCTACACTACAAAGTTGCCACGACCTCAGGAGGCTCGTCATAGGAAAACGTTTCAGTGACGAAGATTTAGGTCTTCTCAAACAGCCCTACGAAGGACAATGGCTCGTCCCTAGACTGGAGACACTCGTGCTCTTTTTTCCTTGTGTTTCGAGCCCTGATTCCTTGCTCGAGTTAATCCATGCAAGAGAGTCAGTGGATGATGTCCAAAGCCTTCCAAGGATCGAGATTATGGTCCTCGATGGGAGATTCTCCGAACCAGCTAGTGATGACGACGACGAGGCACTCAGCGATACAGGCGTTCTAACGTGCGTGGATGACGAGATACACTTTTTGTCCGTTCGAGTTCGTGATCTTGTTGCAAGAGTACTACAGGCGGCGCAGTGTGGTTACGAAATCGTTAACAATCCCATAGTGAGTGTTAGCATCGATGCTATTCATGTATGGTCTTTGATATATGTCATGTTTCCAGAGTATAGGATATCTTGAAACTCTCTGCCACGATATCGAGACCTTCGAATATGACCTTGTCAAACATTGCAAGACCTTGGAGGTAAGTTCGACCGACACTTATGATATCGCCATGACTGACACCCCCATAGCGGAAAGACATGCTAAATCCGATGTTGAAAATCTACAGATATCTTTCCGATGTGGAGGGCACAGACGATTCATTTGTCCTTGCACATACGTACGCACAACGATTGCAGAAAGTGCTGTGTTTATGGACACACAATCCATGGCTCGGCCAAACACTGCCCAAGGGCTGGGTTCGAATGGATGGCAGTTGTGCAGAATTCGCTAAGCTGGGTTACGATGCAAGTCACGCATTGTTGATGTACAGCGCGGCAAAGAATGACCTAGGTGAAGTTGAATTATGATATTGGTTTGGTCATGTATAAATACTTTTGACGCAAATACCTTGTATTTGTAAGTAGCGGTAGCAATTTGAATTAGTGATGAATATAAAATATACATACATTAACGATACAAAACATATTATGTTATACATCTACCAATCTAACAAAAACGGGAAGGCAGGTCTTAAGCGCCGAGCCCTCGCCTTTTAAATGGCAGTTCACTGTACACCCATGCTTCCCTCAACCAGAAAACGCATCATTGCCCACCTCTAATCCCAAGTTGTCTTTCGCAAAGCCCCTCATGCTTTCCTCCAACTCTGCCTCAAACCCGCCCCTGGTCCTCGCACCAGCGCCTTCCAAATGCAACCGCGTCCGGATATCGGCGAGCCATGTCAAGAACTTGCTCTTCCAAAATACCAGATCGATACTGAACATGACCAATCTGAACCGGAGATGGTAGACCCATTCTTTGACGCGCTCTGAGAAAGGGAGTGAAGCGGAGCGTGTGGAGGACCGGGATGCCCAGTAGCCTGTTATTTTGACGCGGTTGACGGGTGAGCCAAATGATTGGTTGTTTCCTGTAGGGCCTCCAGTTCGTAAAAGCAGTCATAGCAATGACCATAAACAATAAACTAACCTTGTACCATCCTCATATTCCTCGTCAAGAAAATCAAAACCTTGGGCATTCGATCCGTATCCGCCAAAAACTCCCTCAGCTTTTGCTTCATCAACACGCTCATCTCGTACTGCGTCAATGGTTTTCTTGGCTTCTTCTCCCGTTCCTCTTCTCCCTCCTTCTTCGGCTTCTTCTCCCTGCCCCTCTTTAATATTGTGGGCCGCATCAGCGTGAAACTCGCCATTAAATCAGGCATGCCGAAACCCCACCCGCGTGTAACCTCATCGACGCCTGCGTAGTCCCCAATCAACATGGCCCTCCAGAGTTGAACCCACTCTCGCTTAAAGTCTTCCGAAACACGCACGTACAAGCCGTGATCTAGCAGCACAACCTGCGGACGTGATGGATCGCGAGGCGAGGGTCGGATAAGGACGTTTCCGGGATGTGGGTCGCAGTGCACCCATCCCCAATCAAACATTTGGGCCGAGAAAAGCTCAACCATGGTTTGCATGATGGATTTGACGCCGCCCTTCAGTGGTTTTGTTGGGAAATGTAGGGATGAAGCTGGGGAGATGGATGAATGTGGTTCCGATATGAGGGCTGTAGCGGATAGTGGGTCGATGGGATCGATTCGGGTTGGCCTCGTTGAGGAGGCAGTTGAAGGCATGCGTTCGCCCATCAGTCTGAATACACTTTCTTTGTCGCTCAACCGGACACCGTCTATCCATTCTGCGACCATGACCTTTTTGGTGCTGTACTCGGGATACACCTTGGGAATGTACACTTTGTCACGGAGAAGAGGCTCATTGGCAACAAATTCTGCTGTCTGACGAGCATTATCTGCTTCCCTGACAAAGTCCAGCTCTTGTCGGAGATGATCTGAGATAAAATCTATGCCATATATGAGCGACCTGTAGTTTTTTTGCTGATTGGAAGGGAGAACGCACCAACAACGAAGTAAACGGGCAAATCAAACGCCCAATTCTCGAACATCCACATAACAGCCCGATATGCAGTTAAATCCCACTCCATTTGCTTGCTCACATCCGGTTTCTGGATCTTAACAGCGACCCAGCGTTCCTCCTTCTCCGGCTGTCCATCAGGGCCTAGCCGTGGCCACAACTTGGCTTTGTGCACTTGAGCTATACTGGCACTGGCTACAGCCTTCTCTTCGAATATTTCGAAAACGCCACCGGGGCCGCTGGGAGGTTTCCCTAGCTCAGATACAAAGACATCGTAGACAGAGGAGTATGGTATCTGGGGAGCGTCATCGAAGAGGCTTGCAAACTTGACTTGCATGGGTTTTGGAAGGAGTGCAGCGTTGGCTCCAATAGCTTGGCTGAGGAGTTGTAAGTTGAGAGTACGAGAGAAGGAATATTTGAGCAACGTACCCAATTTTGATGTACAACCCGCCATTGGAGGTGAAGAGGTTGAACACCCTTTCGGCAACCCGCTCATGCAACTGTGGGATGGAGTCTGATTTCTCTGGTGTGAAGTTCCATTTGTAGTCGAGGGTAATCATAGCACACTAATATTCAATGTAAGCTGGAAGAGCAAAAACAGCATTTATTGAATTATCTTACCGTCCATAGCGTTCTAAGATTTCGGACGATAGACGAAGCATTGTAAGTGGTGTCGACATAATACACTGTCCCTGCTCCAATTAAGAGATATCCTGTCCTTCTCAGGAGCTTGCTAGACTTTTTTCCAGGAATAGAAGATGCATAAGATCTCGAATTTTTGTAGGTTAACGGAGGGTTCGGGGCGAGAAGGTGAGGTCGATGAGGTGCCTGTCGCAGGTGATGAAAATTCCTAGAGAAAGACCTGCTTGGAATAGATAGAAACGAAGGACCTCTATGAAATAAAGAAAACATAGGTTGCTGGATAAACCCAGCCAAAATCTAGAGCAGTTTATGAAGCGGATGAGAACGGCAGGTTAGGTGATGTTGGTGGTAAAATGTATTCGGTGTCCAAACGGCAACAGCTCTGCCGGCATTTCTCAGATGACGCAGCTTTCGGGCAGGACTTGTATACTGACCGTCAACATCATGGAACTGATTTTTTTTTAGAAACTGTCCGATTCGATGCGCAATGGCTAGAAATCGATCAACTGGACATGTCGCTGAACCCTGCTGAACCTGAAATTTCAAATTTCAACTTTAACCACTACCATCACCATGATTATGAGCAACACATTCAAAGGATGTTCTTCTTACCGCATTCTGAGCACATCATGGCATGAAGTTAAGTACGCGGCATTGACGATTTTCATCTGTCGACGTGAACTTCAAGACGCGTCAGAGTTACCATAACATTAGCGCGTGGATACTTCAAGCAGACTTGGAGTTTGAACAGGTCATCCGAACTTTCGACGCCGCGTCGTGCGAGCATGAGCCTAATGCAAACGCGGCCTGGGCATTCATTTATTTGTGAGCCTTTCTTCTTTTCACCTTCGAATATTTCATACAAATTTATATTATTTTTATGACGATTTCAGGTATACCTACAGCGCGCCCACAATGACATCATCCTCCAAGCCACCATTAGAGAGCCCTGAATTTATTCTAGCGCTTTTTCTGAAGTTTTTCTGATCTCCACAAAATATTTTCTCTGTTGTGTGGATACAACATCCCCAAGGGCGTTTATGAGCATTGGTTGCTCAAGCACAGGTAATGATGGTCGCCTCCGACCAATTCACTCAAAACATCACCGGGGTCCAGTCAAGACAACTTTGACAATTGGCAGATGCGGCGGAAACTCAGAGAGGCGCAAGAAAAAATAATTCTCAACACAGCAACATTTTTCCTGAGCAGCCGGGGGGAAATATATTCCAACTCACAAGTATGAGAGAACACTGGGGCCGAGACCGGAATGTCCGGGCAAAGAGAACCAATTTACTGCGGCATGGGATCTGTATATTTGGAAAGCCGGTTCTTGACTTTCTCCTCGTATAGCTATTCCTAATTCATTTCCTTCCGATATTTCCTGAATCCGTATCTTCTCCCTTAACCACTACCACCACCTCGCAGAGCCAACTCCACTCGCAGCCGCGTGCATGCCAGATCCCACATAACTTCCGTCCTTTCTTGAGGAATGTCTGTGGCGAATCCTAGCGCCCTGGTGTTGGATCATCATCACGCTCATGAACATGGCCAGGATTGGAGCGTCAATCCAGAGAGTCTCAATGCTGTTTTCATACTCAACGCTTGCGCTGGTGCTTAATCCATCCCGATTTACTGTAAACCAGAATTGACATATCGTTCTTTTCCTAGTTGCTGCGCTAACATGGGTTGTCTATGATTTTTTACTATCCTTTGGAGAAGAGGTATTTCCGTCGTTATTCATGAGAGATCAACTGACTAGACTATGTATCCAGATCTCACTTGTCTGGAATCGCTGGTACGCTCATCAAATCCGTGTCGTTATCTCCGCTCACAACAACCGCAGGCATCACAGACATGGCCAGCACGCACGGCGGCTGTATATTCTCATTCGTTATTTTTCGGTCATAAATCTTTGGTATGGCCTCACAGTCCAACTTTCAATACACACATCACTTATGATTTTCACGTATAGTTGCTACGTAGCTGGTGAGCATCCAAAGTTAAAGTATATCTGAAACGCACATTAATTGGGCGTTCTTATAGTCAATATGACAACTGGATTAACTCACGATGTAAGTTTCTACCGCTCTTCCTCTTCTTGTCTCGTAGAGGTTATTGACCTCATTTTCCTCTCCGTCTCTTCTTGCAGTTGTATGTCACAACGTTCAACTCCGCCGCTTAACCAGCTCACCAGTCGATGTCATATTTCTTATCAACTGGCAGTTGTTCGGCATGGTATTATATTCTTGTCATGTACGTCTCGCCATTGACAGCACTTCCCCGCCGTTTTCCGGGGTGCATATTTGGTGAATTCTTACTCAAACCTTCCCCAGTAATGCGACCGCGATCACATTGGCACCCGATGCGATGATACTCCTTCGAATTAACGCCGTGTATCATTGGGACGCCTTTGGTAAGTCTGGCAAATCTTCCCTCAAAAATCGACGTTTCTTAAGTTTTGATCTTTTTCTCAGTACTTTGCCTCACCATTGGTCTATTTGCCAGTAAGTTCTCCCATTTCCCTCAATTCTACCCAGCATCTCTTGTGATGAAATGCACTGCTCTTGACTTCATCTATGGAAAACCAATCTCACACTTCCTCTCGATTTTCCATGAACGCTTCTTCCTTCGGCCATTTTAGCGCAGATGGTGGTATGTCAATCTCTCCTTAATTTTCCCGCTCCTCCTCAGTTCCTCCGCAATCTCCCATTCTGTCGGTCCCGGTGTGACTAACCCCGTCATACCGATGGTTAGAAGCACAGATCAAAAGCACTCCTAAACTGTGGGTGCGACGGGCGCGCCTTACATGGGATTTCCCTTCTTGAATTAGTTCTTCTAATGAACATATTTCTTTCTCGTGACAATTAACGGACGTTTTATTTTATCATAGACCAGCCTAGTTATCGGTATGCTCATCATGTCTTCCGGCGACATTCAACGGCCAAGGTCTGCTCTCCCAGTACCGGGGTGCTCTCTCTCGTTCAACCACCACCCGAAGCTCAGTTTAGCCGCTTGGTGAGTGTTTCAACCCTTTTTCTTTCGCTTCTTCATTTTTTTCTATTTCGACCCCTATACCCTATTCCCATTGGATTCCACGACAGTCGTTCTATCCTGCATACATCCACCCATCACCATTCATATGCCCTCGCTCATATGTTATAACCCATATGAGGGTCTACATCCTGTGAATGCAGAGAGATTTTTATCTCATCGCATCATCAACATGTCAGCTTGACATTGTCAACACGATCGTTACATGTCGACTGAATACTGCTGCCCGATGGGGTCGGTTGGCACTATTTATATGGGATACCATTTATGATCATGCGCGCTATTCTTAGTTGACTTTGCTTGTTGTCATCTATCACTCTGTTCGACTCCGCGCCCCTGATCTCTTGCGCCATATGTTGTCAAACTCTATCATAACCCTATCCTGGTTCCTAACGTAACACAAGGCTAACTTTATTGCCCCCTTTTTTCACTCGAACTGAATTTTAGGATCCCCTCACTAGCTGCGCAATGCATATACTTCATTCTCATGCTCATCACCTTGGTGCATGTCATGCGTGGGCTAGACGTACGCGGCAGGGCGAGCGCCGAGAGCCTGCATCAGGTGCGCAAATTGGTCCCTACGATGATGGTTTTCATCAGCCATGGGACATATTATTTTTCCTTGTGAGTACTTTATTTTCCCGTTTGTGGAGGAAGTTCGGGCTTATGACGGCCTTGTCCTTGTTCATTAGTGCAATACGTGAGTTGTTCCATGCCTTTTGTCCCAAAGTAATCGACCAATATTCAATTTGATCACAGTCGCAAAAGTTATCAATGCGATTGTTGTTGTGACTGCCTCAGGCCCTCTGAGGGAGATCGGGATACCGTACGTTATATTGTACTGCGATTTGAAGTAATTATAACTCACTACTATATCCTTCAGCTGGATTATGGCGTTATACCCCGTGCTGGTAATTTATTCCTCCTCCTTCGCCCAATTTCTGCATCTCATACTGACCTCTTCCTACAGGTCACCAAAATATATCTCAACATGGTACAATACCTTCACGGACGTCGTGGACGCATTCAATACCTTCGTGAATCACCTCACACAGCAGGCGCAGAAGGAGAAGATGCCAATCACGAACATTTCCACTTCAACTTTTCATTCGCCTCGAGCTCAGATGAGCACGCGATGCCCAGCTCGAACAATGGTGACGCAGAGAGGACCGGGGGAGATAGAAGAGGCAGCGCTTATTTTAGGACGGGACTGGGGCAGATTACTTTTGCTACAAGGTCTTCGTTGGCGGTTTATAATGATGCAGGATTCTTGGGGGACGACGTATAGCCTTGTCGTCGTATTAGGAACAGGGTGGAGTGTTATTTTTGGTGATGCCAGCCTTTTTGGCCCTGTCTTTCGTTTGATTTAGTTTTCCTTGGGACGCTTTCGCACACGTCTTGTATATATCTAATCTTGTCTTGTCGCATATCATTCATTACTCTGGCATTGTCATTCTCTTTATTTTTTCATGTTTTCCTTTGCATTCTTGTTATGGGTAGCTTGTTAGGGCACACTTTGTATTGATAGCCTATTGAAAACTATTGCTGTTCTGCATGCATAGTATCGCCATTTGGTTGTTGAGCACTCACTAACAAAAACCTCTTTTGATATATACAGATAAAAAATATACAACAGCAGTTATTGCTACCCATGAAAACATCTATACAACATCTTCCCTTTAAACCACAGCAGGATTTACGGCGACGTATCCTCCATCGATGATGATTTCCTGACCGTTTGTGAACCCACCAGCTTTTGAGACGAGATAGACCACCGTTCCAGCCATCTCTTCTCCTCTGAAGGGTTATCAGTCTCAATTACGAGCATAGCTAAGGTTCAAGCCTCGAGCACTTACGTTCCGGCCCTCCGCGCAGGGGTAGATACAACACCCTTTCCGATATTGTCGACCATTTCCGGTGTGATTTCATCGTATGTCATTTCTGACTCGTAGACACCGGGCGCGACCGCGTTGACACGGATAGGAATTTTCTTTAGTGCAATCTCAGTGGCGAACATCTTGGTGATATGAGACGCGGCTGCTTTAGCGCTGTTGTAGCAGAATTGGATGGCCCAATTTCACGAGGAGCGGTTGGAAAACACGGTTTGAGTGCATAGCACATGCGCCATGAGCGGTGTGTCGGAAGGGTTCATTTTAAAGCAATTGAGATGAATACACATTTGTTTAGTTGGTGTAAGCAAAAGAAGATAGGAACAGTGAGATAGGGCGGACGTACGTGGTCCTGAGCAACTTTAATGACACCGCTGATACTGGTGATGTTGACAATACTGGACCAGTTGTTGACCTCGTCTTCAGAGCCTTTAGCGAGAAGACCGAGGAAGGCCGTGGTTACAAAGAAGATCGACGCAGAGTTAATCGCGTAAAGATCTTTCCAGCCCTCGACGCTCTCGCTGTTGAACATGGCGGTGCCCATTGTTTCCGCATCCTTATTCTCTGGTGCATCTGGGTTGTTCAAGAAAGGTGAAGTGGGTCCAACCTGGCCAGCACTGTATTTACAGCAAGGCGAAATAAGCAATTAATCAATATTGGAATTTGATGCAGTTTTCGGTCCAGGCTAACTTGTTGACGAGGATATGCAGCTTGCCCTCTTTTTCTTCAACCAACTTCTTTCCTTTCTGGATACTGTCTTTATCTGTTACGTCCATCTGGAACCTGGACGATAAAGAATTAAGCGGGGTAGATAAGTCAATGCGTCATCAGCAGACGTTAGAAACACAGGACATCGAGATATGAAGAAATTGTGCGCACGGGATAATCTCAGCACCAAGATCGGAGGCCAAGGTCGTAGCGACCTTTTGTAACACTTCCAGACGACGACCGCTAATGTATACCTTTGCGCCTGCCGCTGCGAGACCTTTGGTGATCATGAGCCCGATCCCTGTTCCTCCACCCGTTACAAGTGCAATTCTGCCAGTCAGGTCATTGATGGCTTGAGGTCTGTACGACGCTAGAGACATTGTAGACGTAAAGGAGGCTTTGAGGGATGGATGGATCTTGCTCGACGTTCTGCGTGGTCATCCATTTATGAGGGGGCAGACCACATGGAATCGGACCGAAGTGGAAGGTGATACGTCCCGGACCGATTTTTCCTTGCAGGCTGTGGGAGGAAATGCTCAGACGAGCGTCGAAGACTTGAAGGAAGCCAGAGAGGGCTGTCGATGGATTGATCTGGTGACGCTGCAAGGTGTAGAAATCAGGACCCGTTCGAAATCTGTAGGGAAAGTCTTACCTGAAGAGGAAGGATTGTGCACAAAAACATTTGAATAGGGGCTAGCGGTTAAGAATAGATATGTTTTAAAAGGTTTCACGAAATTGGTGCATTCCAGAGAAGCTGGAGGATAAATACGTCGACTCCAGATGGTGAACGAAGCCGAAATGATTTCTTCAGGTGAACACAAAGTAATTGTCAATATCAACAGATGTTGCTGCCCCTTTAAGTTGAAGACCAAGCTAACTCTTTGCAGCTCGAATATATTCTCCTGTACCATATCCGCATAGCCTGAGGATAGGCATGGTAATTTCGACATCGCAATATCAAAGCTGGACTCTCAAGACGTTTGGCATCCAACTGAGCACATAAACGTCGACCACGACGCCACATGCTTGCGGTAGAGAGACACAAATTCATCTTTCGTCGAGCTGACCTGAAGAAGTTCGTTGACATCTGCTACAAAGGTATCTAGGGGAGCTCCGGTTTATACCTGTCAAGGTTAACATGGCAGGAACACACAGAACGGTCATGACGTACCAGAGTCATGACACAGGCTTCAAGGTTATGAGGGGGATAAGACGCATCGCTGATGCTCCGAGTGGGTGAATAATCATTCACTGCGCGTCCGACCAACATCACGCAGCAGGCCCAAAGTCGGAGCAGCAACGGGAAAATCGAAGCAGGAAAGAGGTTGGCCATTAGCACGACACTCTACCTAGAGATAAAGATCGCTGATAAGCTGATGGTCGAGTACAGAACAGATCTCGCTGGCTTTTTGAAGAAACCTGGTTTGTATTGAACCAAGTGGCAACCAACCCAGAGTTTGAATTGAGTGTAAACGTCAACTTTTCGGTCACATGTAGTCCAGCTTGAAGCAAAAGCATGGCATTGTCAAAATGCCATGCTAATAATCATTGTATGACCACAGATTAGCCTGTACTTTATTACTTTTTATTAATTTTAGTTCCCCATCACCAGCATGGGTAGCGAGCCATTAGCCTTGGCGTAGCGCTCTGCGCTATTTTTGTGTCCAGACTCCAAAGTCAAAGAAATGGGATGTAATTTGTAACTTGCGGAGCCAAAAGTCGACGTTTATTGTTGATTAGACCAGCATTTGTTCATGGTGCAGCGTACATATTAGAGATGATGATTTAATATAGCAGCAGTTGTTGAACCTCGTTCGTGTTTATGACAAAAGGTGGGTAGTGGAGGTAGTGGGCAAAGAGTCCGTTGTTGACGATTGGCTGCTCAGTTGTAATTCTCACGATAACCTCTTTACTTTGGACCACATCTGCACATTCGAACAAATCAAGTCTCAGCATTCGCCTTCGACGGAACGCCTAAAATATGTCATTGACCAACGTTTAACATAACTTTTAGGAAGCCTGTCTGAATTCCCTTGATTAAAATATGTGTTTCATAAGCGACGCACCTGGTCTCATCTCGTTTCTTGCGACACTATAGTTCCCGATTTTCTGGTCAATTTCTTGAACGTTTTCCTGCTCATTGAATTCGTCTGCTGCACCGGGTCTCCCGTCATCCGGAGTTGGCTACACAAAATATACCAAAGCGTCGTTTTGTTTATGCATACTGGTGCAGTTCGCCAAGAAATGACCATGCAACAGATGACCTTTTTTGGAGTCACAGCTGTAAATCAGGCGAAGCGCGGCCATTTCTGCCTGACCACCTTATCTCTTGCTACCAGATATCACGCATATGTTTTTTTTGGAGATCGTCCATTAGGCCTACGCTGGACTACGGCACCCGATATTGATGTTATCATCAGCAGTTATCCCAGAACGAACACGCAAATCGGCTTCCTTAATATTTGAGAGCTTGCTTCTTTCAATTATTCAATGTGGCACTGTTCGAATCTCAAGTGCCGACCATTGTTGCTCTCACCAAGGGACGACGACCAACTCCGCCTCACGTTTGAGGGACTCGAGCCAGATGTTGTCGAGCGCGATTCGACGTCACTCAATCTGCGTCATATTCTAGAGACTTGGGAGTACAGAACAATGTCTCCTCAACAAAGTCCTTAACTTTTTCGAAGATTAGCCACTCGAACAAATCACGGCCGAGTTTGAAGTGGTGGTCAAGGGTGCTCGTCTCAAGTTCCCGGAATGGGTGTACAACTGCATTGAGCAGTCCTTTGTGTTTAATGCTCTCCCAGAAGATTCACCAAAGCTCCGTGTTGCTCGGCTCCTTCCTATCTGGCCTTCGATCTCACAAGAAGAACTAGAAAGCAATTTGTGCTCAGCCTGCGAGATTCACTTGCTTCCTACTGGTGTGCAACTCATGCCGTCTCTTACATCAATTTTCGCATATCCTATCACCCATCTTTGCACCATCTGCAAGGGCCTCGATATCAATACACTGACATTCCTAATATCTTGGACTCACCGGATCGCTTGGAGGACGCAGACCTAGGACAATATCGCAACTTCCTCGTGACGTGGTTGTACCAGATACAATCTACGGATCGACTAATTCCTATCCCCGGGTCTCAAATACCTCAGGGTATATTCGCGACAGCTCCACTCTGTATGGCCGCAGCCCCCTTTCCCTCGCAGCATATGGTGAAGATGCCGAGGTTTCCCCCCTCTTTTTCGATTTACAAAAAAAAGTCAGCGGACACGGACTGAAAACAGAGGATCAATTAGATATGGACGTCTTTCGTGATTGTGTTGATGTCATTGACCGTGCTGAAGACAATGCAGACCGGATTCCTCGGGCTGCCCGCGTTTTCGAAGTCTTCTTCAATTGAATGTCCGTTCTTGCTCTCCAGAGTGGCCCGCTCGAGGCAATACGACAGTTTGAAGACGACAAATTCATCCCTAGGAGTTTGATCCGTCTTCGTCGTCTACCCAGAATGGGGGGTGAATTCAGGATTGGATATTCTACATGAACCCAATATGGAGCCGGTTCTGCGTTCCACGCAGTTGGTCAGGGAGGAATTTGAAGCAGTAGCCTGGTCTCAGCATGGACTTTTCGACGAGCAACCCGGTAAACGAGTTCTGTCAGTCTATCCTGACCTTGGGAAACCTACTCTAGCGAAATTGTTCGTGCTCGCGTCTCACAACCATTGAAAATGGATCTGACACACTTCATAGATTCTTCATCTGGAATATCTCGCTTTCTTGATGCTTCATGATACAGACGACAGAAAGATCACTATGCGCGATGCAAAAACGTTTTACAACTCCCTCATGAAGAACATGCCAGCAACCGCTGACGATCAAGATGTTATCGTCCAAGAAAGCCTCCCTCACGACACCCAGGACAGAGCCATCTTCCTCAACATTAATGAGAAGCCAGAAGAAAGCGAGCCATGGACTTGGCGCAAGGCTACTGAGCCCGTCTACAACGCTCCTGACGAAGCAGGGTTATTCTCCGTCAGATCCTTCCTCAAAGAGTTCCAAACACTCCTAATGCAAGTTGGAGCCACGTCCGTCCACAGGCCCTCTGTCCCACGTACTGTTGTTGCCGCGCCAGAAGTATGGCTGAATCACGGAACGACGCCTCTATAGTCTCGCCAATTATCATGCCATCAGAGAAAGAGTTTTACCATCCCCGCGTTGGTCACATTTTAGGTCAGTTGTGTTTCTATTGCCCTGTATTGGTATAACGATCTCCTTGCTTACACTTCGTTAGATTATATCTACTCGTCGAGTCCATTGCTTCCTCCAAATCTCTCGCTAAACACGTTCTTGGAAATGCTAAGTCTAGCCGGCCAATGGTACCTTGATGAGCTGGTAAATCTCACCCAAGAGGAAATCATAAACGAAGACATAATCATACCCCAAAACATTGCAGGAGTGAGTTTCCCAGCTTCTTCAAAATCTAGCATTCCTGTACTGATACTTTGTTTCTTTCCTTTACTCAGTCGACTCGGAGGAAATTGCTTCCAAGCTCAATCGGACGCCTTCGATCATGGTTTCTCAATACCTTTCGAATGTGAGTTCCCCATTGCCCGCCTTGAATTTCGGATTTCAACCCTGATGAATTTCTTTAAGACACTGCATTTGTGTTCGAGGATGCCGACAAGTCGTTTGATCTTGTCTTCACCACTCTGAAGGCCGGAAGATCGTTGGCTGCGTTGTATGCCCTGTAGAGCGATATACAATGTGAGTTAACTTTTTTCGTTTATCTGATTGAACTTATTTCATTCCGTGCACTAGTCTACATCCAAGTTGGATCGGAACAAGAGGCCGAAATGTTGCCAGTAAGGTATCGTTGGATAAGGTCGTTCTAATCGACACATGGATCACCCAGTCAAGGTGAGCGAAGATGTTAGCCGTCTTGGTCTCCTCCGAATAAAAAGGCGCAGCAATTGACTGGGATGCCTTGACTCGGTCCCTCCTTCCTACTCTATCCCGCAGCTTCACGATGCGTTTCTCGATCATGTCTCTTTTAAGCGTTGTTTCTGCTGTGACGGCTGCGGTGAATCCTCTTGCATTGCCCACACCTGTCAGTGCCGCCACAGCGAGGACCTACCTTTCACAACGTACGATCATGACGTCTCTGTCTATTATACGGACCCGCGCTAACTCGTTTTTCTTATAGTCAAGGTAGAGGCCGAGTCAAACTCTCCAGCGTACAATCGCGATCTCTTCAAGCATTGGATCACGAGCCAGTACTTTGCAAAGTGACCGAGAGCTTATCACTTACGACATCTGTTCATACAGTCTCTGGTTCTTGCAACACTCGGGAGAGTGAGTCACTTCTTATCCTACTTCACAAACATCTAGATATCTAACAGTCCTTTCTAGCCGTCCTCCAGCGAGATGGCACCAATGTTGTCACAGGCAGTAACTGTGCAGCTACCTCTGGAAACTGGGTGTCACCTTACGACAACGTCAAGACCACTTTGGCCAGCGATCTCGATATCGTAAGTAAACCGAACTTGTTCGCCGCCCATCTGTCTGAATGTTCGTTGCTTTTTGTGTAGGATCATGTCATACCTTCGAAGGAGCTAAAGATTCCATGCCGCCCATCTAACTATATCGATCATATGCTTAAGGTTTAAACATTTGTAGGCCTGGGTCTCCGGCGCGCGTACCTGGACCAACGCTCAGCGTGAAGCCTTTGCGAATGACCTCGTCAGGCCTCCGCTCATTGCTGTCACGGACTCTCTTAACTAGGCCAAAGGCAAGCCTTACTTCAGTATAATTCCGCTAGACAGCTATGATGCTAAGCAAAAAACTTCACGTTGCTCTTTAAACTCTATATCCATAACAGGTGACAAAGGTACGTCTATCATTGCTTGAGTATACTTGATTGAGATTCTGACGACCTCTCACTTAGATCCTGCCGAGTGGATGGTCCCTCTCGCCAGCTACCAGTGTACCTACGTTCGGGCCTGGGTCCACGTCAAGTACTACTACAACCTCAGCGTCGACTCCGCAGAGAAGGCCGCTCTCACGAACTACCTCGCCAATTGTTAGATCACCCTTTTCATGACAGCGGGACGACCAAACCACAAACACACATCTCAAGATTCATTATTTATGATTGTCTGACGATACTGCTTTCCTCATGATCACCTGTAAAGGCGATGTATCACCACAGAACTGGGCGTGAATGGGTCGGCTAGACCGGTGCCTGTGTACTATTTTGTGTATTTTGTTTATTAAGCTTTTGTCAAGAAATGGATGGATTCCTTATCGTACTCGAGTTCCCAGAGAGTGAAAGACAGAACCGTACTAGCATACTTAAAACACCGTGAAACATCCCCCTTAAAATTGCTATGCCTATGAGGGCACCTCCAAATCAGGCAGAAATGAACGCAAAGGCGGTGCGAGTCAGCAAGTTCATGAATGGTTCACAAGATCACACGAGATGAATAGCGTCACAGCATGATACATATATCTGGACACACAGACGATAGCCACAGTGAGTTTTAGATAGCAGCACGATAGATAGTTATACAATTTAGTTATAAATTTATTTTGAAACCATTCCCGTCAGAAGGGACGACCCATCCGAGAGGAGAAATTGAAGTTGAACGACATGGAAACCCATTCATTCGACCCAGCAACCGCGTTTAAGTGGAAGCCTTTGCGTTATCAGAAAGAATGGTGTTGAGTTGATCCCTGTGGAGGCAGTTCTCGAACTTGAAGCTGGCAGCAATAGCGTCGAGCTCCTCTTCCGACTTGCCGGTGAAGTGGTCTGCCCACTCCTGAATCATGAACTCGCTGATGAGGATGTTGCGGGAGATACGGCCGACACGGTCGCTGAGCTTCCAGACGGGTGCGGGGTAGAGCGCGCGGTACTTTTCTGGGATCTCCTCGATGACGTGGTCGTAGAGAGGCTTGTAGATGTGGCGCACTGCGCTGTCGTCAGCACCCCAGGCGTCGATGGCCAAACGGTGCTTCTTGGCAAGGAAATCGGCGAAGAGCTTCATGTAAGGGGTATCAAGGGAGACGTGGACCATTCCCTGGAAGCCAATATCCTTGTAGAGCCAGATCGACCAGCTGAGGCGGGCCTATAGTACCGATAAGGAAAGACAAGTTTAGCTCTATGCAGAGATCAGATGAAATTAATGAGAATACGGACCTGTCTGTAAATCTCAAGCTGATCCTTGAGGACGTGGTAGCGAGTGGCGTTGATCGAGTCGGTAACTTCACCCTCGTATTGCTTCCTGGCGTAGACGGGACCCCACTCTCCGTTCCAGACGCAGAGACCGCGCTCGTCCATCCACTCACGCTTCTTCTCGTAACTCCTCTTCAGGCGCCTCTTTTGCTCCTCAGTGCCAGTGTATGCCTCTGGGGCAGAAGGGAAACCGAAGCTGGAGTAATCGTGGATAGAGTAGGCAGTGTTTTCCCAGTTCTTGTGGGCGTCACCGAAGTGAGAGAAATCGGAAGCAAAGGTGTTTCCGTCGAAGAAGATGGCGTGGTCGGGATCGACATCACGGATGACCTTGTAGACCTTGTCGTAGAATTCAACAAGGCGGGTATGCTTGGAGTCGGTAGGCTCGTTCAGAGGGTTGTATCCGGCAATCCACTTGTTGTCCTTGTAGTGTTTAGCAAGCTCTCCCCACAACCAGAGGACTCGGTCCTGGAAGTCCTTGTGGTTCCAGACTAGAGAAAGATCGACGCAATCAGTAAAGGTAAAACTAAATAGAGCAACGATCGAGGTTATATTACTTACAGTTGGCAATGTGTCCTCCATGATCGGCGTGCCAGTCAGTGTTCTGTCCTCCGGGAGCGGTGTGGAGATCCAAAATAGTATAGATTCCATGCTTAGCACAGAGGTCGATGACGCGGTCGAGGTGCTTGAAGCCAGACTCCTTGAGGACACGAGGGTTCATGTCATCTTGGGAATAAAGTTGTATGAGCTAGGTCAAGATGTCGATGATAGAGTATGAAATACCTTCAAAGTGACGGTAGTTGAAGGGGAGACGAATGCAGTTGAGCTCAAGGCTCTTGAAGAATTCGGCATCGGCTTCCGTGAAGAAGTATTCAAGGAACTAAAGAAAGAGACTACTGTTAGTTGAAGCTCAATATAGCTATAGATATGAACCGCACCCGGTCGAAGAAGAAGTCGGATTTCTCCTGGCCAATGGTGTTGTTGAGAGCCTCACGGATCTGATGCTCGCAACCAGGATAACCAGTGATGAAGTTCTCCATGCTATAAGACAGGCGAGCATGATTAGATGAGTACAATAGAGGTACGAGCGAGACCTGAACGTACTTCATCCATCCTCCGAGGCCAGCACCACGCAGAATGACCTCGTTACCCTTCTCGTCGACGATTTGAGTTCCAGATACCTTCAAGAGAGACATGATTTTCCGATAATAGACCTCATCGAGGATTCAAAGGCCTTTTTATATTGTTTTCCCTGAACTAAGAAAAGCTGGTCAAGGGGACATGGGCCGGAGAATCCAAGAGAATGTATCTTGCAATTAAGCCGTCAAACCGATGTTTCGCCGATGCAAGGCTCTGATTCGAGAGTTTTATCGGATGGCGTGAAATCATCGACGAAATTAGACTCTGGAGGCGATAGGAGGCGATTGGGAAATAGTTTTAGACAGAGGGGTGCCCATGGGGCATGGTCTGGTATGTTTAGACGGAAGACCGAAGCTGGATAAAGTGTTGGAGCGTGTGTAACTAACACCCTTCTCGGAAAAGACGCCGAGCTTGTGGAGAAGGAAAGGTTCACATTCACAATGGAGGTCGACCAGCAACTTGAACAACCTCCTTCATTCGATTTAGTTGGAGGACCTTTTGCTGTGATAGAATCGGATCCAGGTTTGTGGTTTTATCTATTTCTCCGTTATTATAATGGCTGAACAATCCATCTTAGGTGTTTTCTCATCTTTGACGCGGAAACTAGGCATCAGCGGCCTTGAACTGATTGAGCTTTATGATATTGAACCATGGGCTGTTGATCACCTGAACCCCTATGGCCTCATCTTGTGTTTCATGTGGAGAAAGGACTCGCATAGGCCCGCTGATTTCAATGATCCCGCCTCTGAACGCGTCTGGTTTGCTAACCAACTCAGTGACGATGCCTGTGCAACCCATGCCATCCTAAATGTCATTCTTAATTGCCCTGATGTCGATATTGGTGGCGACCTCAGGTCATTTCGACAAGATACCGAGGCAATGTCTCCAGTGGTAAGTATTTTTCTTGCTCTCACTTGGGTTCAGTTCTCATAAATAGCTGCACAAAAGATGAAAGGCTTGGCCATCACCAACTCCCCATTTATTCGCCCAATTCATAATTCCTTTGCACGGTCTGTAGGTATTTCTCCGAGTTGTTCCAACCAACACTGAAGTCGCTTCATTGATTATGTTAGCCCATCTGATCTTCGGGCATCGCTCAACAACTTGACTATTACCACATTTGAGGACGAAAAGAGAAAGGAGAAAGAAAGGAAGGCCGCTGAAAAAGCCTCCAAGCCTCCTCCTGCAAAAAGGGCCAGGATAACGAAACTTACAAAGGGAAAGCAAAAAGAAGAGCCAGCAGATAAGGAGGACGAGGAAGAGGAAGAAAGCTACCATTTTATTGGTTATGTCCCTGCAAACGGCAAGGTTTGGGAGCTAGACGGCCTTAAATCAGGTCCTCTGGAAGTAGGTGAACTACCAGACCCTTCAGTATCCGCGGAGGAAAGTGTGGGTATCAAATGGATGGACGTGGTGCGGCCTGCACTGCGCATGAAAATGGAAAAATATGGAGGATCAGGTGGTGATGAAAGTAACATCAGATTCAGCCTCCTTGCCATCGTGGACGACATATTTCAAAAGGCGAGTGACGAGCTCGAGTTTCTCAAGCGAGAGAAGATCTCCTTGGAAAGAAGGATGGGTAGTGAATGGGAGGCACGGGTACGACCTTCTTTGTGCCGCCACCGTCGCTGTCAACTAAAATATAACTGCAGGTAGACCCTGCTCTGTTACAGACTTCAACTGCAGTTTTTGATATTCCAGATCGACCATCGGAACCTGGTAAAACCTTTGCTCGAGACTTTGGTTCCCGAAAGATGGAGCGGGACCTTGAAATAATGAAAATGTCAGAGGAAGAAGCCGTCCGTGCATGGGAGGAGTGTATCCAAAATGCAGTCAAGGCCAAGGTGGCGCTCGAAGATGAACTGATGAAATCTGTTAGATCTAATGTGAGTGGAAATCATAGAATGGTCCCTTGTTTTCCATCGTGACTGATGATTTCTATTGATTTGCTAGACCGATCATGTCAAGCGAACATTCGACTACGAACCGTTCTTTCGAGAATACGTACAAGCGTTGCATAAAGAGGGGTTGCTCAACGCGTTGTTAAATCGTGATGATGATGGACGCAAGAAACGAGGCCGCAAGAAGGCGGCGAAAGGTTGATAGCAGGGAATCACGTATAGTAATTGCAAATTTCATGTCAGGGATTGGAGCACCGTTCTGAAATCCTTTGAAATTTAGGTGATAAGATGAATTGTATATCCTGTCGCGTGCACCTTAAAATTGACTTTTGGTTACCCTTGGTCATGATAGTAACTCCCTCGTAAGTAGAAAAGAGTACCGTGATTCTCTCTCCCGCCACGGCTGTCGTAAGGGTTGTACTCCCCTCCTGTTCGCCAACGCCAAAGAGTGAAGCTCTTCCAGACACTATTACCGTTCGTTCTTTTGGATTTGTCGATTCTGCTATCCAAGTCAAGCAAGCCGGTTTCCAGCATGGTCGGGGATGTGATGGTCATTATCCGTGATTCCTCTGTAGGCTCTTCACATTCCTTCATTAAAAGGTGGGACGGCAGGTCCCTGGAAGGTCCGGGTTGTGTCACGATAACCAACGCATTTGTCCGGGGTTGAATGGAGTGTACCTGAAAACACCAACTTGAACTTCTTGATACAGTTTAGCTCCTACCAACCTACCAGGGCATCCTTTTCAATTACTTCACCCGTCGCAAATGAACGTCTGTAGGCAATTACATCACCGACACGGACTATTCCATTCTTTGCCAGCATTGTCAGCTTGACATCAGCAGCCCCACTGGATTTTCAAAACGAGGCATCCGTTAGCTGAGAACATGTCAAAAGGACAACAAAACATCGAATAATTACCCGACTTTTGTATTTGCTTCTTCAGGTAGAGTGAACGAACTGGATCCAGCCTCTTGCGGGGTAACAATGGGTTCGGTGGTAGGATTGTTTCTCTCCCACACTTCGTCTTTCCATGGTGCGGCGAGCGTACCATCTCTGATACGAGATTCAAATTCCGCGACACGGGCTGTATGGGAATCGGAGAACCAGTTTAGGGATATGTGAGCTTGGAAAGTGCGAGCTGCAGACAGAAAATGGGAATCGGTGAAGAGGGCTGGATTAATTTCTGCTTGAGAGGGCGAAGTGACCGTTGGCGGGTCCACAGCCATTTGGTCCTGCAGAGACGGGTGATCGCTAGACAATGTAGGCTGGTATCCAATGAACGCAGTTGGAGGTAGAAGCTCTTTCAGGTGCCTCTGTTTCTCCTCAGATAGTAAACCCCATGCGTTGAGATTCAAGATCTCCTACGTAAATACAACCGTTGAGTACCGGGAATTAAACGATAATTCTGACGAGTATTTTAATCTCATAAGGGAGATATGATATCGGTATTCAAAGCGAAAAAATTGACATACTGTTATCTCTATCGACGCTAACTCACTCTTAGAGCTCTGAAGTAGATCCTTCAGTTGTTTCTCTGGATCAATAGGTTCCGCAACTTTGCGCTTGACTGGTTGTGAGGTTCCATCATTAGCAATTACTTTGGGTTCCTTCGCAGGTTGTCTAGCAGAGCGTCGTGGACGATTCATTATGACTGCTAGGCAGTGCAAAAAGTGAAGTAGCAAGTTGTTGATGAGGTTATGAGGTCAACATGTCCAACCCCGGGATCAGTGTGGGTTGATGATTGACAGTGATGTTCTCACGCATGTTTATCTTATCTGCGAACAGATCCGCATGCAACTCGGAACGGAAGGAGATCATCGCCATCGTCGGGAACTTGATATTGAAGCTGAAGACATCATCATCTTTCAATACATGCTCGAATAATTTGAAAAAGGAATGTTATTGTCCATTATACCTTCCTTCTCGATTCATTTGTAGAGCTCCGTAACATGTCAATGGTCTCATGACCAGCTTTGTATGCTTTGAGACATTGCGGAATGAACATTGGTAACAGCATCGTGGTATCTCTATCTAGTTTTCTCTCTGAGGGAGCTGTTGGGACATATCGCTTCCATGGCGACGACCCCACAGCTTTTCAATGACGTTCTCTTTTGTACATGCTTCGTGGACCTAAGGACTTGTCACTTCGTTGATCGGGATTGCTACCGCACATTCAATGAATGTACCGCACAGGGTTTCGACATATAAGAACCAGACGCTAATCCCCCCAACATCTGCATATGTCAAGGTCGAGGCAGTGTACCCCTGAGAGTTATCTATGGAGTGTTGAAAACTGGAATGCTGATTGGCTCACTGGCCACTCAAGACAGTCTTGACTTCAATATACAACGCCTACAGTAAAAAATTTACGGAATTTATGAGGGGCCTCTATAACATGACTGGTCTTCTCCATCTACTCGTGCACCGTCGAACCGGCCGTCCGAAGCAGTCACACTATCCCTTGCCCGATGACTCACCCCTAACCTTGCCTTGGCCCAATACAGATTGAGACTTTTCACAAAGGTTCGTAAACCACAGCCTGCGGTTTTTGTGTGTGAAAATACAATCATGTGTCCCACAATCTTGGTTATTGACTGTGGGACCCACGAATGCTCATCACGCCTCTGTGGCAAATCAACGCGTTTGAACAGCATGCTCGCTCTAACGGATCCCACCCCAACGCGTATAGCGATGCGTGTCATTTAGCTGTTGAAAGATGAGGCTGAAGAGTGAGAAGTTTGGTATTCATCTTTTATTGGACCCTTTTTCATCGATAATATATTTTTTACCCGGCGTGCATCAGTAACCTCAGAAGCCTCGTCAGCTTCTCCAACCCAGTACATGGGTAGATGGACAACTTGATTGATGAATCGACAAGTGATATGTAGTGAGACTGATTTTTTTGGAAGTGATCTGGCTTATATAGGAGCAAGGCGAACTGATCGAGAGTTCGCCCAAGTTCATCAGAGACAACGAGTGTGAATCCTTTCGGTTCTGCTCACAACCGTGTCCTGAGGCGTGATAGATTGAGGTACAAGATCCACATATAGACAGCAATGACGCTGCAGGAGTAAAAGCTACCTTCAAGAGTATAGTCTGAGCCAGAACAGGGAAACCGACGTCCCCGTCCACTACCGAGCTCGCCGCTACAAGCCGATGATTGCGGTTCTTCCCACTGAAAATTGCTCGGAAAATCGTCTGTTATCCTTTGACTTTGAAATGTGATAGAGGGACGCTTTTTCCGAGCCCTTGAGGATGTCATTATGATTTTTAAAATCGATTTCTTTGTCTCCCTCCTCCAAGATCCCCGAAGCGATGCAGCTGGCCGACACAGCCGCTCGGTACTTTTTGACATAGTGCTAAATTTAGGCGGCTCACGGTCCTGCCAAGTCTCAAACTTGGGCGTCCCAAGACCTTTTGATTTCGCGCTCCAAGTCAACTCAGGCGCTCGCATTTCAGAATATTCTCCATATGCAGCAGGCGTCTAGCGCGGGTGTTGTAAACTGAGGTGTGAGTTAAGTTACGGCTGGAAAGGGAGTTTGCGTGTGTTCACTCGATCGCTGCCATGGATATCTGGTGAGCGCTGAGGTTGTTTATTTTTTGTCTGCGTATCGTACTACCAACTACGCTACCTATTGATTGCTATAAAGATTAAAGCTATGATGCGAGTTATTTAAAGTACAATTGAGTTTTTGGTTAATAGAACAAGGATTGAGGGGTGGAAGTCCAAGTTGATGATACGGTAGAAGTCCGGTAATTGTACAAGTTAGCAGTGTCATTAGTACCGTCCGTTTATAGGGACACAGTCCGCGAGGAAATGCAAAGGAAATGAGGAGAGTGCAAGAGCGTCCAATGTCAAAAAGGTGTGTCCGTTAGAAAAGTGCCAAAAAGGAATAATGAAAGGACAAAGCAAAAGAGTGAATCGAGACAAGAAGAAATCAGAACAAGAAAAAGGGTTGATCAATTGCTGACCCATCGAGTACCACCCTGTGCCACAGGACACTTATGATTTCCGAGAGTCTTTTTCGAGGAGAAAAATCGACCACATTCGTCACACAAGAATTCGCAGATTTTTCCGTGCTTCGCGACTTCATGTCGTAGTCGATCGTGTTGTCGCGAGAATCGTTCGGAGCATCCAAGAGTACAGGGGAAGGAAGAGCGAGGCTTTGGCTTATGCGCTTCCATATGTACTTTGAGAGTGTACTGACTGGTAAAGCGGCGCTCACAACCCAAGATGAGACAAGGGAACCTTCGTCTCTGTTGCTGCTGTGCCTCTTTCTCACTCTGTCCTGGGGATGAATCTCGCGACTTAGAAATTGGAAGTTTCACGTCAACATCCAAACTAGAACATGAAAGGGAGGGAGAATGTGACTTGGAAGATTTTGGTGAATGTGTAGTATGTAGCGAAGGTGACGAAAAGGGTGATGAGGAGGTAGATGGGAATTCGTGTGGCAGGGATGTCGTAAAATCGAAGTTGAAAGCTGTAGCAAATTCACTTGCGTTGGGTTGCGGAGACAGTGAGAGACCTTCGGAAAAGTGAGCAAGAGTGAGTCAAGAGTCGACTTCAGACATACCACTGTGTTCCGAACGAGGAGAACATGAAACAACAGAGATGGTAGGTGAGAAGGTATTTGAGTAGCCAGCAGGTTCGGGGAGAGAGGAAAACCCGGCATCATATCCAGTATGGTTGTCATAAGACCAAGTGTACGCGTTACCGTCAAAGACCTCGTCTAACCAATGGTAAGCGACTGCGAGAACCAATAGAAGTGTTTGGTTTACCATATGCGAGGTGGTGGTCTTCGCCATGTGGGTGCGCCACAAAACTTGGTGGGCACGGTGCTGGAGTAAACGCGTCAGCACGCATGAAAATAGAAAACAAGCTATCGGATACTTACGCGAATCATAAATATCGCCTTCAGTGAATAGAGGACCAGCACTCATCCACTGGGTCAAAGAAAATTGGGACTCTGATGCATATTGTATTGAGCTCGGTGCGGTGATGGCGACGGCAGGTAAACATACCATCAAATCCGTCGTATGGTACCAGCTCATGATTGATATGGGGCATATCAATGGACGGAGTTCGTATCCTGATCAAGGGTGCTACTTTCTCCAATCGAGACGAATAGTGCATGTTGTAGGGAGAAAACGAGTTCTTCAAGCCTACGGAGCTAGTTGAGAAACGCGGTTGGTGATTCGAAAGGATGTATGAACATACCGAGAGAGATGGAAGGTGTCTTCACAACAGGCATATTGGCCAACTACGAATCGCGACGGAGAGAGGCAAGGGAGAAAGGTTGTCCAGCTTAAGGAGAGCGCTCCGGGGTTATGTTGGAGGCACTTGTGGATTTGACGTCCTTATCTAGGAATTCCTGACACCCAGGGTCATACACTACCATAAACCGATCTGGAGTGGATCGAATTGGAAAAAGGCACATTCTCGTGGACAGCCTCCGACAAATTGGAACAACTCGAACAAAGACGACAAAACGTGGTGAGAGCATGATTTTTCTCAGAAATTCCAATGACTCAATTATGTTCTTGTATTTCTATCTCAT
The DNA here is from genome assembly GCA_015501605.1 of Panaeolus papilionaceus. NCBI lineage: Eukaryota > Fungi > Basidiomycota > Agaricomycetes > Agaricales > Panaeolus > Panaeolus papilionaceus. Next base: position 998,551 of record JADNRZ010000017.1, read on the forward strand.
AGATAGCTCGAATTAAGAGCAAAAAAGCAAATAAACCATAGGATACACTCGTGCTCAGTCAAATCCTGGCTCGTTCCGAAAACATTGAATTGACAGGCTCAGGCGTGGACTGGACTGCTTACATAATGCGGAGGAGGTCTTCTTGTCTTTTGCTTGGACATGTTTTTACACGATCTCACTCGGAAAGGCTCCGTAACAAGGGACCCAAGATCTGGACACCTCGACAGATCTTATAATCTTGTTTTGGCATGATGAGCTACTAAATCATGAACCTGCTCTCGGTATGCAGGGTTAATGAGTCGTGCCTGGGAAACAGCCACACTTCCCCGTGCTTTCAGGACTCGACTCGTTGCTTGCTTTCCTTCTCTATCCATCTCACACAGTGTCAGGTCGCCTATTGAACGACCCAGAGAAATAAACTATGTTTCTCCTTCCTTCTTGTTCTTGACTTTCTTCCAAGGCTTTTTTCCTGATCGACGATTTACATTCTATGCCACTATAATTTAATTACTGGCGCTCTTAGACATAGCTTAGACACATCTCTTGCTCAATGTATACATTTGCTGAATGGAATCTCATTCGAATCCCTTCAAAAATACGAGGTCAATCAGGGAGTCAGTTCAGAGAGAGAGCTTGTAACCTCTCTCCACTCGAATGTTACGCGCTCTCAGGTCTTGTCTAATGACATGCACAGCAATGCCCAATATCTATTGAAGCGAACCCTTGTCAATCATCCTCCAAGATGCTGAAATGCTTGATTGCCGTCAAAATGTCTACGTCGAGCAATGTAATGATAGCTTAAACGGGTTGAAAATAGTTTAGTCTGATAAATGCACGAGTGCTCACCTGGTTTCCAATATTTCTCTTGTATGCCTTGCTACCCTTACAATCACGAGGAACATTCAGATAATATATCATTGAGCACTGCCACTCTGTGTAGCGCGAGAGCTCATGTAGATCACCTAACTCTCAGGCGCATCAATTGGCCAAAGCGCACAGCCCATCCGAACTTATTACCCACAGTCTCGGTAAACCCATTCATCGTGAGTGTTTGGGATAGGAGGTCGGTTACTTACCTGCATTCATTTCGAAAGTCACCTGGTCACCTTTGACACCTACCAAACACCTCGTTGGCAATGATACACCTCGTTGCAGTTCACTACTTATCAATGTGAAGTCTGTCTTGACGGGAAAGCTTAAGTCCAGACTCAGACGTTAATGAACAAGCTACAAGCAAGTGTTACTTACATACTACCTTACGGGTCTAAACGTAATATCCACCTAATTTGTTGTGGACGAGCCATGGTCATTTCTTGAGATTGGGCGCATCCGCATTTGGCAGTCCGACGAGACACTCTTGACCTGAGGGTGTGCGTGCGCATATGCAATGGCTGTGTTTTTTCATCATAACAAAAGCAAGCGCGTTGGTGACAATGACTGCTTGACCCTGAATGAGTGCGCGGATAACAAACAACCGCACGGACTTAAGGCACTCCCCGCATGCGGCCACTGGAATCGAAAAACATTATCGGATTATGACGAGGGTTGGGGAAAGTAAAATTTTCATGGCAAAACAACATAATTGATTGTTAGCGTTTCGAGTCTACATACTCGAGTCCTGTGTTTTGGGTATCGATGTAAAAATTATGTCAAAGTTATGTATTGCTTCAATGATATCGACTAACCTGGTCGAGCCGCAAACCCATGCTTGTATGTCCTGTTAATGTCGGTGTAAATATTCCTCCAGAGTACAATTCCGCGGTAAGTACGGTAAAAGCAGAAGGGTAGTCGCTAGATGGCGGGTGTGCTACGTTTTATGCCACTGTCCAGATGCGAAGCATGTCGGACATCCCCTCGGCGACACATCGCGAAAGTTATGTCGGACTCGTCCATATGTTAGACATGAGCATCCGAGAGCATCATTCCCCTCCGATGATGAAGGAGTCATGGTCGTGTCACGACCTTTGCCAACAAGAGGAGGCTCTCATGTTTGCCACGGAAATAAGCGGACCGAGAGACCAGATTTCCTGAAACCACGGAGAAAGGCAAAACCCTGGGGGAGTTGGAACAGGTATCAGCGTCGGATGCTCTTTAAGAGATCAATATGTTTTCTGCTTCACAACGGTATAGCAACGGTGGAGGACATCGCTTGAGGGTGAGTTATTGGAGCGCCGTAACAAATGTCAATCTTCGAGCGCCCGGCAGAAATGATGATCGACGCCTCACTGCACTCCAAGGCTGCATCTGACCAACTCCATCCTTGGGAGATAAGGCCAAGCGATGGAAGGTGATAGGTAGGCTATAATCAGCTCGATTAAACATTGTTGGAATCTAAGCATTCAGCTGCTGATCTGAAGAAGCAGATGCCGGTCAAAAGTCGACAGCTTGACACTAACCTGACAAACAAAGGCGGCAGAAAGGTGAAAGGAGATCTAAATTGTAACGTTCGGACCCGTGTCCGACGATTTGGGCCTCCCTAACCGCTGGGAAACCGGAAAATAAGCATTATGAAATCTGAGCAGGGTGGCCAGCGAGCCTGCTTTCCCTTAACTCAATGTTTTCAGGACCAAGAAGAAGCACATGGATTGGTACAGCCTACCGGTTGGACGGGGGACGCCACTGGACGTGGCCTGTGAACATAACAATAAGGTGGACGTTGTCGTTTGTTGTCGTTCGTCGTTGGTTCATTTCATTAACAACGAATGTCTTGAGTCGCCCCTTTGCTCATGTGAGGCGACGGGGAACTGTCAGAAATGGTGTCAATGCACAGTGGGATCAGGTGTTGAGTCCTTTGGGGCGTCAGCCTGTGAGCTATCGGGAAGAGAGACTCATGTTTTTCATAGGTGATCATTCTGCACGATTCGCCTCTCCGGTTACCCACGATAAGAAAATATGGACGACACTTATGGAACCGATAATTACGGGACGGAAAAAAACAAGAAAAGACTATCATGGGCAGCATGTCCTTTCCAACAGATGTTTGCTGTCTTACATGCTGCCTGAAATAGGGTTGATCGCCTGGACCAGATAGGTGGGGGTGGAGGTGGCGATGTGATTTATTTTCCGTTGTGTGTGACCTGTCCAAGTAAAATGAGATCGAGGCAAGGTTCGACTGAAATGAATGTACATAACAAATGTAATTGTGATGGAGGGGATGGGATATATTAGTAAACTCCCTTAACCTTTTTGGCCGTTCCCATTGTCCACCTGGAATACAGAGCGAGGCAATCAGTGCCTTGGGGCGAGGAGTGCTGATTGTATGCAATGGCATATTGCAACATCTCCGCATTAATTGAATTTGAGCCTAAAGATTACGCCTGGTACGAATTCAATAGAAATCAACATTTCCGTTCTTTTCGTTTGTTCCTGGGGCGCTCAATTTCAACACCGAGATAAGTAGCACGGAGACCATGCAGGATGAAAACCGATTTCAAGTGCCATAAGACGTGTAGGTGGATGTGTTGCATTTACTAGTCCGAGAATCGTATCGTTTCAGTGAGCAGTCCAGATTGCAAAGTGTGCATAGAATGGACACTTCAGGGTTGCCTTTGAAGGATTATTTTGACAGCAAAATTGTTGGGCGTCCATGAGATGAAACACAATGAGGAACATTAGGCTGTTCTCGTGCAGAAACACAGTCCACGATCCATTGCCTTCATTCCATTTGCCCTGGTTAAAGGCAAAATCAATTCAGTTCAACTAGGACATGTGCTGTGGCCTGTGGGTAACATTTGGATGGGCAGTATTGAGGCACCCAGATAATTCAACCTATTGACGGTCTTTCGTCCTAGATCAAGGTCATGGGGCAAATTTCCAGCAGATAGATAAAATGGTCGACAGTAAATTTTTGTTAAAACCAGAGGATAAACTTTGTCATGAAGTTGGTAGATTTTGTTCATGACAAGAGTCAATCAGTCTGGAAACAGCCTCGGTCGGCCGGGGCCATACTTTTTTTCCATTTTAGGCAGATATTGAAAGTCCGATGCCGAGCTTGAGACAGTGAGCTCCAGTCATTGAATGTTGCGACGCTCGTTCTAAGCTTTGTCTAGCGTCCACCATTTCGAATCTTAAACTTAGCCACCCATTATTCATTCATTTGGGAGGCTTTTTGAACGACAACTCGGTCTAGGGTGCACCAAAAACAGCAGTAGCATATCCAACACCCTGTGACATCGGCAACGATGGCGTCTAGGTCCTCGCCTTTAACACCCTGCAGATCACCTTCGCCATCCAGCTCCATTCCAGTACAGCCAGACCACTTCTATGACTCGGATGGCGTCCAAGTTCCACCTTCTCCCAACTCCATCGGCAAGACATGGCTGGATCCTATGGACGATCCTCTTGCAGCTCGTGGAATACCTGTCTTCAAGCCTACCTATGCAGAGTTCCGAGACTTTGAAAGCTATATGAAGAAAATAGAATGCTGGGGTCAGAGAAGCGGTATTGTAAAGGTGATACCGCCAAAAGAATGGTAAGCTGCCAAACTGACTCAAGGACGCATACATCTAATCGCATTTTCGTTTTCAGGTCAGACTCACTGCCGGATATTAAGCCCCAGATGGTCGACCTCAAGATCCACGCACCAATCGAACAAAACATGTTCGGGAGTGGAGGACTTTTCCGTCAAGAGAATATCGAGAAACGGAAAAATATGAGCATTCGCGAGTGGGCCGAACTTTGCTCAAAAGAAGACTTTCGTGCCCCAGGTGTTCAGGAAGTTGGGTTGACGGCTCGTAGCGCAAACACTGCTCCGAGGCCAAAGATTCAGAGGAAAGGAAAAGGAAAAGCTGGGGCTGTTAAAACAGAGGATGGGGCTGAAGCAGGACCGTCGAAGGTTATGGTCAAAGAAGAACCTTTTGACGACAATTCGCCCCTATCATATCCCCCACCCGTGGTAACACCTCCCAGTACCGAGTTGACCCCTCCCCCGGGAAAAGCCACGTCGTCCAAGAGAAAAGGAAAGGCCCCAAAGAAAGTCAAGGAGGAGGTCCCAAAGGCAAAACCCAGACGTGCAGCTATCACTCGTGCCGTTCGCACAGCAAGAGAAGCGGAAAAGTCTGCACTTGATCAGCAATTTTTGGACGCTTTTGATCCTCATGACGACTGGCTCCCTCCCAACACGAAGCCTGATGACTACAATGCCGAGTTTTGTCAAGTCCTTGAACGTCGATATTGGCGAAATTGTGGACTTGGAAAACCTGCATGGTATGGTGCAGATACTCAAGGTACGTCATTTTGACCTTCTTACCAAAATTAGAATCTAACATTGTACAGGTTCGTTGTTCACCGACGATACGACATCTTGGAATGTCGCGCACTTGCCTTCGACGTTATCGCGGCTTCTGCCATCGTCTGAAAAGGGTCTCCCAGGTGTGAATACGCCGTACCTTTATTTTGGCATGTGGAGAGCAACTTTTGCGTGGCACGTCGAGGACATGGACCTTTTCAGCATCAACTATATCCACTTTGGGGCGCCTAAATTCTGGTATGCCATCCCTCAGGGAAAGGCTACAAGTCTGGAGAGAGCTATGCGAGGTGTGCTACCTTTTTCTTGTCTTCGTGGTGCTGAATTCATCGAGATTCAGGTTACTTCCCCAAGGACACCTCGAAATGCCCTCAGTTCCTACGACACAAATCTTTTTTGGCCTCTCCCACCTTATTGGCTAATTCATCATGTCGTCCCAATCGTCTCGTTCAGAAAAGCGGAGAATTTGTGATTACATACCCCAGAGGATACCACGCTGGCTTTAATCTTGGTCTAAATTGTGCAGAGAGCGTCAATTTTGCCCTTGAAAGTTGGATAGAACTGGGTCGTGCTGCCAAGGCTTGTGAATGTATCGGTGATAGGTGCGATATTGGATTATTATTTTTTTCAGTTTGTTTTGCAGGCTTATCATTGACAATTTAACTAGTGTGCGCATTGACGTTGACCAACTGTTACACGATCGAGCCGAGGAGGAAGGGGGACACTTCTCAGAGCACACGCCAGAGTCAAAACCCCCTTCTCCAAAGAAATCTTCGAAAAAGGACATCGTCAAGCAAGAGGTTATCGAAAATGCCGCGCCAATACCGAAAGCTTCATCGCGCAAACGGAAATCTGACACCACTCCTGATGCTCCCAAAGGAAAGAAGGCCAAAACTACAAAGACGAAACAACCAGCGTCTACAATACCTACAATCACAATCACACCTATGCGACCAAAACTTTCGATTACCCTGAAACTTCCACCCAAGCCCGTTGAGCCTGAACCTTTCCCTTGTTGTCTGTGCGTGTCAATGAGCAAAGAAGGACTGTTACGAGTTGCAGATCCTCCCATTAAACGGAAGGATGCTGTGGAAGCCGCCGGAAATCCCAAGTCATGGATGGCTCATGAATTTTGCGCAAATGTCGTCCCGGAAACCTGGGTAGATGAGTTGGAGCTTCCCGATGTAGGCAAAGAGCGAGTCATCTTAGGTGTTGACGGCATTGTTAAGGATCGATGGAATTTGGTGAGCATTGCTTGTTGCGACACCAACAATTTTTACTCGACGCTGAATGTAATTTCTCAGAAATGCTCTGCATGTACCAAAAGCAAGCCAAAAGCCCACGGTGCTCCTGTTCAATGCACCAAAGGGAAGTGTCCCAAGGCTTTCCACGTCAATTGTGCCCGAGAGGGTCAACAAAACCAGATCGTTTTTTCATACACAGAAGTGGAAAAGGAAGTGGTGCTTGTTGATGCTAACCTGACACAGGCGTCAACACATTCTCACCAACATATGGAGAATGTCGGCGGCTTTCATACCGCAGACGATAGCATGGCGCTTGACTCACAGCCCGCCAACAATTCGTCCAACATTCTCAAGACCATCAAAAAATATGAAGTTGAGATCCTCTGTACTCAGCACAACCCAGTAAGTCTAGTCTCAAACACCAAAACAAAACAGTACAGCTTATCACGTTGATGACGCTCGCAGGCCGTCGCTGCCAGAAAAAAGGCAAGCAAACAAGACAAGATTCGAAACGATCTGCTTGCACTGCCCAGTATGTCACGTATCAAGATTCGTGTAAGCTCTGGCGTGTTTGAGGTCTCTTTGCTGCGTGTCATGGAGGAAACTAGTTCGGTTGAAGTCATTTGGGATCAGGGGTCGTCGAAGGAGTTCAAGTGGGGAAGTGTTGTATTTGGTAGTACAGATGGACCAGTCCAGCAGAAACCCGCCGAGAGAGCGCCAGAACGTAAGTATGGGACGATCCTACCCTTTTCTCCTCTTTCTTAGTGTAGGTAATTGACATTCCATTGAACAGGCCCTCCTTCATCTCTTCCCGTGAATACATTTCCATCGGTTACTGCCGCTACGGGACATACATCATATGTATTGCCATATCCTGGGACCGTCGTAAATGCGGCCACGACAACAGCAAATATCCCGACTAAACAGGATGTGCCCATGGACTCTACCACCACGCCTGTTCCCTCGACTTCCACCAAATACGCTTATCCGAGCCGCCCGGGAGCTTATGATTATTGGAATTATGCCTCTCAATACGCTGCAGCGGCGACTGCTTACCCGTATTCCTTTGGCGGGTACTACGCTAATCCTACTGCCGGAGTTACTAATACACAACCTTATGCTCATCCTTACGTCCAAAGTTATTCCCAAACAAACTACCGTCAAGGTCAACTCCAGTGGCAGCAACCATATCAGGGTCCCTCTCTTCACCCGCAAGGGTCCATAGCAGCCACATCTAGCTCGGCGTCAGAAAATCCTCCGGCAAGCACGCAAACTTTTACCAAATCGTATTACCGTGACAGGCCCCCTACCATCATCGTTCCTCCTATACCCAAACCTGCTAACTTAACGGTTAACGCCAGCACTTCATCTCAAACAAGCACCCCTTCATCACATACACCTGTCGAACTTGAAACTCAGCCTACGCAAGCTCGGGAGACATTATCTTCCGACTCTACTCCCGTGACGACTGCTACAACTCCCAACCCTGGCCAACAACAGTTCTCTGATCCGCCTACACCGTCGACAGTGGCATCTTTGCAGCAAATTAGTGCGCTTGCGTCTATGCAACCATCGGAAATTGTCAATATGCTGAAAAACGATCCACAGCTCATGGTCGCGGTAATGGCGGCGATTAATCAGAACACAGACCAAAATTCCAGTACCACAGTTTAGGAGCTCGGACAACTCGTTCAACTCGGGGGATCTGTATCTTTATGTCGTTTTTACTATATTCGCGTTTTTTCTCTCTCTCGCTCCTGATTTGTTTACTTGTTTTTTTATTATGAACTACCCGATTGCCGTTATTGAATTCATCATGCACATATCGTTTATTTATCACCATTCCATTCCATCTCATGATTTCTCTCCGCTCAGTTCACTCTCACAGCCTCGACGTTTTTGTTTTAAGTAGTGTATATTAACCATTATCCTCCCTTTGACCGTAATGAATTATTGTCATGTTCCTTTTTAACCACTCAAAACATTGTTCCCATCTTGACAATTTGCATTACTCTATCTGGTGCCGTCGTCGTCGGAAATTTAGGTACACGTGAATGTCTGCACCAGTGAGCGCCTGGATCAGACAATGAAGCGCACTAGACCGACACCGAAAGAATATGCACGTTGTTCTCGACGATCATTGAATTTCCTGCAACCTGACGCGACGTGAGTCAATTTCGGCGATTGTCGAGACGCGTTTGGTCGGGCCACGGGCACGTGACACTAATGAGTCTTGCCACAACTTTCCCGCCATTTTGATTCTTAACACCTTACTCAACGCGTCTTTGGCAAGCGCGACATTGTCAAGCTACACTGTTTATTTCTTTTTAACCTCTGCCACACCGATATCAAAGGTCTGATTTGGAAGGCTTGATATAAACGAATTATCATCACCTGGATGTCCTGAAGTGAAGGTTTAATACCCAACAAACATTTCGTTGTGCGCAACAACCGTATTCGTTGCTTGCCCATTGTTATTAGGAAGAATTCCACATGTGGGTTATAATTGGACCATTTAAAAGCTCTTCCGAGGAAGAGGATGCCCACAGTATGTCAACCAATAATCTGACCTCTACTTTACACCCATGCGCAACTACCACCCCAGAGCCTAAACTTCTCCGACCTGATCACTCCTATGGTCTTGGGAGACAGGAGGGACAGCCGCTTCTCATCAACAGTAAGAAATTGTCTAAAGAACACTGTAACCTCACAGTTGGGCCACATACTGTCGAGGATGCTGTGAGTATCGTTATATCGTTTCATTGTTATGTTTTTAACGATACTCTACAGAGTGATTTGGACCTCAAACCAACGCTGGAGATTACAAACTTGACTAGTATTGACAAAAACAAAGCTGTACAAGTTACTAGAGATCCCGAACCTGACATAATCGTTCCTCCGAGTACCAGTGGGTTTCTACAGGATGGAGACAATGCTCGACTCGTCGCCACGGTTGCCGTGAGGTAAGTCATAACTTCTCAGACGATTACATTCACCAAGACTCTATCTAACCATATCTTTAGCGTGAAATGGGAGGTTGTGAACGTCTACATTCCACCGGAGCTCGCTTCGACGTTTTCGACATCGGATTGCGCAGGACTGGGTGAGTTATAGTTATCTCTTCATCTGGCTGGTTACTCAACTCTCAACGCAGGAATCAAAGTCGTCCATACTCCTGAAAGCCGAGTTACTCACCATATAACACCTGACCTGACATTCACTTTACCAATCGCCGCCTCTCTTCTCTCATTGGCAAACTTTGCAACCCCAGATTGGCTAGCAGAGGTCATTCGCCTCGGACAACTTCCCAAAGGCCAAGGCTCCCTCGAAGACCAATTTGTTCTTCCAGCCCTCAAGTCATATCAACCCTCCTTTGCCCCTAACCTCCCTTCTCAGTATAAAATTAGAAAGGTCTGGGTACCGAAAGAGGAGAGACTCAATCTCTTTGCCGACCTACGATTCATCTGCTTCTTCGAAAAAGTTACCAGAGTGGACAGTGACCTAGCAGATGCCATTCATGCAGGAATGGGTGACATGGAGAAGTTTGATGTTACTCTTGGGACACAGAAGTTTAGACGATCACTTACAAGGGGCCAAGCAAAGGAAGGGAAGAAGACTGTCGTTATTGCGAATATAGACGCCATGGAGCTTGCGGTGGGAAAGATGCAATGGCAAGAATACCTTGCAGAGGCAAGCCAGTGGGTCGTGCTGCTCAATCTCAAGTAATAGTGCTGACTAGCGTTTCATTAGGTTCTCGTTGACCATCTTGTCTCCTACCAAAATTATCGAGGCAGCCCTGGAAAGCAACACTTCTGTTTTGCTTACACCCGCAACACCATCTCCCACAGCCAGTTCCTCAGCACCTTGTCAGTCGTTTTACAACATACTTTTAAGTTTTCCTGCTAATCCATCAAATTTATCAACGTCTGCTCTTACTACCCCCTCTACTCTTGATACTGCAGCTACATCCAAAGCAGAAGCGCCTGCCTCTAAAGAACCATCTAAAGCGCCCATTGGCCGGCCATCCCGACCTCCTCAGCGCACAACTGGTCGTGCGCCTTCAACGGAACCCTCAGCACCGTCAACCTACATTGACCCACTTGATATCGTGATTCCTCCTCCACGTCGGGTTAGTTGATTTGATACAGATTACGATAGACATAGACTAACATACATTCCTAGCCACTACGCCGTCCAACACCTATGGTTACTGGCCTGGATGATCCATCAGTTGTGCTAAATGCCCCTCCACAAGTACCTCCACGACGACAAACGCCGCCTCGTACCATCGAGGAAATCCTGGCGGTATGTTCGTCTCAACACTCTGGATTTATTACACGCGTCTTACTTGACTTCACAGGCACCCACACCCGCTCGTTCCAGTAGACTTAAAAGACGTGTCGAGTCTACTGCAAATATGGAGACCAACTCAACAGGACTCGGCGAGACAATCCGAGAGCCACCTCTGAAAAAGTTCAAGGCTCTCTTTGAATCGGCGGACCCGGAGTCTCAGGCTATGGATGGTGGTGCAATAGAAACCTCTCAGACGCAAGCAGAGTCTCAGACCAGCCAAAGGAGACGCCCTATGGGCGCTTCTACTCTGGAAATGCTGCGTGAGGAAGAGGAAGAAACTCCGTCAACTATGGCGTCGCAGATCCAACGTTCGTTGAAGCGCCGTGTTCCCTCAGGCAGCAATCCAGAAGATGAAAATATGATAGTCGACGAACAGGTTGAGAGCCCCATTGACGAGGCGATCCCTCCACAAAAAAGGAGGGCAGTCGAAAACGTCAATGCCGTTGAGAAAGTACCCGAACCCACCGCTCCAACCAAAACAGGCGCACCCGCTGGTAAGCCCGACACCAATCAGGCGTTCTTGAAGGCTCTCGCATCTACCAAGCGCGGTAAGAAGACCGAGGACGAGTTTGATCGCGATTTCAACCATTTGCGAATCTCGAAACCTGCGCTCGAGAGGGAGCATACTTCGGCTGAGGATGAGTTGAAGGTGTTGGCTGATTTTGGGGATGATTCGGGGTTGAGAGGGAATTTTATGGTGGTTGTCGAGATGGACGTTCCGGAGAGGAGGAGTAGGGCGAATCAGCCTACTAATTGCGAGTGGACGGGTAAGCCGAATTTCAAGAAGTTTAAAAAGGTGAGTTGGGTTTGGTATTTCTGTTTCGAGGTGGCTGGATTATTGATTTTTTTCGCCATGTACGTTCAGAAAGTGTCCAAGGCGGCGAGACCTATCATCGACTTGTTTGTTACGGATCAGGATTTCGGAACGGGTTCTGGTACACCTTGTTTTCTTCTCGTGTCAAGTGAAGCAACTCTAACATTTGTTATAGCATACTGGAAAAAAGACGACACATCGACTCAGATTTTGGACATGAGCAGCAACACATTCGATCCAGAACCCGAGGACGAAAGTCAGGCCGTGTCCGCTGGCCCAAGTGAACCCAAGAACTCGTCCGGTGCGATGGACTCTGGCGATGAAGACTTGTTCGGGAGTCAAGCTATGCGCAGGACGACGCGTTCAAGGGCATCGTCGAGAGAACCATCAGTTTCGACTACTCTGAAGACCGGTACGGCATCGTCATCCAAGAAACCCGTTTCCGAATCGTCTTCGAGGTCAAGGAAAGCAAGTTCTAGCACAACGACTGCAGCGAAAGGAAAGGCAGCTTCAAGCTCAAAGACGAGGACGAATGGGAGGTCAAAGAAAGCGACGCCATTATTCCTGGACTCGGATGAGGATATCGAAGAAGAGGTTGATGAGCTGCAGAGTACGGTGCCGTCGCAGGATGTGATGGAACTTCTCGATGATGATGACGAGGACGAGACTATGAAGAGTACCTTGTCCAAGACTAGGACGTCAAGACGTGCGCCGTCATCACGGGGAGGCAGTGTAGCTCCCTCTGCTCCTAATGCCACGGGGAGGAAGACCTCGGGAACAACAAGGATGAAGATGGCGCCTATTATGGTTGTGGATGATTCAGAGGACGAAGGCGGATTCAAAGGTTTCTAGTGTTGCGCATTAGATAGTCATTTACATTTACCTACTTGCATAGAGCATTCTGTTGAACCCCAAGCTCTAAGAACATCATTTTTCAACACAAAGCTCATAAATAAGCAAGAAGTTATGTTCCCATCCACAGCCCAAAGAAATTAGGAATAATTACAGGCAGAGTATTAAGTATTACTTAGGTATGTTTTTTGGTCTCCCTTGTACACCCTGGATATCATCGTCGTCCATCCGTCGAGTGCTAGGTGCTCAGTACCTGGGCATGCGTGTACAGACGAGAGGAAGAGATACAGTATAGACATAGACATGGATGGATATGGATGCGGGGAGACAGGTGTAAAGTTCGCGATGACGCAAGTCCGTTGATCGATGTCTAAATCTTCGTTTTATAGATGTGCCTACCTACGTGGGCGGATAACTAGAACTGCAGCTTTTGCAGCTCGTCGTGGATGGAGAAACCGAGTCGTCGTTGTGTTTTAGGTGCCTTCCTACCACCCGTTTGTCTAAAAATCACGAAAGTGAACATTAGACACAGACAAGATGATAGAAAAAGAAAAAAGTAGACTTACTCTTGCTCTTGACACACAAAACTCTCAGGAGCACCCTCCCAATCATCCAACACATACTTGCTGAAATCATTCATAGCCTCATCGTCGCCCTCACCATAAAGATCCCTTGCCAACTGTGTATGGCTAACACCAGCATATGTCGTCGGACACCTAGGGTTGACCAATATCCTCACGGGCCTAAACACGCTGTTCGGGATGGACAACTTCGAAAGCTCAGGAGGAGGCGGCACGTCTTCCCCTCCATCCTCAACAGGCATCGCGTCGTAATCTGACCCCACATTGGCGTCAGGATCGAGTTTAGGATTCGAGTTTTTGCGCAGAGCTGCTGCATCGTCTTTCACCTCTTCCACCCCATGTGCAATCTTGACTGCATCATCGTCCGCTCCTGCAGGTTCCCCGTCGGGATTATTGCCCTTCTGGTCACCTTTCGCCGCCATAGGCTGAGCCTGTGGTTCAGGCTCAGGGGCACGCGCATTCAGCATAAAAGGATCAAACGACGCAACCTCCTCAACCGCACGCCTAAACCAACTCCTCCTCGCATCCATATTCCTGCCCGAACCACCCTTGTCCACCTCCTCCATCGCATCACGCGCACTGCGTACCCATAAGTCCCTGCAAAACCACGCCTGCGAGCTGTCCAAGCACGGTGCGTCGGGGTCCGCAGTGCGCACTCCTTCGGCTCGGCTGATGTTTTGGAAATCCATGCCAGCGCGGTAGGCAATGCCCCGGTAGTAGGACTGTGAGGGGTCGACGACGTGTGTGCCGCTCTCGCAGCAGAAGACTTGGAAGGGCAGGTGTTGGGTGTAGCGCAGGGCGCCTTGATGGTCGCGAGGGGGGACAGCGTCTGGTTTGGATGATGATTTGGATTGACGGAATTGGTCGCCTTCGATGTCGCGTGTACGCCATCTGGATGATTAATTAAAGCCGGGTGTGACAGGTTGGAGTAAACAAGAGGATAGGAAAAAGAGAGGTGTAATCAGCAATAATTCATAATCATAGAATAGAGAAAGAAATATAAAAAGAAAAGTAGGCTTTACCTGTCGGAAAACATGAAGAATCCATGGTGTTCAGACCAATCCATTCCACAAACCATCGCAGCTTCATTCATAAAGCTGATTTTGATAGTCTCCAAAATATCATTTGGACACGTAAAACCCTTCAACCAAACCACCCTCGAAAACTTGATATTCCTCCTCGACAACAGCTCGTGCAAAGGCACCAGAGCGAGATTCCGCATATAAGCCTCCTCGAGGGGGTAATACGCAGCCGACGGGTCCTCTGTCATACCTGGCACCCTGCGTATCCTAAACGGAACGCCCAAGAGCGTCAACACCGCCTCGCACAAGTCTATCAGCGTCTCTGTCGAGTCTGTCGAGTCGTAGTCGAGCATAGACACAAAGAGGTTATTCGTGCCGAGCCGTTTGGCCATTTGCACAATGACGGCGAGCTGGTCGACGAGGAAGTGGTCTGCCGAGTGAATGACGATGGCAATGTAGTAGAGGTGGTCTTCTCGGATGAGGTCGTCATAGGCGTGTTCACGTTTGTTCTGACCGAAAGGACGGGTGAGTGTCGGGCACATTTGTGCGACCCAGCCGTTTAGAGAGAGCAGTTGGTCAATGGCGCCAAGTACATGCTGGGCATCCATAGCTGATGTCTCTTTATTCACAATACTGTAGGTAAGAAGAGGAGTAAGTATGTTTGTTTGAAGGATAGGAATACAATACAATATAATGACATGCAATGTGTACGTTCATACCCCTCTCTGGGTCGAAAAAAGAACTGAGGACTTACTATGGAAGTTGGAATCTCTCCCAGTAATCGCGTACGCCATTGCGAATTAAGCCAGTAAACATATCAGGCCTCTCATCTCTACCCATACGAGCTTGCAAGAAGGGGTGTCGCTGGACATTGAGTGACTTGTCGGGGCGTGTTGCTCGTTCGATGAAGTTGTGGGATTGAATTTGTTGGTTCTGGGATTTTCGTCTTGTTGATTGCGGAGAGGAGAAGAGAAGCTTGATGAATAAACCACAGACTATGAAGAAAAAAAGTTGAGAAAGAAAACGACGACGGACATACAGTACCATCCTGTCTCGTCGTGTTGGTGGTGGTGGAAAGAACTCAATAATTCCTCAAATGGTAATTTTAGACCGTCATTGCCGTTATGACTGTCAAAAATTCAGACTAAACACTTCGATGAATGTAACTACCATGCATGGTAGATATAAACTATTCAAGAGTTTTACAGAGCTTGGGTTTATATCGTTGACATTAATTACGCGACGCAGTGTTGATATTGATTTCACCGCTATGAGAGAGCATGTGTGTACATCGGTGATATTCACGACCCGGAGAGATCATTCGGCACAAATATAGGAGTATGTCTGAGAGCAGATAAAATTGTATATTGTGTGTTGATTGAATGTCTAGATAGCTGTGGTTTACTTTGACTCCACGGCTTGTTCCTTCTGGACTTTTTCATAGACTTCCTTAGCACCGGGAGTATCAAGAGTCCATCGTCCGAAGAGTGAACTGTAAAGTGGATGTTAGGCCAAAGATAAGTAAAATATAAGAAACAATACGGACTCGAAGGCTGCCATGATAGTCCATTTACGATTGTCAGCTTCAGGGAAAACGAGGGATCGAGGGCCATAGAAGACCTGGGACGTCTCGTCAGATACAATCACCACACCCGTCAAAAACAAACACTCACCTCATCGTCGACCTCATCTGGCTTCCTGGGCAGGCAGTGAAGGAATGTCCAGTCGGGATTAGCACCACCTTCCTTGCATAGTTGTTCCGTGACCTGGTAGCCCTTGAAAGCCTGTAGACGTTCAGCCTTTTCAGCTTCCTGGCCCATAGAAATCCTGTAGCACATTTAGAAATTGTGATAGACCAGCGAACATGTTCACATACCATGTATCCGTAACGACAACATCAGCACCCTGGACGGCCTCCTTGGGATCCTCACCCCACCAAATGCCTTTATCACATCCAAGCTCCTCAACGCGCTTCCACACAGCTTCAGGAGCACGGTACTGAGGTGGGCTAGCCACGCGCAATTTATGTCCGAGTCGAGGGTACGTAACCAGCATGTCATGAAGCACGTTGGCGGAGTCGCCGACATACGCAACGGTAAGGGGAGGAAGCTCGCTGAGCTGGCCCTCTTTCTTGGTCTTGTCGAATCGGTGAGCATTTTCGTGCAGTGTCAACAAATCAGCGAGAATCTGTGTTGGATGCCAGTATGAAGACAGAGCATTCAGAACGGGCACAGGCGAGTGTTCTGCGAGTTCCTACAACAACATGCGCACGACAACAAATAAGCATCCGTCGCTATAAATAACTTGTATATGGACATGGTTTCAACCTACCTCAATCTCAGAGTGTTCTCCCACTCGTGCAAATATCCCCTGACACATCCCACCGATAACTCTAGCTGAATCGCGGACATTCTCGTTGACACCAAGCTGGATATCCTCCTTGCCAAGGAACAACGCCTTTCCGCCTAACAGTTCCGCGCTCGTTTCAGCAGCGAGCCGGGTTCGGGTGCTGCGTTTCGAGAAAAGCAGCGCAATGGTCTTGCAGAATAGTGACTGGGGAGGCAGACGCAAGTTCTTTTTCTTCGCCCCAGGGACACTAGGCATAAGCCATGGTTCTGATCGACGCTTCAGGTAGTATGAGTGCGCGACGAGTTTGCGGATTTGGGGTGCGGTCAGGTCGGCGAGAGTCATGAGATGGGGCACTTTGCTGGGAAGTGACATTTTTGTTATATTTTCTTGATTTTCGACCTTTTATATGAGTACTTCAAGGAGGATGTCAAGGGGTTGGTACAGGTGTTTAGGGAAGACAACTAACTTTAAAGCGACGAACCTTTAACCACGCTCGAGTCACCTCGTTCAAAATTATTGACCCTGAGTCACGTGTGTGAATCTCAAGCCCCTTTTTCGGGTATTGCTTCCCCACAAAGTACGTTCAATGCCCTCGAAACCTGTTCGAATGCCCATGACCGTAGTAGGTTCTTCTCATAGTCAGTTGTGGGGTCAGCTGGAGGCGGGAATCGTACTTCACATTCTCCATCTTGCTTCGTAAGTTCCTTGAGATCCGAACGAACGCCATCGTGAAAACTTCGAGCATTGTAAAGAGCCATTTGCCTTCCTGAAGGATGAGAAGCGTCGCTTGCTGCAATCACTTACTCCAATCCCCCAGGCTCCGTAGCCATGAAGTTAGCTCAAGTGCCAACTGGGCCCATTCCCTCTCAGACTGAGGATATTAATACATCATCATATAACTAGTATTGATCGGGGACAAAAGACTGACGCTGGTGGAAATGACTATCGTATGTGTCTTGCCTTTCGTGCTCATATTGACCTACCTTGGAATCCCTTGCAGAAGTAGCACCAACGTCATATTACGACATTACTAGTTCTCGCCTGATATCATCTCCTACCTATCATGATCTCCAGCGCTCGCAGTGAGTATGATGCACGAGCACCCATCGACGCTTTCTTGGGAGGAATTACTACGCAGAATGCCTAAAACACCATATCCCATATCTCTATTCTTGACCCTATAGCCGTCGAATGTCATTCCACAAAGACTTTCGCCCGATACACGTCGGCGCTTGCTCGAGCCCCGTTTGTCGATCACAAGCAACTCTGGCTAGGACAGTTGCCGCACAGGACATACAACGCCCAGCCAAGCACAAAAAACTAATTAAGACAATTTTTAATGATTGAACAAGTCAATATTACTTGTAAGCACCTCTCGAGTTATCATGAAGTTGACGATCACTCCACTTCCTCAACGATGACGGTGATTTGCACATCGACATCTTTTCAACAACAAACTATTATTCAACAAGACATCATAGCATTGCTTTCACCATACTCCATTAATATGACATGCCAGCATTGAGCACCTATCTTCCCAGACATCCCAACATTGCCATCAGCACCGCCCTTGTGCTCTTCTTAATGTTTTATGTACATCACATCAGCGAAACTGAGCGCAATACTAAGCGGCGACACTATCTATCTACCGCCGGATCCAAGGAATAAGGTCGACATATGTATTCTTTGCGAAGCTCTTTGCCGCTTGCACTTCATTATTGCATCCTGATAAGCGCACGATGTCCTGATGACGTCAACACCCGCAAGGCGATAAAACACAAACTCGTGCACCAGCGCTCGAACGACTAAACCGTACCTCCCATCACGCTCAAAGCTGACAGCCGCATCAGCGAAGGTCTTCGCGGGGTTAAGGCCCGCCGTCGTTCGATGTCATCGGAAAGTCTATCAAGAAATGATAAGTAAATCTTTATCAACCGCGAATGATATCAGATTGAGAGTCACACAAGAGTCAAGACTCGAAACAACCATTCTTCGGCCTCGCAGAGCTGGCCCTCCCATAGAACTCACTTACCGTACCACTCCCGACACCGTCCATCGACAATGATAACCACTCTTAGACTCTCGAACTAGTGTATCGGCGACTGTTCCACAACTCGCCAGAACTTTAATAAAACACCAACCATCTAAGAAGTGTTCGTAGAAAGACCAGCATGGTAAACTACCATATCGTCGGGGTATTAAACTCAGCGTTATTATACCGTGACTGACAACTGATCGAGGCTTATATCCATCATTAAAACTGATACTCCAACGGTGCTTTACCTCGCCGTGATGGAAAGTAAAGATTGCGGGTATGATACGGCCAGGATGCTCATCAGAGACCTCCAAAGTAAACCCAAGCGGTCTCGATAGACTGCGTATGTTAACCGGGAGACTCAGAGGATCTCAAAGCGTAATGGCATGTGGCGAGTTTGCGTCGTGTATACCCCCTGAACAAGTTGCGCCCTGACTTAAATTAACGTCGACCATGGCTCCCACAATCATGCACACCGCATCGTAGCCAATGTCGAACCACGAGCGCAACCTTTCTAGACCTTTCTGCGCTCGAACGGGCGGTCTCTTCATGTAAAACACATGCTTAATCTTTCTGTTGAATCATTTGCACTACACAACACCCATTTTCCATGCATACCCTACATACCCCTTTACATCCGCCCTCTTAATTGGGAGCATGGTTTAGAAGATAAGCAGAGAATTTCTAAATATGTGTTCGATAGATCATAGAAGTTGGAACCACTATCCATGCATGAGGTATGGCAGCACTGTTCCTGCCCAGTCGTCTAGGGAGCTATAAGCTCGACAAGGTTCATGGAACCAATCGTTGGTGGCCCGTATCACCGTTCAAAGTCAGTCTCAGTCTGTCAGCGGCGCTTTACTTCACTTCACTCTGCAGCTCCATCCCAGAGACCAGACCTCAGTCATTGACATCAGCTATAAAATGCATCAGGGACTACTAGAGTCATCCTTCCAGAAACGACCAATTCAAAATCTCCCACGGACCCACTCAGCACCTTCCATATCCATCCCTCCTTCCAAATCCAGACATCATCATTCAAAACGCATCACGCATCAAAAAAAAAGGGTTCAGGGATCGCACCGAAGATTCCGAATCTCCGCGCGTGTGAATCCGTGTGATAGCAAACTACAACCACCGACGATAGCCGAGAGAATGAAGGGTTCGAATAGGTTCGAATTGATGAAAATTGATGAGTGCGGGGAGCCTTGCTGGGCTTGGAAGGGCTTGGAACGAAGTCGAGGACTTCCTTTGCGAGTAAATGTCCTTGCGCATTGTTACCCGCCCATCGCAGACCCCAACGAGCCCTAAGGTCAAGTCGAAGGTTCTCAAGAATGGCCGCCAATACGGGCTGCTGCTGCCTGAAGTGGTAAGAGGTATGGAAAGAATCACGGTCACCAAAAGCGCTACAACAACCATATGAACTGAGCGAGACGGCGCGAGGCGGGTTGTCAAAGATGGATAGGTAGGATACAGGGTATGCATGGGTGGGATGAATAGGCAAGACAGACAGGCAGACAAACTATGCTTTGGTATTACGCTAGGAAAATTCAAGGTTATGAAGAAATAAAAATGTAATGTGTAATCCCTACAAAATTGAACAAAACAAACATTGTATCTACCAAAAGAACAGCTTTAAAGAAACAACAGAAACAACACAGCGACGTTGAAGAGGGAGTGTAGGTGTAAGGGTAAAAATAGAACTTGAAAGGTTGTGTTACAGATACACGAACACACATTTATTGCACAATTGTGCACGGGCTGCGAGAGAACTAGGAAGAGAGGAGGGGTGCAGCTCGTGATAAATCATTTGGGGGTAAGGTAGCGAATTGGGGTGGGGAAGCAAAAGATAGATCTTGGGTTTTCAAATCCGAAATTCGGATGCGGGGGTGGGGATATAGGTCTAGAAAAATATATATTATGGTACAACAGTGGGGGCGTTGGAAGGCCTGTAGTTGATGTTGAGGGGACGGCGGAGAGGCTGTTCATCGTGGTGCTGAAGCTCGATGTAGTTTGCTGAAAGCGCGGGCATTCTTCATCATATAAGGGCTTTATGACAGTCGCAACCCAAGTCTTTCGAGACAGGGAAGAGTCAGTCCGTAGTGGCGTTGCGTCGAAAAACACCAGCACTAAGGCGATCAACAAGGGCAGATGAAAGGAAATTAAACCAACATCCTCGCCAAAATCAACAAGAAATCCTTCAAAAAAGATCAACAAAAGAAACAGTAGAAATGTCAATGTTTGTTTTTCCTTTTCCCTCCTACCGCGGGGGGGTAGAAGGGATATACATTTTTTTATCTTGTCCAGTCTCGAGAATACGTCTCGACCCTCACACCTACATCATCGCCATCACCATCGCCATCACCATCGCCGTCCCTGTCTACTGTTCTCAGCTCATTCAGGTCAAACTGCTGGTGCGACGCGTCAGTGTGTACGACGCCCGTGTCGATGTTCCCAGTCATATTGTTCTTCGTGATGGTGTGCTGTCTCGTTAACTCCATACTGTCGTATGCTCGATGGGACCGTTGCGCTGATATCACAAGAATGACTCGATTGCAGAATATCGAGTGGAAGACACGTTGTGGACTGTGTGATTGTGCATGAGAGAATGGCGGAAAAACATGTGAGAAAGAGGGCGAGGCGCGGTCAGCACATCATTGACAACGCAGCGAGGCGGAGAATGTGAGAAGGGATAGAATGGAAGCTCACACTGCGAGATAGTTCTTGTAGAGGGGTTGCTGGAGAGGTAATGTAAGCGTTAGCGTAGATAATTATAGAAATGTAATTAATGACACGTACTGTTGATATTAGAGGGACAATCATATTGGTGATGGTGATGGCTGATAGTTATAGTTAGAACAGAGTTAATTAGCGTTCGGGCGCCAGAAAAAAGCGAGCTAGAACATACCGAGCAAGTAGAAATAGAAAATGAGACCTGTGGATAAATAGGACGTCAATTTCCCAACGCAATCTGTATTCCGAAATTTCGTACCGTGCCGATATACATGCTTCACCCACGTTTGTGACGACGAGCGGACTGTAAATAAAATAAGCCTCCGATCTTGACTGTCGGCGAGTGAAACATACGATGGTGGATGCCTTTCATCACTGTGAGGATGCAAATGACTGTTAGGGGGAGGGAAGATGTCAAACTCTGAGAACTGATGACTAAGTTGGGTGGCCTACCTGTTTCGGAAAAGGCGAGAAGGATGAAAGTCACCCAGATCAGTTTGCTAGCTGACACCAGGCGACATCCAACCGCGCCCTCTGGAACCGGTTCGACTGAAACGATCAAAATTGAGGGCGCTGAATTCGCGGGATGGACGAGGAGACGTACATCTGAATGAGGCAATCTCGAGATATGTAATGGCGATTCCAGGACCCCACGTTAGCTGATGGATGAGAAAATTACGGGTCAGAGTGGGGGCGTTGGAGCACAGCGCATAGGACGTACTGTTGACATTGTGGCCAGAATGAAGAATATCGCTTTCTTGTGATTCCACATTGCAAAAGTACGTAGCAAGAGAATTACTGCATGGGAGAGGAATATGATGAATAATTTCCGGACGATAACAGCAGTTGTGATACGCACACTCTGACATACACAGTCCTGTTGCAACCAGCCCTAAAAAGCGAGTCGACAGTCAGACGATGAATGGTATGTAGATGTGAAAACGGCTTACAAGTGATGCCCTGGTAGAGCGTCTTGCATCTCTGGAGCAATGGGAACAAGGGGGGATTAGGATGATGTAGGAACGAGGGAAGCGAATAAAGCACCTCCGGTGATACGACTCCCATTTGAGCTAAATGAGAATTAGCAAGAGGGTAGGATGGACAAGTGCGATAGGAGGACTCACTATACAAAGCCATCAAGGTGTCGAGGAAGGGCGAATAACGGTTCAGGAAGAACAGCAATGTACCAAATCCCTTGGGCTGCATCCACATATAGTTTATCTGCGAGAGAAGCGCGTCAGGAGATGATGATAGTGGGGTGGCATAAGATACGAACCTCTTCATCGAGTGTCAACAGGTAGTCCAAAACCTTCGAAGCGACATTTCTTAGCAAGTTGGACTCGAGAGCAAAGTAGATAAAGACACACCAGAACCGTTGCCGACGCCGTCAAAGCATTGGACCCCAGACGGAATTCTGGACTCTGTAGTTGTTGTTGTTGTTGAATGGATATTCGAGTTGATGCGAAATAAGAAAACTGGTAGACTCACGTATATGTACATTGGTATCCAGATAAGGTTCCTTAACGAAGTGACGGGAAGGCCGGAGGATTAGCCTTCGAAGGCGATGGAAGTAACAAGTCCACCTCTTAAGGGAAAGGGAAGAGGATGAACGTTGAGGACAGAAGAGATCCAAGATGTCGTCGAGACAGGAAGCCACCCTACTCAAACGGCATACAAATGACAACGGAGTTGGTGGCTTAGGGAAGAGGATAAAAAGGTCCCAAGAAATCCTCAGATTTGGATTTCTCGTCCGAAATCAGCTGGACCCTGCATAGGTACACATGACTATGCGACTCTTGCCAATTCGTCTCCAACCAGAGTTTGTACATCAAACATTCCTTTGCTCCATTTATTAAAGGGGCTTTTTTGAAAATTTAAAGAGTATTTTCCTCCTTTTCAGATGATAAAAGATCGGTCAGTCCAGTAATTATAATCTGTAATAAATATAGTCAGTGTACAAGTAGATGGACGTCGTGGTAAAGAGAGCATTCAAGCATTCGGTCCCTTTTTAGTGACTTTTGATAGGCGGATTGATCCATTTTCAGATTTATTTTTGATCCCAAATTTACATTAAATTTAGTAAATTCATCCATAATCTATACTCAAGATACTAATTCTCCACATAATCTTTCAAATGGTCTTCATTGACGCCCTATAAACCATATCCAACGGAATACTCATTTTACAAAGGCCTACATATCCATCAAATCTCAACCTGGATTCCGTTGCATTGTTCCCTGTTTGTGGCGGGATTGCCTCCGAGCCATCTCCATATTTGCCTTAATGCATCAATTGTAGCCTGGGAAGCAAATTGGACTCCATTCGCTCACCCCCAACTCAGATCGCATCAACCCGCTTCTGCCCTGCCCTGTTGATCACCGTCCATAGAAGTGAAAGGTCACCGAAAACATTGTCATCCACTGAAGAGTAGTGTATGAATGTCTATGTTTAATCATATGACCCACATACAGCGCCTAGGTCCTCTCGACTCGATTGCAAACGTTGCTGCAATTTCATATTGGCAGCCATTAGAGCTTATTAGAGCCACTTCTTTCTACCTCCGGCATATAATTTCAATAAATTGACAATTTCTCTCATTTAGAGAGCTGTCGCCACACTTCGTAAGTAAATTGTGACCTGATTGCAGCCCCACCAACAGGCGCTGAAATTTCAACACTTACACAAAGGCAATCACCGAATGAATGCCAGCATCAAACCTCACTAGACTCAAAACAATCACGCTTTGTTCAGTCATTCACGTCTTTGGAATCGTTGAGATATCGCCTTGGCTATATACGATAGGTGTGCCTACTCACTACACTTTTGACACTGCCAACGGCTATTCAGTTGTCCAACATTCATGCACGGAAATGGTAAGGCTCGAACATAATCTTTTCAGCAACGATCATGCATATCAAGGTTGTTTATAGAAAACATACCCAGCGAGTGATAAAAATGTAAGTCCTAGCTACGAGTCATACTACCGCTTCGAGGACTGGGAGGGGCGGCCACTCGTACGTGTAAATACATTTGACGACTAGCCTGTGGAGCGCGTCACCTGGGTCCTGCTCGAAATTCGGAGACGATGTCTTTGCCACAACGGAGCTGCTCAGTCGCTTCAAATCCGTTGTTCTGAATGTATTCATTTTCAATTGTTCCCGTCGTCAGTATGATTACAACTCTTTATTGATACTCCCCTTGTTCTGTATGTCAGCAACGAGCGGCGGGATGGCCGTGCAACACACAGTCATAAAGAATCGCGTAGCCCCTATTGCAATTTCTGATGTTCGACAATCAAATCATCCGGAAATTTCCCCAATAATAAATATAGGCATCGTCAACAAGACAGACAAATCAGGTCGAAATCATATCCTCAGCATGTCTTTGAGCATTACGTTACCCATACCCGCCACCCAACAAACACCCTTCCCGAGCGCAAACAAGCTGTCCAAATGGCACGAAACCTACCAAAAACGGAACAAACCGAATCCCTTTGCTGGATTCCTCTGGCCTCTGACTTTCTCATCGGATTCCATCCATCCCCGTACACCCCATAATAAAAATCCGGAACACGCACCACTTCAATGACAGTTTCTGTGATTATCTCGTAAGGTCGAAAGAACCTCGAGGTCCATCATTCTGATAGACAAAAAATACCCAGTTAGACTCTCCAAGGGGACTTGATATGATAAGAGGGTGACAAGATCCATTCATTTGCGAAGAGTGCCTCTGACAGATCCCTGCCCCGGTGACTTGAATAGACGCCAACGACTCCAAACCAGGCCCGGATGGTGTGTAACTTATGGATCCCGTTCAGAATTTGATGCATCGGAGCCGCAGGTACATACATTCGTTTAGAAACCGTTCTCCCAAAGTCCAGACTCCCACTCTTACCGTTCATTGTTCGTCATGTCGGCAGTAAGATTAATTTCAGGATAGTTTGTGCTGCATTAAGTTGACTGCATCGACATACTGCAAGTTCTACTGCAGATCGTGCAATGACACGACCTTAGTGGGTTTGATTGCCAGAAACTAATGCAGCTATGGTGAGCTCATTTTATCACACCCTTGGAGCATCAAACTCGAACTGCGCTTGTCTAATGTAGCCCTGACACTCTTGCCTACTCCTAAGCCAGTATTCAAGTCATTCAGGTGATCCTGATGGCAAGGAGCTACGCAACTACGGAAGGCGCAGCCAACCTTCGAAAGACGAGAGAGACGTACGCGTCTTAATCCCGAACTTGAAGAATGACCTAAGTACGAGATTCTCAGTGTTAAATTATGCGTCGGGAGTCGGCCAGTGTAAAAATCTAGACATGTCCAGAATATTAAGGGACTTCCAAGAAATTTTATCGACAGGCTTGTTCGGCATTAACAGAGAGAGAGAGAAAAAAGACTGTCAAACACTTTCCACAGCTGTTTTAGCGCGTATGGGCTCCATAACCACTGAATTAAGGAAGAAAGATCACTCATCAGAACCGTTATTCCTCAATTGATGCATCAAAGCGGAAGTATAACAATGCATCCACTGAACAAGCGCGCAAAAAGGAAGCATAATGGTGGCGCTGATCTTAACTCTGATGCCGATTTGCTGCCTCGACCGGCGCTATGGTGGCCTTGTGCTTGAACACTTCGAGTCCTCTATTTCTCAAAAGGAAAAATCATGCTTTTAAATATTCGAATAAAAACATCCATAATGACTTTGTCCTCAAACTGAGAGATATATCACTGACATCTCGTTCACAGTTAAGATTTCATCAACCGACCCTGAAATGCCACGAAATGCTGGGATTTCACAATTGAAGCTCATTGGTGCGACTTTGGCGACTTTGAAGTTTGAGGCTCCCAGGGCGCGATGAACCTGATGGACGAGCGACACATGATATGCTCACAGGTTGGCTTGGACGCTCGATCGGACCGTACTGCTACTAATGAGTAGACCAGGATGCAATATACACGAAAGTGTAATGATACCGCCGCGCTGTGCGATTCGGACAAGCTGGGGCTGATGATCGAAGCCTGCGATGAGTCTGAAGCTCTGGATTGCGAGTAAGCCTGCGTATGTACTCGAGTAGATACACAACTTTCGATAACTTCATGATCCTGCCTCATTTCATTTCGAATCGCAATCATGCGTAACTATGCGACGACGCACGCATATTGCATTTTTCCCAGTCTGATTTGAACTTTTGAAGTAGCTGAGAGATCTCAGTTAGACCATTTTGAATCCTAATATTCTATCCCACCGACCCTTCAAGCTTCAGGATACTTCATATTATCATGAATTCAAGGCTGAGAACCACGTCCCAATTTAATGTAGTAATATATCTAAAAAATTCGACATTCAAGAGATACCAACACACGCGGTTGTCCGCTCACAACGACTTCAATCTTCTAACACACAAATCGAAGGCTCTCGGCCCCACCAGTACCGCTGGATTACCCAGACGCCTCGTAACCTGGTGAGATAGCCTTCGAAAGTCTATTCAGTAGTTTTTGACTATCCCGTTATTGCGTGCTTCGATTCTCATACTTTTTATAAGACCTACGACGATCATCGGTACGCGTGTGAGATGACATGTACAATGGAGAGGTATTGTAGGCCTTGAGGTCAGTCAGTGCGTGTCAACTTTGTTCCCCAGCTTTAGCACTGTTGTAGCCTGCAGCTGTGAGAGTTGCAATACCACTGCTGCTCGACCGACCCCAGATTCTGGTTCACAATTAACGATAGTAGCACTCTTTCCTACAAGTAAAGCGTTCGACAATCGAAGAGTCGGTTCGCGGTCCCAGCCTAATACGATGAACTTGAGTTCACCCTCTGGAGGACTTCCCACCCCACATAACATAGAATCCGATTCTTAACTTTTAAGCGATCGGTAAAAGGCTTCATACGCTTTCTTTGCGTTTTTTCAGACGTCTACTTACGTTAGTCTTAATGAAATGAAGGCTTAGTTTAGCCTCAACCCTTCTACTAACATCATCTCCCACCAATACCCATCCGTTGACTTCATCCTCCAACAATTGCTCTCCACGACTCGAGCCTCGAGGCGGCAACGTGTCCTCAGGCCCCAAGGCCCCTCGAGAACACCAGGCCATGCACTTAATTACTGTGATTGAACGATGTACATAACCACCCAGATAATTAAATTCGTAGAACCAAAACAGGAAGATCAGGTTCACCCAACTTTTGAGCATTTGAGTTGCAGAAGCGGCATTCTGACTCGATCAAGTCGTGATGCGCCCACAATGACGCCAAACATATATCGAGGTACGGGTTGTCCTCGTTTTGCGGGATGAATGTATGAGCGGAATAGCTATTGGCGTTTTGCTATTTTATTTTAGGTGTTACGAACAGCTGCCCGTTCCGAGGGCCTCGAGTCGTCGAACAGACAATTCGAGCAGACTGGCTTGAAGTTGAAACCTCCGCCGCTGCCCTAATTTTGATCAACCGTCAACGTCTTTCGACAACTAGTGTCGGCTGATGTGGTTCCGAGGCCATTAAGTATCTGACATTCGTTTAGGGTCAACCGAACATGATGCACCCCCGGGCTTCGAGGATCAAGGTCGAGTTTCGAGACTGGGCTCGAGCTGGTGCATTGTTGTAAGCAGCTTTTGATTGACAGTTTCCGCCTTATGCATCTGTTCGGAATAAAAAAGCGTCCTCCCATTATCATATCAAACGCTCAAAGTCGCCCATTCGTCCAATTATCGCCCTAAAAGCACTTGGTCCGAATCACGGACCCATCTGTGGCGTAGTGGCAGAATCATAATGCCTGTTAGTGGCAAGTACCAATTTAACCTTGTCCACGACGAAGATCGCCGCTGTAAGACCGTACATCTGCCAACGACTCGCACATTGCTTCACATGGGGCTGAACTAAGTAAAGCTCCTCAACAGGACCCGGAAGTGATCAGTGCAGATGGTCAAGTCTCGTCGGCGGTACACAACTCCGTCCGCTAAAGCGGTATAACAGGTCGATCTAAAATGGGTTTAAGGGCGCGATGAAACACTTGAATGCTACCCACTTTCTATGTCGATGAATGTATCAGAGATCTAGAGCTATGCACCTAGATTTCCAGTCAATTAATCACGAGAGGGCAGTTCATACCCATCGTCCAGAGATCGAGTTATTGAAATCGAATTGGCACTGCAGCGGTTGTTGCATATCTACATATCAGTCAAAAGTTATCATTGTTATTGGTGCTGTACATATCATCATAGAAGAAAGTAGTGAGGGCCACGGATCGAGTCATCTCCTCGTTCATCAGACAGAGCTGTTTTCGCTGGTCCATGATGAGGAATATAACGTGGTTGCATAACACGGAGTGGGCGGCATGTTGGAGGCTAAAGTGGGTGGGTGTGATTAATATATCGCCAACAAATGATTTCAAGTATGGCTCACAAAGCGAGGCTGTATTTTGCAGATGCCTAGAAATTGTCAAAGGACGGAGTCAAATAAAAAAAATCAGAACCTACCTGAACAAAGAAGGGATACATTGCATTCAGGAGACTGATCACTGAGGAACAAGTTAGATATATCTTTGTAGACAGAGCGGAAGTCAAACATACCCAACATGCAGCAATAGAAAAGAAACCCTATTGCAGCGTTAGTCAACGAGAAATGAAGAAAACAGGTGGAATCCAAAAACCTTGTTGATGGAGATGGTGAATCCAAGTTGAGTCCGTGTGTTGTACTGAATTATTTCACTTAATCAGCAAATCGCTCATCTCGAAGTTACAGGAAGCCCACAATATTGGTACGTTCGGAGCAACGACAAAAAGCAGATAACTGAAGGATCAAGGAAGTCAGAAATGTATCAGGAACCATAAGCATACGTATGCGTCAGTTGAATATAAGGCTTACCAGTTTCTGATATCAGGATTGCGATGTAGGGAATTGCGATAACATTACTCGCACTAGCTATCTGACATCCTGGTACATCATCTCTGACTAATATAAAAACCCAATTTGCATGAGACATTCGTCCTTCAAAGAAAGATTTATACTCACATTCCAGACTAGGAAGAATGAGCGTTTCCGCTATAGCGACCAATGGAATCGAAGTGCACTGAGGGAATAGTTGCCAGGTCACCTCGCAAACGATGGCGGGTATGAACTCACGCAAAAAGTGATGGAAAGGATGACGATGATTAGTTTTCTACGTGCCCAAATAGCAACCGTTCGTAGGGAGAGAACCACTGTCATACAAAGGTAAGCAATACTACAGCAAAGAAGTTGACTGCTGTACTGACGTTGTGCTATAATGACACCAGCCACCACCAACCCTATAAACCAGTTAGACGTAATTAACAGGAGTCCTGAAAATGCCGACGCACAAATCATAGCGTTGAAACGTTTATGACATGACTGTTAAAACATCAGCAATATACGAAAAGGTGGGTGGTTTGGAGACTTACCTGAGCAGAGAAGTGGTGGTGAGATAAGGCTATTATGTCAACACATATGAGTGGTGCAACACGGCGTCAAGATCCAATTCTACGTACAATGCATCCCAATGGAAAGGTCGAGGAACGGAAGATATCGATTGATAGCAAACAGAACGGTGCCTATGGTGAAAGGCTGCTTCCATATCAACTCCACCTAGACGCAAGGAAGTTGTGAGTATGCGGTGATTTCAAGATAATAACCTCACAGTACCTCTTGGCCGAAAGTGAGTGCCCAATCATATGCCTAACGCAAAGTCAGAACAGACTCGATAATTTTCATTCGAGTTGATTACACGCACAACAACACCATACGCCGTATAAAGGATGGCTGAGCCCAAACGTATGCTCATTGACTGACTGAAATAGTTAGTCATCGTTCATCGCTGGTAAACAGAGAAGCCAAGCATACTGACCGAGAACAAATATGAATGTAAATTTTAGATCAATGGTACACCTCGTTGAACCACAAGATCATGACCTATCCACCGGCCTGAGCGCGCGAATAGAGACAGCGACGAAAGAAACCAAAAGGTAAACGACAAACAGGCACCTCTGATGAAAAGAAAAGCAGATAATTGACGAAAGAGAGTAACGAGTAATAAATGCTGTTGCTTGAAGAAAGCAACAAGCAGGCTGCGAGTCCCCTGCGTTATCTATCCCTCAGAGTATCACTGAGATACGGACGATGCAGGCTCTCAAAGAATAAAACCCAGGAAAGAGCTACGTGTACCTCATGAGCATGCGTATAGGGGAAAAGAAGTGTCACTCTCACCGAAAAATTAGGGCACCAAAGCCTGCAAAGCGCACCAAACGATAACCGAGCAGTTGTAGTTCGGTGGTCGGAGCAAAGAAACCACGTCGCAAAGGAGAGGGGAAAAGAGAAGAACAGCAAGGATAGGAGTCGCTTCCCTTCCCCACTCAACGACGCCCGGCAGGGATTGCAATTTCATTCAATGCACACTGATGGACATACATACATATCCCCATACTCGCATCCACAACGGTTAAGCCTGCAAAGCCCATGAGGCGCTAATGACAATTGCAATATGTAAATTATCAAGATAAATACCGTCTTGAGAGGGTCTTGGAGAGGTCTATGCCGGGCACAGGAACCCCAAGATTAATAAAGTCATCTCAAAGGGCCAACACTCTGAGGTACAGACAACACAGCCTGTTGGAGCTGGTTTTCGAAAGAGTCTAGAGTCCTGGACAAGGTTTGAGGCGTCGAAAGCCAATACATATGTCTACCATTGAGCAAAGGGCCCAGGACTCAGGAGCGATGATTTCCCAAAACCATTTGGCATTTCCAGCGGGCCAATATGCGCGTTCCTCAATAATTCGTCACCATCAGAGTTCAAAAATGAGTATAAAGTACACAGATAATTGCACAAGTCATTTTGAATGTCGCATAACAGACCGAAAGCGCAAGACGATGCAAAATGAAAGAGTTCCAGGTCCCTTGAGCGTGTAGCATGTCTGGGGACGGACAACGGACAAGATCAAGATGAGAGTTTGAAATGTAAATTGAGTTGGCGGTTGTCGCTAGGTGGAGCCGTTCCATCAGATGAGATGATGGTCAACAATTCGAATTCAAACCAATTTCCAGCCAATTTCAGACCACCTGCAGATCCATAAAATCATTGACAACTCGCTGAACGGGCCGGTAACTTTCTATGTAAGAAAAGGAAACAACATTTCCTGTCAAAAAAGAAAGATTTAGATACATGAAATATGCAGAGATATTTATACAAATGCTGATAATGTTACAAAAAACAACAACATAAGTCCATAAGTGAAAGTGAGAAAATGAAAGCGAAAGAAAAGCGAACCGGAAAGAGAGGGCGTAGGGTGGAGAATAGGGGTAGTAGTGTAAGTGTAGGTCTGTGTAAGTGTGTAAAGAGAGGAATAGTATGATGTGCGATACATATCTACAGGTGATGCCAAAATGAAGAGTGAGGGAGAGGATGACTTGGGAAATAAGGCTATAGTCTGAAAAATGAAGTGGGTGACAATGAGTGGGATAGTGACATGAAAACAAAGCACAATGACTGATTAACGCTACACATGTACAATTCTCGTCTTGAGTCTTGAATAAATTTTTGATGTCTGGCCAAAGCCGCTGGCGTAGACGATGAGGTTATGCTTCTTTTGGTGAGGGGTGGGGGTGCTGTTAAGAGGTTGGGGGAGGGGTGAGAGGGAGGCAAGGGGGGAGGCTATGCACTAAGATATAGGACGTGAGGCTGCACCCTATGGAGAGCGGATAGTGGGGGATACGGAGCGTTGTCCTGTTTCAAATCCACGAACGCGGCCAGGTCGTTCCACAGCCTGGAAAAAAGGATGTCCCCTCGTTCATTCTCTAGAACGAAGTCGTACGGGGTCCTTGGAAGTCCTGTAGTCCAAGGCGGGCAGTGTGGCGCTGCCACCGGGCTTGCTTAAGGTAGAGCAGGGTGGTCGGAGAAAATCACGAAACCAGGACCCCACCGCGCTACACCTCCCTCTCCCTGCGCTCCTCCTCCCATGTCCCACTCAACGTCGTCGTCCTCGCCTTCTCATTCTCAGTCTCCTCATCCTCCCTCCGCCTCCTATCTACTTCCTGCATCCCATACCTCTCATCATCCCTGCTCATATACTCGTCATCCGTAACAAACGTATCCAGCACCGTGCTGAGTACAAACGCGTTCCCAGACGCATCCTGATGGTGATCATCGTTGTTAGCGTTGTGATTCCGGGACGTGGTGGTTGTGAAATCGCATAAGTCATTGTCATGGCTCGGTCTTTGACGACTGCAGATGATGAAGATGACGTGGTTGCAGAGGAGGGCATGAAGGGCGCGTTGAGGGCTATAGGGGAATGAAGGTTGATTAATACACAAGTTAGATGATAGATTAAGGGTGGCACACGCACTCAGAGAATAGCGACTTGAGCGAGGGCTACGAACAAAACAAACAGTCAGTTGCTAAACGAGACCTTTGACGACGAAGTACATACCGATGCCACAAATGGGTAAATCAAGTTCGCAACAGTGACCACCAGCAAAAACACATAAAATGCGAAACCGCTGGCATACAACTCTCGAACCCAATGGGAATTAGAATGGCGGACTAAAAGGAAAAAAAAGGTTATTTGCCCAGATTGTTTGGAAGAATTGTGATACGCACGATGCTTTATGCCGCGGATAAAAGTCAAAATGACAATTGCTAAAAACACGGGGAGAAGGGTGTTAATCCTCCAATATTGTGCTAAAATTATGGATGGACTCACTCGTCTCCGAGAACAATACCAGAACATAATTAACCAATAACAGCCCACTAGACGACTCCAAGCTGCATCCGTATTTAATTAGGGGGTTCACAGGTACGACTGTCATAGGGCGATTTTCATCAGTGTCTCTCGTCGGGGTATGCGAATCGAGGGGACTCACAGCGTAGCGTCTTCAAGTAAAAGTGGACGATGATCAAGGAAGGTGTCACTGTGCACTAGAATTGAAGGTCAGATCAGCTACGCTATCAAGGTCATGGTTTTGACATAACACGTACCAAGAAAAGTGCGACGAGGAACCATGCCATGAGTGGTTTGCGTTCCCATATAGCGAGCGTGCGGAGCAGAAGGACGACTGGTAGAGGTAAGCAACACGCGTAATCTGTAAAAGGGGGATGGAAACCTACTTTGAGACACAATAATTCCAAAGGTGTTTACCCCTGTGATGAATAAAAAGTCAGCTTTGGGGACCTCGTGAAAAGATACCATACGCAACGCACAAGTGACGATAGAATATTCTTTATGACACTGTTCGGGTGTTCTAATCACCTTCAGAGCTACACAAAGCAAAGCAAAAGGCATGAGCACTACCGCACTGAACGCCAATAAACATTAACCACGAGATCCGCTCACCATGCATACAAATACTCAAATCGATAAAAGGCAAATACCGATTTAACGCAAAAAGTAAGGTGCCGACGGACCACGGCCTCGTCCAGATATACTTGACTTCATAGTCCAGCGTGCAGAGATAATCGTATAGCTGATGGGTAAAAATAGAACACTGGTCAAGATCTGCAGGGTATAAGTAGTTGAATCTGGACGGTGCGACTCACGTAAAATACGACCGTGGCGGTGACGATGGAGTGTTTCAATAAAAGTGCAGGAGGGCTAAGCTGAGGGGCATAATACGAATTTGAAGGAGGAGGGGCGGATGTTAGTATGGTAATTAGTTTGGCGGCAGCGGTACTAGCAGAGATAAACGCACCGGATAGATACGCATTAGTTGTGCCTGGATAACCGTTCCTTCAGATTGATTCGCCTCTGCACTTCTCTCCCATTCCACCGTATCCAAAACCGTATCACCCCTTGCTTCACTCATTGCCACTCCTCCAGGGCCCATCCCGCCAACCTGATCCAATCCATCGCTTCCTCTCTCCACCAACAACCCACCCAAAACCACGTCCGTCTCTAACCCCGACTCTGCACCCCCCGCCGCTACTAATCCAACAAGTCCCAGCACGAGCAGCACATAACACGACCAAAACCGTCCCAACACGGCCATAAAAACGAGCGTCCGAAGGGTTTAGCAGCACAAGAATTTGTCGCAGTCCGCCCGTTCGTCTGTCTTTCAAGAGGGTCTTCGAATTTAGTTGGGTTGGGTTCGGCGTATTATATTAATACGTATCCAAGAATAACTCCAGCAATGCAGGCGTTCAGAACGAAAATTCCCGGTGCTCGCTCGTCTCGTCACTCAAACCTCCGTTCAAATGCCTCTGTTTCTGTTGCCTCGTCCAAAAATAAACCCCGCGTCTTTCCTTTCCTTCGTCCTCTTCACCACGTAACGTACTCGTGGTGCCCGATCGATAGAGCACACGGGCGAGATGACGACCTGGATAGCCGAAACTACAGCAAGGCAAGACCACTCGCTTCAGGTCAGAGTCGTGCGTTGTGGTTCGCGATAGGAATTATGGGATAGATAGATAGATGGTATTGATGCGATGTCGACGCCGAGCTTATGCCGGATTGGATTCTCCGGTTAAGGTGTCTTTGGTGTGGTGGGGGAGCAAGTGACTTCTTCGTCTTCTTTTTGTGTGTGCGAGAGACGGGTTTGGTAGAAGGAAGAAGGAAGAATGAGGGATGAGTGGTGCTTGTTAAGTGTTAGTCCAGGGTCAGAGCTTGCTGCGTTCGAGTCCGATGGGCGGGTTTACTTGGTGGATAGAAACCGAGATGGGGTAGATAACGTGAATGCGAATGTTGGTTGAGACGAGAGACTAGACTGTTATCTAAGACACAGAAAGAAAGATGCAAGTGGGGAAAATAAAGAGGGAATGCACAAGGTATGAAATGTCGAGTGTGTTGGGGGGTCAAAGGTCAAAAGAAAAAAGGCGCCACAGTAATGCAATCTAATGTGGCTAGGGAAGGAAAGGGAATATGTATTAAGTGAGTGTCGTCAACGTCGTAATGGCAAGAAACCACTCTGCGCTGTGGCGTGCAGAGAACTCGCAGGCGAGGACGGTGGGTGAAAAGAGGGGAAAAGGGCAAAACAGATGACAGGCCTTTGGGTTTTATTCTGTGATATGTATGTGCCGTACGGGACGCGGAATCACACCAAAGAGGATGACTTCCGAGTGCACGGAAGGCGAAATTGAGGGGTGGCCGGCGTGGGGTGGGGTATCGAAGACCAAGGCCCCAGAAAAAGATGTGGGCGAAGACACGCGAGCACGGATCGTCAGGCCTGGTGGCAGCACAAGGACCGAGAGGCTAAGAAATCTGAAATCTGAAGGGGGCCCAAACGGCTATCTCTATTCGCGGTTTATAAGTTATCAAATCAAATAGAAAATATGTAAAAATATCGTGACACCTGTCCCGTACGTACCACAGCAGAATGAGGGACCCGACCTGGCTCTGTGAATGATTTGATTCTGAATCAGATGTGCGCCGCGCCGGCGCAGAAAACCATAAGTCAGTGGGTAAGTGACTAACCTTTATAGATATCTTGACTGCAGCAAGTAATCCTTTTGCTCTGGTAATGTTGGGGTGTTGGAATATCAGCTTGGGGCAAGGTCAGGGGGTAGATAGAACGTCTCCACTCCGTTCAATCAGGGATGAACGGCAAAATGGGAGTATAAAAAGGAAACAGATGTCTTGAAGTCAGGCCGTTTCGTCTTGATAGATATATGTTTATGAGATGCAGCCCCCTAGGTCGGACGCATTGCTGGAATAGGCGTCCGCGTCAACTTGAACCGACCAACAGTCATAATCATCTAGGGTCATTATCCCAGTATCTTGGAACAAAGTATTTTTCTGCCATTAACCCATGGATCATCTTGACCTAGCTCAATGAAGCAGTAAAATGGTGTAACTGCAAGCTTCGTTCCGTGTGGACGGGTACTGCGTAGTATGAAGGTAACGGCATTCAATTTGACAACTTCGCGGGTCTGAGTTTCATCGGACCGCCTGCTGAGTAAGAGCAGACACTAGCCATCCCTGCAACCGCAATAACCAGGGCTGGTACGCTCATAACGCTGTGCATGTTTATTGCATTTTACTGCAAATTACTTCGAATTCGAATCGATAATCGAAAGGAAGGTGTATAATCGTCGATAGTCAAGTAAGTAAACACCTCTCGGCGGCCTCGCAATTCAGGCCCAGCATTCGATACGTTGATTCGTACAGCTCGTCCTTCGAGAATCGATGCCTTGTCGATGCCTAACCAGAATAGTATGCGCGGTGTGCAATGTGGATTACACACCACACTTCTCGTCTTCTGGCTGTGAATCTGACCTGGCACCATTAGCAGAAGCACAACCTCGCCGTATGTTCCTATTGATGTGCATATCACTGCGATGATATCAACCTCCCCTCATAGCACATAATCAAAAAAGCGATTTCAGAAAACGTGGCTTCAAAAAACCTAACAAAATCTGTACCTAAGTACTCTCAGGTAACCTCACTGGCATCATAATTAATGATCACAGAGATCCAGATTCCTCCGGCCCTCACCCACGCTCGACACAATCGAAGCCCCGCGAGCAATTCTAATCCCCTTCGAATTCTCCGGTTAACCCCACCCCGCAGCGTGCGTGTGCGCGTGTTAGGGGGAGCGCAGGCAGCGATTGAGGTTCGAAGTTTTGGTAAATCATAATGAAAACCCAAGACGATGTCCAAGCAAAGCGTTGACTCGCGAGTACCGAGTTGTCGAGTCAGGGTGCGTGAAGAAGAGAAGTGTTGGTGGGTTCGGCGTGCGGTTGGGGGGTTTGGGACTCGATGTGCATGATGAGGAAAGCCAGGATGGTGTTCTGCATCCGCTGTGGTCATGGACCACCAGGAGCTAAGAACAGCGCCGAAGGCTCGCTTTGGACCATTCGAGGTACATCGTGGCGGCCAGGCCTCTACGTCAACGTTGATTTGACCCCAGCTACCTTAAGTTTCAGTATGAGCAAGGGGCATTCGAAGGGGCTATCTCGACCCTATCTATCTGATAAAAAAAAAAAGCTTTGTGAGGTGGATTCTTATTAACATTAACCATTGGCTGAGCAGCCCACATCTAACTTGGTTCCAACTAGCTCTCTTTACAATGCGAATTTAATTGCATTTAATTCTCATCATCTCCCAACCTCACAATGCCATCTCTCAGGAACCTCCTCTCCTTCTACACATCATCTTATCCCATCCTGCAGCAAGCCAGAGGGGGTTTCTACATCATTCCCTATCACCCCTATCATCAACCTTTCCCTGCCCAAGTTGCAAATTCCAATCCCCGCATGTCGCCTCGTCACGTGGATATCCGCCATCCATTTCGCCATTTTTTTCATTTTTCATTTGCGCGATTGCCAATTGGGTTTCGATATCCGTCGTTCCGGTGTCGCGTGGCCTTAGGACCTCGTGGTGTGGTTTGGGATATGATTGGCAATGTCATTTGGATGACATCTCGTTCAACTCAAGCTCAGGTGTCAGCTGTGCATTCTCCACGAGAGAGACTCAGCATAGTGAACAGGATTGGAGGGGTGTATTTATTCTCTATATCTTGATCCGCTACCATTGTCGTACTGAATTCAACCCTGCTACAACTATCCCAAATCCTTGCAAAGGATGACGCTTGGCTAAAGTCTCTTGATCTGATTCTATTCTTTACCCCGCGCGTCCAGCGAGGAAAACATGCATGAAGGAAAGACGACGGCTTATTGATATGTACATACATCGGCGACTCACGATGACGATGACAATCTGCTTCTAATCATGTCCCTCCACATTCCATCTTATCTTTCCTCAAATACTCACTCGAAGTCAGATCTCCTTATCATCTCTTTCTCTACTGCTTGCTACACTACTAAGACATGAAGCTGCTCTTCAAACAACACCAGGAACCTTCAGCCTTCTGTTATCCTGTTCAAGCCACACGAAGCACCATTCGCATCACATAAAATCTCTAGAGCACAACTCAATACACAGTTGATGGCTCTATGGTTCGTTATGCAAACCGATGATTGGCATCTTGTGGCTTGACTTGATTTTCAGTGCTGGCTTTCGACGAGGAGGGTTTCTCTGTCTGTGATTCACCCTAGGATCTTGAAGTTTATCATGATAATATACCCCGCAGTGGTCGGCGCTTCTCGTAACAGTTTACCCACTTACTCACCCCACGACAAGTGGAAGTCAAAGTTGAAATCACCACGTGGCTCACCTTTCCACTCGCCATCATCTTCTAGTACTACGTCTAGGTTTGCTCTGCCGTCTCTTCTGGTTACCTTCGGCGCTAGCATCATCACAAGCTCTCTGCTCTGCCTCGACAATGGCCCTCCAAACCCTCACCTCCCTCATACCCCCTATTCTCGCAACCTTCCTCTCCCTGCAGGGCCTGCGCAAAGGCTCCCTCTCACCCAGCGGCGCGCTCGCAGCGTTCGTGGTGGGCTCCCTCATGCTCTCGGGCGGCCTGCGGGCGTTTGGGGTGGCGTTGTTGGTGTTGTATGTTGTTGGGAGTCGGGCGACGAAGTGTGGGTGTGTTTTATGTTTTGATGATTTTGATATTTGGGTCGTTGAGGCTATAGCGCGGATCTGGGAATGGATTGGTGATTGGGCTGGTTCATGACGCGTTAGTAGGATGCCTGGAAGATTGGGAAGACTTTTGCAGAGAGGAGGCAGGGATGAAAGCTAAGAGCCACGTTTTGTCGTCGAGACAGCAACTTCTGCGACCGAGACGCCGCCTAGGTCTTATCATCCTTTACCCTTTCTTTCTTTCTGGAATTTCAAAAGAATTCACTTATTCCGCCTTCTCATCCCATACTCAACCCTGTACCAAACTCACACCTTTCTTGTCTATTTCATTTTTATCTCACAGATGGTAAATCCCAAAAAGCACGCCTCGAAGAAGACTATCATTCCGCAGGGTACAGAACCGCGTCTCAGGTGTTGTGTAACAGCGCGTCTGGGTTTGTAGCGTGTGTGGCATGGAATGTGCTCTTTGCACCTAAGAGCGTGCATGCGGCCCTGGCACGCTGGGTCGGCGCTGATAGAGCGCTGAACGCTGCAGTGCGAGTTTTCACCTGTGCATTGGGAGTTTTCAACGCTGCATTAGGAGTTTATACGGCTGCATTGGCTGCAAATCTAGAGCTCATGAAGAATGCGGCCGACGGCTCTCAGGAGGGGTGGTGTCCGATAGGACGATCCGTTGGGGATGGGGGATTAAGCCGAGGTTTGGTGTTCGCTGCGCTGGGGTGAGTCGACTTGGAATTTTTTCTTTCTTTCTGATTGGGCTCTTGAAGATAAGAAAGATGGACAGGGTCGTTGTCCCTCGATTTGCGAACCCTTGTTCTGTCATTGAAATTTTCTTTTTGTCCTAATCCTGATTTTGGGACGTAAAGTTGTGGATGATTTTTTATTATCGATTCAATGAGAGGGTACGAAATTGAAACTCGAACCCTGAACCCGAAACTCTGAAAAAATAATTAGGGACCCACGGAGGATCGTTTTGGGTCGCTTGATTAAGGAAGTAAAGAAACTGATGCGGATGTTCTTTCGTTTTTAATAGGCACTTTGCATGCTGTCTCGGCGATACATTGGCATCTGAGTTTGGGATCCTATCACGGTCGAAGCCGAGGCTGATTACGACGTGGAAAGCTGTGCCGGCTGGTACGAACGGTGGTGTGTCCGTCGGGGGGACACTCGCTTCGATAGTAGGCGGGCTCATTATCGGTGGTGTGATGGGAGCGAGTGTTGTATTGGAGAACACACGTTCCTGTTCGTCATGGGATATGATGACTTGTGTTGTATTGGGAGCTGTGCTGGGTGGTTCGGGAAGTCTTGTAAGGGGTCCTTTTATTTAAAAAAATTCTGGGGTACTAATGATTATTAATATTACAGATTGATTCAATCCTTGGTGCTACTATTCAAGAGACTCGATACTCGAAAGATAAAGGGAGGATTAGCAGTAAAGGAGCTGTTATTAATGGTTGGAATATTTTGACCAATAATCAAGTGAGTTTAATTGGATTTATTAGAATAAAAGAACTGAAATATGTTGGTAGGTCAATCTAGTTTCGAGCACAATCTGTGCGGTGATTGGCGGATGGATAGGGATTTATTTCTGACGTCATGTACAATTCCGTGTATATCTTATTGTTTTTTGACCGAAAGTGCCGGATAAGGAAATGCCAGTCGGGAGTGATAACTGTGGTGCTTTGGTGGTGAAATTCAAAAAGGGTTCAATCCATTTCTCACTCAACCACGAATCACTCCCTCCCTCCATCCAACCTTCTCTCACTCACACCACCACCATCACCAATGGCAGAAGAAAAGCGCGATGTGCACAACTCTCTACTCTTCGAGTGTGCTTGGGAAGTCGCAAATAAAGTCGGAGGTATCTATACAGTAATAAAGACAAAAGTCCCAGTCACCGTCTCCGAGTATGGTGATAGGTATTGCCTCATTGGACCTCTTTCCTACAAGACTGCACCTATGGAGGTAGAAGCAGAGGAACCTACAGATGAACATCTAGCAGCTTCTCTAGAGTCAATGAGATCACAGGGCGTCAAGGCTCTCTATGGTCGTTGGCTTATAGAGGGAAACCCCCGCGTACTCCTCTTCGACCCAGCGAGTATGTACTCGCGTCTCGACGAATGGAAAGGCGACCTCTGGAATCTCGCGGGCATCCCAAGTCCTCCAAACGATCAGGAAACAAACGAGACCATCATCTTTGGATATCTCGTCGCTTGGTTCCTCGGTGATGTCAGTGTTCCCACCTCTCTGAATCCCTCCAAAATTCCTCGACTCACATCAACAATTCTGAATTGAAAAACAGTATCTAGCTCGTCAGCTAACCACCGCCGTCGTCGTACATTTCCACGAATGGCAGGCAGGTCTCGCGATACCCCTTTGCCGTAAACGTCATCTAGATGTCACCACCGTTTTCACAACACACGCAACTCTTCTCGGCCGATACCTCTGTGCAGGCTCAGTCGATTTCTATAACAATCTTCAATACTTTGATGTTGACCACGAGGCTGGCAAAAGGGGTATCTACCACAGATATTGCATAGAGCGGTCCGCTACCCATTGCGCGGATGTCTTCACCACCGTCTCACATATCACCGCCTTTGAGAGCGAGCATCTCCTCAAACGCAAACCCGATGGCGTCCTCCCCAATGGACTCAACGTCCGCAAGTTCCAAGCCATCCACGAGTTCCAGAACCTTCACGCCCAGAGCAAGGCTAAAATTAACGAGTTTATTCGTGGTCATTTCTATGGGCACTACGACTTTGATTTGGATAACACCCTATACGTATGTTCGATTCCCCCCTCGTACCATTCCTTTTCTCTGATTTTTTTCTGTTAGCTCTTTACCGCTGGACGATATGAATATCGTAACAAGGGTGTTGACATGTTCATCGAGTCATTAGCTCGTCAGTCATTCTTGTCTTATCTTTTATGATTGGAATTTTAGCGCTAATTTAATTTAATTACATTGATGCAGGTCTCAACTATAGGCTCCAGAAAGCCGGATCTTCTGTCACTATTGTCGCGTTTATTATTATGCCCGCCGCTACTCACTCTTACACCATCGAGGCTCTCAAAGGACAGGCTGTCACCAAACAGCTTCGCGACACCGTCACCGAGGTCCAAAACCGCATCGGAGCACGTCTGTTTGACCACG
This sequence comes from Panaeolus papilionaceus, assembly GCA_015501605.1. Lineage (NCBI taxonomy): Eukaryota > Fungi > Basidiomycota > Agaricomycetes > Agaricales > Panaeolus > Panaeolus papilionaceus. Next base: position 1,040,357 of record JADNRZ010000017.1, read on the forward strand.
CTGCGCGATTCCATGGGTACGTCACTTTTTTTTTGGGTTTGACAGTGTCGATCGGCTGGCTCATCATGCATCCTGTCCTTCCTGTCTTGTGCTTTTTTTGACTGTTCCATCACAATCAGAGAGCCCAACTTTTTACCAACACCCGACCAGCTTCTATCCGAAGAAGATCAAGTGTTGCTTAAACGCCGGATATTCGCATTGAAGCGCAACTCGCTCCCGCCTATTGTGACGCACAATATGGCGGATGACGCCAATGACCCTATTTTGTCGCAAATCCGGCGCGTCAAGCTGTTCAACAATTCCCATGATCGCGTCAAGATCATCTTCCATCCGGACTTTTTGAGCTCGAATAACCCGATTTTGGGATTGGATTATGAAGAGTTTGTGAGGGGTTGTCATTTGGGTGTTTTCCCCAGTTATTATGAGCCGTGGGGGTACACGCCTGCGGAGTGCACGGTGATGGGTATTCCGAGCATTACGACGAATTTGTCGGGCTTTGGATGTTTCATGCAGGACCTCATCGAGAACCCGGAGGAAGAGGGATGTTATATCATCGACAGGCGCATGCAGTCCGTGGAGGATTCGGTGAACCAGCTCGCGGACCACATGTTCACGTTTGCGCAGAAGACGAGGAGGCAGAGGATTAACCAGCGTAATAGGGTGGAGAGGTTGAGTCCGTTGTTGGATTGGAAGAATTTGGGGATTGAGTATTCAAAGTCGAGACAGTTGGCGTTGAGGAGGGCGTATCCTGATCAGTTTGAGGATGTGGATGGGTTTGGGTTGGGAGAGGGAGACTGGTTTGGTGGGGGAGTTGAGACGTTGAGGCCTGCGAACAGTATGCCTGCGAGCCCGAGGTTGAGGGGTGCTGCGACGCCTGGGGATATGGGAACTTTGACTGAAGATGTGGGTTTCACTTTTCTTTATATTTGGTTTTGGATGGAGGCTGACCGAATTTTTTAGATGCAGGCATTGGATACGAGTGATTATCGAGGCTGGCCGAAGTCGCATGACGTAGACGAGGAAGATTCATACCCATTGTACGTCCTTTTGCATCTCATACACCTCACCGTCCTTTGCTTATTTTCCCCCCCTTTTACAGCCCCTTGGTTATGAAATTCCGATCCCGCTCTCGCTCAGGATCAGTGATCAGCGGTGCTAGCACCCCCGGAGGCGGCGCGTTCAGGAGCTTGAGCGAAGGTGACCTACTCAGGGCGGATGCGGCGCTAAGTCAGGTTAATGGTGCAGCGTAGATAGTGTACCTGCTGCCTCTAATGGGCATTCGTAAATTTATTTTTGACATTCTTCCCAACCTCTTTTTTTCTTTTTACCTTTTTAACCTCCTCTCATGACCCCCAACAAGTTCGTTTTGTTGTCTTCTTTCACTCCTTGAATTGCTGCTTGGACATTTTGTGATTTTGTTTCCTCCACCTCACCTTGTGTTATATTTCCGACAAGATAAGCCTTAGACGCTTCTCTCTTATACACATACATATACACGTTCCTTTACGATGCCCTAGCCCCCCGCTCCCATTCCTTGATGCACCATGTACGATGCATGAAAACTTGAAGATTATATCATTAACATTTATGGTTACTGATTACTCGTTCGACCTCTGCTGCTCTTTCCTATTTTTTCTTTCCTTCGCCCTTTTCTTGTTCACTATCTTTTATTCGTATTTCACCGTTCGCCATTTATTCGTCACATCCGTCTCTTGTCCTACCCCGCCTCTCATTCTTGACTCCTCTCTCTTCCCTTTATCCTGTCCCGTGTGTCCTATGTCATGTATTCTCACCTCAACCTGACCCTCATCACCTATCCTCGATATACTTAGAACAAGAAGTGTCAACCAGCCTTTACCGTACCCTTTCTTCCCTTTCTCCTCTTTTTTATTCTGAACTCGCCCCTATACTTGATTTTATCAATACCAATGCTGATACTTGACGGACTACGTATACGATCAACGATCATGTTGTTTAGCTTCATTGTACATATTCTTACAGTATTTCAATTTTCTTTTTTTGTTCTTGGGTGGCGTGTATTGGGGTGTGATATCGTTAGTTGCGGTTCTATGGAGAAGATTTTATGAAGGAGGTAGTGAACGAGTTCTGACTCCACCCGTTGGTGCAGAATTGGGGTGCTTTTCTCTATCAGATACAAAACCAAAAACCACTCCTGGTCTCCACTTCTTTCTGTTTTTCTTCTTCTACCCCACCCCCGTATGATACATAAATAACGTGCAGAGTGCTCTCTGTTCCGTGGTGCTGATGCTCCTCATTCCTAAGGGGTGTTATCTATATTTATTTCAAGAGGATGGAGATTAAGTTTATTACAAACACTAAAACTACTATCACTTCTAACAGTTTGTTAACAAGCTATGCACATACCTAGCCATTTACAGACCTCTACCGCTCCTACTACACTTAGAAATAGCGACGAAAACCCTTCAAAGCCCCTATCCCGGCCCACGGTCCGGTCATTAAGTTGCACAGCCACTGTCATTGGGAGTAACAGCACCCGCACCTGCCACTTGAACTTAACTTTGTCTCCGTAACGTCGTTTGGTCGACAGGTTGTGTGCTTTGTTTTGCTTTTTCTGTTCTTTGTTCTGTTGTTGGCTCTTCTATAATTGGTCTATAATTCTGGGCGTATTTGGGGTACGGTGACTTAACTGGGGAGGTTGACTTGGAGCTCTCGAACCCTGAGAGCTGATTTGGGATTTGGAGGGTTTGGGACTGGGTGGTCATTGAAGGATATAGAGGACGAGGAAGAATTAATTGGAATTGGGACGAGGATTACCAGGTGGGCTTGCTTTCTGGTCATTATGGCGTGCTTGTATTTAAGGAATTCATCGTTCGTGGTTTATTTTGTGCTTAGGTTTGAAATTGGCGCGCAGGAGATAGACACTGCGACGTATACACATACCGGGGGAGCACTCTAGATATCCCTTTTATTCTGGCCTATTGAGAGAGGACTACAGACAAACCACCAGGCCTACTTGCTATCTGCGATTCCTGTTACTTGTAATGCCTGCGAATGACGGAAGCAGCTTGTATGCCCAGATACGCCGTCGGTTGATTGAAGGTGGTGAATGGGAACAGTGAGTTGTCTTTTCATGATTTGTTGTGTCATGTCATATGGTTTGTGCGTTGAACTGACATGGAATGAATTTTTTGTACTATAGGATTCGGAGTATTATGAGCACCAGGTTGAACGAGACGGGTTGGACTGATGAGTTGCATAATAGGAGTTCAGGTGGGTAACTGTTTTTTGGCTTGGGGGATTGTGAAAGCTCGATGTAATTTGAAGTTGTGCTTATGGGATTTGTTGTGGTGATTTTTTGGACGTACAGAGGTTTGTAAAGCCAATGAATCGATGACATTCCAACAATTGTTGACGAGCGTTACACCTGGTGCTAAGAGTGAGTAGTTGTGGTATTTTTATAAGCGTGATCATTGTACTAACGACGATTGCTTTCTTCCAGACTCAGTACCACTCGCTACCAAACGCGAAATTTCGGTTCTCATTCGTCAAGCTCTCGAGAAACAATTCGAATGAATGGCGTGATGATATTGCTTTACAACTTTCTCGAAAACTCTGGGTCATGGCAGCTTTGAAATTTCATATTTCACATCACCAGCATGCTCTTCGAGGACATCAATATTACTGCCACAGCTTGACCTTTGTTCCTCGTATGAAGGCTTCAATGCTTGACTCTTAACATTCATTCCTGGCTGCCTAGGATGATTGAATCACGGAATTGACAAGTAGAATCAACCTGGTTCTTTACCCTGTTTAATTGTAACATATCCTGTAGAAAGACTACCTACCTATGTATATTGCTTGCAACCAGAATAAAGATAAAGATAATGGAAAAATATTAGTGAGAGATTATGAAGGACCCTGGAATAAGCGAGTGCACGGACCCCGATGACCGCCGCAGCAGAGTCAAACCCGAAAAGAACAGAAGGACTGGCTCTTACGTTCATCCCAAACCAAACTCTCACTCAAACTCATCACTACCCTTCCCCACACACCGTAAACCACAACGGCGACCTCATCGAACTCGACATCTTCTCCTGTTACTGCCACTCCTCCTGTAACTTCAGAAGAAACGGCGACGGCGGAATTCACATCTTCACCGCAGCAGTCAAGAACTTCAGCTCCACTTCCTCCAACTCCAACTTCACCTATCATCCTTCAGGCAAAACAAGTAGCAATGGAAGGCTGGTCGAAATTGCAATCTAGTATTGGAAGCATCAACTTTGCTCAGGCTGGTACCAAGCTGAGCAAGGGCTTCAGTCAGAGCGTCCAGGCGACGCGTGAACGCCTTGGTCAGATCGCGCCTGATGAGATTACAGAGTTGCCCCAGGGTGAGTTGGTGCCTATTATTTAACCCTGAACGTTCAGGTTTTGCGTGTGCATTCTTTGCTGTTGGCTGTATGTTGTGTGAAGTGCAAGTGCAGTCGTCTTTCATGCCGGAATCGCACCCTGACTCGTCATACCTTGAGATAGAGTCTGTGAATACTGACTTTCTTTATCTATCACAGAATACAAGGATCTCGAGAACCGCGTCGATGCTCTTCGCTCTGCACATCTTGCTCTTTTGAAGTGAGCAGAGTCCTATTGATATGCGCGAGTCATATTGACAATTTTAATCCATAGAATTACCAAGGTCTACGAGTCGGAGACTTATGACTATCCCGTTCAAATTCAAGAGTCCATCTCCGAGATGTCTTCGTCTATTGGGTACAACATTACTTCCTTCGCAGCTACCAATCTCAAGGGAACCGCTCTCCCGGTCCCTGCTGCACCCAGCGCACCTCCCCCATCCGAACACAAGACTCTTCCTCATGCTCTCGCCCGCTCTTCACGTGCTGCATCCATCGCCGTTGCAGCTAATGCTAGCGCTTCTGCTCCTCAGGAAAGCGGAGACCGCCTCGGACGTGCTCTTGCTCTGTATAGCGAGGGATGGGAGAAGATTGCTAATGCCAGGCTGGACCAGGATGCTTCCATCCAGGACAACTTCCTCCACCCATGGCAAACGACTCTCAACTCGAGTATTACCGTCGCTATGAAAGCTCGTCAGGCTGTGCGTGTGAGCCGTCTTGAGCTTGATGCTGCAAAGCAGGCGTATGTTGTCTTTTGCCTTATCGTGAAAGTCGCTAATTTATCCTCGCTTATTTTTGTGTCTCCGTAGTCTCAAGAATGCCGGCCCCGCTAAGCAAGAACAAGCCCGTCTTGAGGTTGAAAACGCTGAGGATGATCTCGTTCAAAAGACAGAGGTAGCTATCACCCTCATGAAGACCGTGTTGGAGAACGTGAGTCACTTTCTTGGATGTATTTAAACGTTTCGTGAAACTAAAGCGGCGATTTTAGCCCGAACCTATCAAGAACGTCAATGAGCTCATCAAGGCTCAACTCTTGTTCTTCAGCCAAGCAGCCGAGGCACTCAGCACCGCCCAAGGCGAGATTGAGGAACTCAGTGTTGCAGCTGAGGGCGAGTACAGGTCAGCTAATTTCCAGTTTTTCACCTGAAATTCGTGCACTAATACCATTTCTTCCCGGCTAGGAAGTCTCGCGACCACTGAAGTACCCCTTTAGTACCGTGATAGGAAAGGACTATGAACCTATATACTGTAGAAATGGAAATGTGACGTCTACTTGTCTAGTGGCAATTTTATCATTGCCAATGAGAAGGCGGCTGGTTCGGACTTTTGCCTCCCCATCCACATATGTCATTGATTCGTTTTTGATTGTAATTGTTCCCCGCCTCTGAGTCGTGTGGTTCTTTTTTTCTATATGTTTTCATCGTACCTACCTAGTATCTTTCTTCTTCGTACAAGTACTTTGTTGCGCTTTTTTTCTTGTGTTGGTAATGAAATGCTCCTAATGATGGCTGAAATGACAACTTCGGCGTAAAGCATGAGAGATTGCCCTCCACTCAGTTCATGATTGTTGGAAACCTTTGCAGCAAACCTTGGCCTCTTTTATCCAAACGCTGGTTGCTCTGCACTTTCTCACTGGAGCGCATGCAAGATGGACTTAGAAGCGAAGTAACAGGGGATGTAAGACCTGGACTTTGGGAATACCATTGCCTGGAGCCACATTGCCAATGTAATGTTGCAGGGGCTAGCCTTTAACGTACTAGCCAGGCTTCTGTCAGCTGGAGGGGTGTCCTCGCATGTTGTACATGTCGATCAAGGGTTGAAATGAATTAACATTCTGGAACGTCTACTTGTTACTGGGTTATTGCCAGTCGAAAACTAGTACATTTGTATCAGCATCCTGCTTGTCAAGTTTCCAACAAGTCTGAGGAAACTCTTTCATGTCAGATGGCGATTGTTGCGTGATGGTGATAATATCAGATATGACCCGCGACAGGCGGGGTAGATAGTAGGGCGCAGAAATTGCATCACTGCAACTTGAAATTTGGGTTTGCAAAGACCTGAGCTGGGGGACGACATTCCAACACTGGAGAATGAAGTTGATCAGCACCTATCAAGACAAAGTAAGAGAAAGACTAACGGGTATCTGAGTCTCTCGCTCAGTGGTTTCAAAATCGGATCGGAGATATGTTCGAACTTGGGCTGCAAGGTCCTCTGTCTGCTTCAGTGTTACCCTTTTTATGTCACCGAGAGACAGTATCGCCTGCACGTCTCGCAAGAGATCAATTATTGTGATTGAATTCGTGGAGTCGGGCGCATGGAAGTCTGCCTGGTAACTCGAAGAAACTATCCCCCAGGCATCCTCCAGATTGTGGTGAACAACGGGCGGAAGAACAGGTGCTGAGTGGGGTATGCGGACAGAGAAATGCTGCAATCGATATGGCTCATTCGACCCGTTGTTACGAGGCGATGAGGCTAGAGTGTTTAAAAGCGACCACACTTTGGGGTAAGGTGGCCGCATAATCTCAAAAGAACAGTTTCGTAAGGAGTCGGTAGAGCAGCGTGGAGGGCTGGGGTTTGTCATCTGTAAAAGTACGGTGGCTGGTGGCAACGGCGAGTTCAAAGTCTGGAGATGGGGAGCCGTTTTGAAAAGAGTTTCATAGAGGTAATGGGAGTAAAAATAGGGATCGAGAGGGTCGGTTCTGAAAGTAAGGGATTGTAGAGGGAACACTGACATGGACGCTACACAAGATCTTTCAATGAGCGAGAGGCAATATTTCATCATGCCTGTACCATTAAGGACAAGATTGGTCAGAGCAGGGAGGGTAAAGTTGTCGAGTAAAACGGGCTCTGCTGATCCGGAATCCAGATGAAAGGTTTTCAGAAAAGGTACCGTCAGGCGTTCATCTGGAGGCCCTGAACGAGAGAAGTCTGGTTGTTTCTTTATGATCAGGGTGTGGAGTGTACGTGCTGAGCAGCTGGCAGTACTGATTATTGTAAAGTCCCACATGGGCCTCACTTGAGAGAATGTGAACGTCGGACAACTAAACGCAAACTGGTCGCGAAGAGATCCAGCTGTGAAAGCCACAGTTTGGATATTCGGCATGATTGAAAAGGTTTTCCATAGATAAGTTCTTGATCTCGGATCGCGTGGTAGTTTCCGAACTCTGAGGGCCAGCCTGTTCAGGCAGCCCAAGCGCCCTTTGACCACATCAAGTGCGTGCATGTCTGTCCAGGAAATGTCGACCGTCGCAGATCCCCACAGCTCTGCGTGATTGAGTAGGAATTCTAGGACTGGGTCATCGGTTGGCTGAAGGCGCATATATTGTGTAAAGTCAAGACGCGTCATTCTGATTTGAATCGGCAGATCTCTGGAGCGCTCGAGCATGATGCGAAACTGGGAAAGCTTTTTGAGAGATCGGTTAGGTACTTTGTGGGGGATTACGAGGACCGGAAGAAAGGTCCAAAGTTGAGGAGTTGCAAGTGCAGCTGCCCGCCAGCGACTTGAGACCTGTGATAAGGTCCATGGCCACCTTGTGTCGTCGATTTGGTCGGTTTGATCTAGATTCCCCTCAGTAGGTATTGCACATTGTCGCGTTTCAATGCCTTGGATGAAAATCTCTTGCAAGATTTCTGAAGGGAGGCGACGAATGGCCAACAATGCGTTGCGCAAGGACACAATGTGCTTTTGCAATTGGGCAGCTACCGAGGACGGTGGAGTGCGACTATCCACCAGAGATTCTAGTTGACTCTCAGCTTCACGGACAGCAAGCTGTACTTTGAGAGTTTCATCATCGTCTGGTGCAAAATTGGAGACCATAAGGTGATAGATTGGGGAACGCTTCATTTCCCTGTTAAGATGAGCACGTTTCAGGTCGTTCCAAATAGCCCTTGTGAATTGTTTTATGCTGTCTGTTGGGGCGATGAACGATGGCTCACCCCTAGATTGCGACTGCATGGTCCAAAGTTGAGCCTTGTTTAGGACTCTAAATGTGATCACCTGTAGAGAATACTGTTTCGGCTCTTCTGTGAGCAGATCTAGGTTGTATCAGGACGCTGAGTTCGAATGCAGATTATGGGACTTGCATTATGAACAGAGAAAGAAAGCTCGTGTGAACTGCGCAGTAAACCCTGGATAGGATCACAGCCACGAGCACAAGAACCCTGGGTGGCGACTAAATATTAATACGCTTCGGTCGACACGACTGAGGTTCGTTTTGACCGCTGCTTGAAGGGGTCGACCTGCAGCTCAAGACTTGCATTCTGTTCCAGCAATAGTGTGTATATTGTAGGAGATTGCTGACTATTCAGGTGTCGTCACGAGTTCGAGAATAATTGGTGGCAAAGAGCATTGAATTGACAAAGAACGACTGTAACAAGGATTCTGTTCTTGAACTCAATGGCGATGGTAGAAAAGAAAACATAGTCTCGTCAACGCAGCGATTGTTTGAATTCCAGTCTTCTACACAATTAGAAGAGTTCTCACGGGCACGACCAACAGACCACCTCCAACCACCGCCACTACTCGGGCACAAAAGAAGGGTTGCGAGAAGTGTATCCTTGAAATCGATACATAGTCCTACATATCTCGTTCTCTTGCTACCAGGAAGTTTCAGGTCAGCAGTGCTCCGAGACAACGCCTCGCCTAAACTCTCACGTCTCCGAAAGTGGATGTCTGTTGTGTGGACGAAGTAAGGTGCGTTCATCTCGACTCTTTTTGAGTTCAAAGCCCTTCAATATCCCTCTCTTTATATCTTGTGCATAATAATCACAGACTGGTCGACTCTATCTGAACCAATGACAATGCAACATATAAGTTTCAAACCAGCAAGGATTTAACTGGGTTCACTTTTGTAGATTTACTGCCATCGACTTGAATGTATTGTCTCTCATCAGTCTGTTTCTAGGTCTATCACGTTGATCAGAAATATTCATCCTCTCTATCGACATCTTCCGTACTCCATTGTTCTAGTCCCTGACTTGGCTTGCTCTGCAGCAACCCCCAAAAAGAATCTTTGGTGTGAACATGTCCAATATATTGACGAAGTTGACTTGTCGAAAGTCGATGGTCCTTACTCTAAGCTGCCACGTCGCGTCATAACTATAACTCGCAGTCTATCAGATGTGTAAGTGGGTAAACGTTCTACTTCTTTCATAGGCAGTACTCGCCTTTCAATCCATAATGCAGCCAAAAGCGTAGAGTTTGGAGCCTATATCCTTGACTCTCACACAAAATACCCAGCTGCCGCAGTATGGGGCATAATTATCGACGCAGAACACATGTGCAAACAGTTCGATGAATCTCGAGGGCTAACAAAATTGCGAGAAACAGATTATGACGCCTGGCAGAAAGCTTTCGAGGGTTTCGATAGATTCATTAGTAACGAGCACATGAACCAGCTCAAAGAAAAGATGGCGAGCGTCTTCAAGACACCCTATCCAATCACAGTGACACGAGTAGTTGACTGTCGCGAGCTAGGCGATTGGGAGTCCAAAGAGGTGGACTGCATCTTTATGATGATTATGGCAACCCGTCGAGACGATAGATTCATTCCAAGTCCGGATGCAGTGGAGAAGCTGACGTCGATGGCCCGGGGATATGGATTCGAATGTTGGGCCGGGTGATTTGTTGAGCACCCAGAAGTGTTTGAGAAAGGTCGTTGAATCTTGAAGCTCGTAGCTATATCGAAATATTTACTTTGTGAGACAGGTTCGTGTCGTATGTGTATTGGTATATGATCGCCCTCGAAGCAAGGAGAAAGATATTAAGTGTTTGATTCTAGTGTCTTATCTAATGGAAGGAGTTCCAGTCCATTGTCCTGTGCTCTTGGCAAGACGATACCACAAGTTATTCCTCAAGAAACTGTATAGCTCCTTAAGACTTCATCTGCGAACGATCTCCGCCCTTTTACAATTAATCACGTTACATTATTACTTTCATGCGCTCCGGCTGAATGAGAAGCTGTACCTGCGATTATCTCGTAAACTCCCTCTCAGCGCTTCCATAGCATGCAAACTAGTACATGTATTTCGCCTTTCTCATGCCACATTATGCAGGTTCGAAGGGGTGGAGAAACCTCGGAGGCAATTGATGCTATCTTATCTATCATACCCACACCTATTCTCAAGATCGTCGAGCCACCCTCCCCGCCTCTTTAACATCGCATGTGTTCCCATTGTTGTTCTGTCATTGCGCTTCAACTTGTCGCCAGCCCCACCCAGACCTCCGGCTATGTCAGGTTATTACAGCATCCCCTTCTGAGTACCTCAGACCTTAAAGCGCTTGTGAAGCCGTAGGTATGCACGGTATGTCGGCTTTGGCTTTTGCCTTGTGAGGTGGGATGACTTGGTGGGACTTATATGCGTTCGGAGATCGGGGTGGATTGCACGAGTCGGTTGAGTTGTTGTGTGGTTGACCTGTTATTGATAGCTGGATGTTACACTTTATGACTCAACTTGGGAAGTGAATGAAATTAGCCAGTAGGGTGATCTTATCGATTAGTTCAAGGTGTCTCAGGAGTGTGAGCATGGCAGTAGCAGGATGTAGTAGCACCTATATGACAATTACTGAACATGACTGATTTGAGTACAACAACAAGCTAATTCAGGAGGATCATCGTACTCTACTGCAGTTCCTGCATCATAATCAAGGCGAACACTACCGGTTCTTACCAGGACAAGATCGGTTCTCCGAAATCCACCATATTGATTCTCTAAGAACCGCCGACGTGAACCCGCTTCTGAGTCGCTGATTTCCAATCCTCGTGTATTTTATAATGCATTTGATCCAAAAATAGCCACATCTCGGAACGACCTCCTTAATCCAATGCAGCAGCTGTCTAGTCAGCGTGGTTTGTATTGCTTCTTCTCGTATCTATGTCTCCAGGCCAGAAGGTGAACGGCAAGAAAACGGATCAAAGAAGTTATTTGCGAAACGAATAGGATGGTCAGGACACATGGATGTGGTAAATTCATACTGCATTCGAAACGAGGCCCTAAAATAATGTTCATTCGAGCTCTATTTCGAGTGCGAATATGAATAGCATAGATGGTGACATGCGGCTCCGCTCCGAGGCGTTGTCTCGCCTGTGTCGAATGCTAGGCCTGGCTGCGGTGTAGCTAGGGCGAGAGCACTCCGATTGAATTTCGATACGATCGGTGAATTGACTCGAATACCTCTGGATTCGAGTTGAGGACAGTTCCAATATTCTACAAGAGAAAATGGTGGTTATTGCGAGTTTTGACCGCACAATTTGTGCTTCGAACGCCGTCTGTTGGTTGCCCGTGTATAAACATCAGCGCGCGTGCGGCCATCTATTGGCTCGCGATAGCCCTCACTAGATGGGCGCTAATCAAACACTTCCCTTACATGTCGTAGCTATAGAGATAATAGCCTTATATAAAGTGTACGAGTAGTGTCGTGTGCCCTAAAATTACCTAGATGAAATACGATATGTGGAGCCAGTCTCGATGACGCATCGAATGACCTTTCGGATTCGGAATCGGGTTCGGAGCGGTGTGCGAGACGCTTCGAATTTGACTGTATTCTCCTGCTTTCAGGTATAACCATGAAGCGGCTATTTTCTACACAGTACAAAGACACTAGTCTACAGACCGTGTATTCATTGTGCAGAACCCTAATCGCGAGGCCATTGGAGAGTTGTAGCTAAAAATACATAATATCACTTGGATGGCTGGATGACTGCTGGTCAATGATATGGAACAACTGGAGTGTATGCAGCGTGCTTTAGCTTTTAATGTATAACCCTCGATTCACAGCCGTTTTCATTTCCAAGCTGCCGAGGCTACCAAGTGGTCGCTTCACGGTGATGTTGCACACTCTGATCTTGGGGTTCATATGATGCTTTTCGAACCTCAAGGTGATACTTGGCTAGGTCTGTATGCGACGTAGGCAGACTGAACCCTTTTGCGAGCTGACGGAAAACGATTGTCATATATGACGGCATTGATTCTCTGTACGTTTTTCGAGGCTGCAATTGGAAGTTGTAAGCCTTAACAGGAAGGAAGGGAGAGAACCCTGGTTTCGAAGGGTGGTATCTGATATTGAGTCGTGATCAGGTGGGTGGCTATCTATCTGCTTAAATATGACGTTCGAGCGGAGATGAAGATGGAGACCGTGACACGCAAATTGGAAATTGAGAAATTGGTTTCTCAATCGAAGGGTGGCAACTTGAAGTAGAAGTGAGGAGGGGAAAGCCAGACCCTAGCAATGGTTCAAGTTGGCTTTCGAATGGGGTCTGTTGTAATTCTTTATTCGAAATCATGGAAGGCATGGAATGGTACTGAATGGGCGGTATGATAGAGGTAGAGAAAATGCCTTAGAAACATGCTACTTATGATAGACGGATGGCACGCTTGAGTCAATACTCCATGCGCTGTCTCGAATCACCCTGTCATCAATTTCATTTTAATGACTAACGAAATCCGCTGATCTTCCCCGGATCTTCACCGCACCCCGCAGTGCGCGCACGTCCTTAGCTCCATTCCTTAGGCCGTCTGGGGTTGTACGATTTGATAAACCATTGTGGTCATTCTTGCTTCGATAATCAGAACACCAGGATTTTGTTACGAGTTTTTATCTTTTAAGAAATGGAGGGACAATACCTTTGCAAACTTGAATGATGATCATGTAAAATGTACCTCGACTACTAGTACTTACATACAGTAGAGTGGCATCACCGGCACCGCGACGAGATCCGGGCGGGTCAACTTGATTCCCTTCTTTCCTTCCTTGTCTAGCTCCGACTTCCTTTCCCTCTCCTCTCCTCTCCTTTCCTGTTGCACTTGCAACACTTCCCTCTTCAGTCACTATGTCCTGCCATGTGCAGTTACTATCAGCGTGCGTATGATCTCGGAGGTTTACTTACGAAACGACCGAGGTGGGTGGAGCGACGGGGACGTACACCCATCCTCCCGTCGATCCGTGAAGTATCACAGATCTTGCATCCGTAACTCGTCCATCCAAAACTAAGGTTCAGCAGTATGATACTGTTTTCGGAGTGCTATCAATCGCACATAGCCAACAGATAAAAAAACCCAAGACGGAACTCGGCTTCGAATTCCCGACACCGGACGTCCACAGAGTTCCACTTGCAGACATCCACTTGTAGGTAGTGGGTGGAAAGCGATTCCGAGCTTGGACTCGGAGTTGGGAGGGCCTCGTGGGCTTATCTTATCTACTTGTGTGGCTCAGGGTCGAGTATGACCTGTCGATGTCTGGCGAGGCTTGATTCGCCAGTCCACCAGCCTTGCTTATGACGACTCGGCTGCCAGCGTTAGAGTGTAAAAATAAATAAACTAGCGAATGAAATAATCACCTCAAAAAACTCAAGGAAAAAGCAAATGACACGTCAAGCCAACTCAACCTTCCTATCAAAAATAAAATAAAAAACAAAACACAAAAAGAGACGAAAAGAGCACTAAACCACTCAGTCAACTCATCATGAGTATCGAAGGACGCCGATTCGCTTTCGCTTGTGGCTCTCTAATCTTACCTGAGAACTTGCGAAGCGAGGAATGGAGACACTCTGATTTGGTGGCTGCGTAGCGGCGTCGGGTATAGGGCACTGGGCAAGCGAGGTGCCTTTCTCTTTGTTGGGTTGTCAAAATTGAGGCACCAGACGACCAACGAATGAATGAGTAACTCGGTTAAGAGGTTTATTATTGAGGGTTAGGGTATTTTTCTTCTCTATTTCTTTTTTTGTATATGTAACTTGTGAGCACACTACTGGTTTTGGGACGTATCATAACACGTATTTGCGGGTCGGATTGAGATGTTAAGGTGTTGGAAACGAAATGAAGGGGCGATGCGGTCGTGGACACGAGGTTTGCAATATTATATTCAGGTGAGCCTGGATTGGAGAAATAGGATTAATGAGAACTTGACTGCAATTGTTACTATGAGCACTGTGTGCGACGTAGTGGGAGAAATGGCGATAAAGAATGGAGAAGGGCAGCGGGTGAATGCAACGGCACGGAGCAAGTACGGAGGACAACTATCATTGTCAGTGTACATGGGAATGGGATAGATAATTGGTAAATAGGGGATCCAGTAGTATGTATGGTTGTAAGTGTAATCAAGTATGTATCAAGAGCTGAAGGAGTGTATGTATGTGTTGTATGTATGTGTTGTATGTATGTATGTAGTCAAACAATGAAATGAAATGAAGGAGAACGAGACGATGCATGGGTTAATGATGTATGGAATGAATGAGAATGAACGAAGGAAAGATAGAAGGGAAGGAAGATGGAAGTAATGGCACATGGTATAACAACCTAAGAATAAAAAAATGAGTGCAAGTGTACAACTAAACAGAGAACGATGTGGAAGAAAGAAAAAAAGGAAAAAAAAAATGGTACACATAAGTGGTGATACAATCCATGATTATTTTATCGACCGCGTAATTTTATTTCAAGGTTGGAGCTTGATGTTTGCGTCGATTCTTTGAGGGGTGGTACAGACTGGGGGAAGTGCATATGAACAGTGAGGTGGAATGTCAAAGGGAATAAAAACAGGAGAAAAAGCAAGGAAAGACAGGGAGTGGACGAGGAGAGGGACTCCCTTCTATAGTTCTATCAGTCTTGGATGGATGAGATCGACGTATATAGTGTTGGTTAATCGGTGACCAGCTGTTACACTCTCGTCTCATCTGCCTCCCTCGTCGACGAATCAATAGCCGAGATGATAGCCACAACCACTGAAATATCTACACCAAAACGTCAACTTCGCAATCACAATCGCAAGAAGAAGAAACGCACCATCAGGTTTACCACCTCTAAACACCTTACCACTCATCCTCGCCCGACGCGCAAACGGAATCTCAGAAGCCTCTTCCGCGAGCTTCCTCTCATGCTCCTCTTCTGCGATAGCCTCACATGGTCGGCTCCTGCTACTCCTCATCGCACTCCTGCTCCCGCGTCGTTCTGATACCCTCTTCGCGCGCGAACATAGGGCCTCTGAGAGCATGCCTGCAAAGGCTTTTCTCCGCAGTGCAGTGCTTGAGGAGATGTGGAGGTTGGATAGGGACTCGGAGAGGGATTCGGGGGTGGTGGCGGACGTGGATGAGGAGCGGTGAGATGATGATGACGATGAGGAAGATGAAGAACGGGAAGAGGGGCTAGCACTCCTTGATCTTACGGGTGTGCTGGAATACGAAGGCGCAGATTCATCCCAGTTGAACCCTCTACGGAATTTGATAACCTCGTCTAGGATATCGTCGTCCCAGAGGTTATCACTCAACCCGTCAGATGCGAGAATGAGGATGTCATCTTGTTTGACAGGAAGCGTAAAAGTGTGAGGTTGAGTTGGCAATGGAACCTTGTCTCCGGTCTTTTTCGTCGATGACGACGACAACGACGGATCCATAGGACCAAGCTGGAGAGGATGGTTATAGCCCCACCACATCTCATCGCTGCGCCATACGATATCGTCGGCACGGACGAGCATGCCCATACAATCGCCGAGATGGGCTATGCGCAGGACAGCGTCGTATGACTGGACGACATCCTGAGATTCGGCGTGGGATGGAGCCTTGGCGTCTATTGACAAGTTATTATTTTGAGATCCGGCGGAGATATTGGGTGTGCAAGTGGGAGGTTGGGATGGAGATGAAGGGGTGATATGAGATGCAGGGTTGGAGTGTGTTCCGAGGGGAGTGTGCATGGGGTCTGATTTGGGTGAGGCAGCATGACGGGCGAAAGTGGGGTGTGGAGGATGCGGCAAGGAACCTGCGGCGTAATTTCGTTCTGGTAAAGGTGGTGATTGGTATAGATTTATTTTTGAATCTTGTGTTGAAGGTTGAGGAGGATGATCGAGTACCGCGAGAAGAGCTGTGGATGAGCCTGTTGTGAGTGGAGTGGGGATGGGTAAAGATGGATTTGTGTGTGCTTTTAGAGTGCTGTTGTAGGCGTGTTCTAAGATATTGAGCACGTCAATTCCTTCTGATAATTCCTGTAATGAATTTGTTAATTCGTCAAAGACAAAAGTATCATGAATGGGTGGATATGGAGATGGTTGAGATGGAGGTGGTTTAAGGTGATGAGTGAATGAAAAATGAGAAACTGAAGGAGGTCGAATTGTTGTTGACGACGATTGAGATTCTGTTTCAATTGACTGCTGGTGTTGAGCCAAAGAGTCGAGTTCGGCTGAACAGAAATGCATGAGACGTCGGGAGAATAATGCAGAGGGAGTTGGAATCTGCGGAGATTGGGATTGGTTTGCGGATTTAGCCCATCCACCAACGCCGTCTGCGATACCCATTGCATTATCCCTGATAAAATAGGCATCTTCGCCTACTTGAACAGACAGTGAAGTGTGTGGGTATGCATTGGTCGTTGACCGTGAGGATGAATGAAAGGTACGATGATGGCGGTGAGACTTGGGGATACCATAGGCTCCAACGTCCAACTGATAATTCAGTCGTTGTCTCTTTCTACTTCTTGATTGATCAGAGTGAGGAGTGGACCAAGACGACGATGAAGGTGTCTGGATGGGATTTGAGGTGATCTGGGGTGAAAAGGAGATCAATGCGGGGTGTAATGCAGGTGAAGGTTGGACATGAGTCAACGCTAATTGAGAATGCTGAGATTGTTTAGGTGCTGGTCTTGACGTCGATGAAGGTGTCGGTGGTTGAACTACTGCCAACGTCGACAGAGAATTAGAACGGACGCGGGGCAACACTGTCGAGTACAGCGACAGTCGCTTCATCGTTGTTGCAGTAAGTAGAAACCAAGGATTAATTACTATTTTTCTTTTCTTTTTACCCGAGATAATCCGACCCTGAAAGAAACACATGTAAACACTTTTTACCTTTTACAGACACCTCCATAAAACACCATGACAAGCAACCTTGAACATCGATTTAAGCATAGAGAAGGAGTTTAGAATCATCAGAAAATAGATTCAAACTGCTGGTGGTGTAGTGTTGTTGGGAAGTAGGTTTGGAGATGGGCGATGTAGTCACAATGAATCAAATAATTTACCTCGTAGATCAAATAGTATTGCATAAACCACTTGAAGTAACATCAATATGCGCAACATAAAGAAGGGAGACAGATTGGTTGTTCGTAAAAATCGTGATGGGCTTCGTTGACATTTGGGGATCGGCAGCGCCAACGTCAATTTTGCTCAAGCGCTCGCGATCAGAGAAGATGCCGACGTCTTGACATCCTTTCTTGCTACCAAGTTTAAACTTTAAAGGATACGGCATCACATATCTATATTGCTAGGATGTAGCGTTCATATATGGTTTTTAGTGCTCTTTAACTGATGATGCCAGTATTGTCATACCTGGATATATTCGAGGCGGTTGTATTCACCTTGATCTCATCTAGTCAAAACCATTGAATAGCAACACCATCTAACTTCTACTATACACACCCACAGTTTCTCTCTCATGCCTTCAAAGACACGGGTTGTGTACAGTGGCTGTGGTAATTCCAATTCCTTTAACTCATGTCTGCTGCGCGTGTAGCACGAGCCTTACCGTGCCTCCCGAGTTGTCCCTTCATTGCTCGAGCTCCGATTTTCTTTCATCCTTGTTCAATACTTAACGTCTAACATGCTTTCAATTCGAGATAAACAGAAGACCATAGAGTATCATAACTATAAAGTGATTCGGCGTCCCAGTCAGCGCCAGTCACCGGCAATCGGCACGCCCACCCTATAAGTAACCCTGCTAGTCCTTCGGAGTCATACTGACGACCTCTGACTGTATGGAAATACCAGGATGCACGATGCTAGATAATGCCGGTTATTACAGACTCACCCGAAGGCTCACGAGTCGTTTGACAGATTGACTCAGAAAGTCGAAATGGCCTCCAGAAGCTGGGTGAATGTGACGGGGATGGCCGGGGATTGGTACTGTTTGGCTGCGGCATCACGGCATCACCTGTTGGGTGTCCCTTGCGGCACGATTAGCATAGGCTTAAAACCTTGCAAGCATGTTCGAATACACGTTCGATGGAGTTTTAAGAGCATAGGGCGAGGCAAATCCCTCGCTTATTCCTATGTTTCGGCACTCATAGCCGCTAATCATCATCTAGAGCGCTTAAGCGCCGGTTCTCCTTCAACTTCTGGCTCGGCGGCTTGATTCTCGCATGAGCGACTAGCTCACCGCCTAGCAGCCGACATTACTCTTTCACTTATTTGTGGTGCTTCTATAAAAGCTTACCCTGCTTAACCTTTCGAGACATGTTGGAAGGGATACAAACGCGTTCTAAAAAAGGGCGAAGTTCTTGACTGACGTCTGATTTTGCGTCCCGTTTTCGGTATTGACCTTATCGGCGAACACTGAAAACACCCACTCGTTTATTTGCGCTCACTGTTTCTTTCAGGAACATTACGGCGTTATACCTTCCGCTTTTAGATGCTGCAAACTCGTCATAGGAGCGACGTCGACATAACTTGTAAGCGCCGGACTGCCTGAGAGTCACAGTCACCCATTCGCCTACTTTCACCTCGACCAGCCCAATCTGGACTAACATGACTATGTAGGCTTGGACCACTGGTACAAACCACTACTACGTCGCCCTCAGCACATTCCAATTCGACTACCTCGATACTTGTCTCTGATGACAATAAATAACTACACGAATGGCTCTCTCTCGTCGGTTGTAATGTTTATGAAGCCCCATACTAAGACGAACCCGATGTCTATTCACTCAGATAGCTTGGAGGTCAGAGATGAAGGCGGGTATATTCGTTAAAGTGATCCCTACATGCTCTAGATCTGTAGTATCTACTCTTCCGAATTATGATGCTGAGTGTCACTGGACACTTATTAGGCACCAATGGTGACGGGTGTGTAGTTGATACCGACGAGCTGGTTGCTGTAGGCCTTCTCGCAGCAGAAAAGAGCAGAACGCTGAAACCATTACATAAGTAAATCAATCCGAGGGAGAAATACGGCTGACTTACTAGTTAGCGCCGGTCCCCAGCACCGATACCAGTGATGGGGTTGCACTGGAGACCAATGACAGCTTGAATGGCGATTCCCACGAGTGCAGCAATGGCGCTCTCGCTGTAGGATCTTGGAGCGTTGACGGAGTTTCAGCACTGGAATGAGCCAAATGGTGGTGGCAATGATAGCGGTGGCGAGGAGGAAGACGGTGGCTGATTGATTCGGTTTGTTACGGGAGGTCTCGTGTGAAGAAGGCGTCGAACGGAGGGGTAATTCGAACTGAGGAAAGAAGGGCACTTCGATGGGGGTTTTATAGTTTTTTTGAAGGCAATGACACTTCCCTTATTATCGTTGGAGAGCCGAATGGGCTGTTCTTTTTCGAGTTTAACATTTCCTCGAGGCAAAGGGAAGTGCGAAAATGTGTGATGTGCTTCTTGTTCGGCCATTACCCTCCGAGGAAAAAAATCATGGAGAGGAAAAAATGAATGAAGTGCAATTAAAAGTACACTGAGCGCAATATTTGACGTGCCATCATAGCAAACATTTTCAATGGATTATTTTGAATAGAATACGTCCATGAGGCTCCCAACCTCCAACGGCGGTCGTAAAATTGTTTGCTTTTTGATATCATGGGCGTAACCTCATGGGGGCAAGAGCCGCATGATTTCTTCAGATGTTAGCGCCTGTTCAATCAACTACAATGAATTCATGCATTGAGAGCTTTTTCATTTTAATTTCTAACGAGCTCTTGAGTCCTTGTCCCCCAGCTTTGCGCTCTGGCATTTTTTTTGCAGCCACGAGCTTCGAAGATCAACACAACGGACGTGGGCAGATAGGAGAATAACTTCTACTCGCCCGTTCTTTGTCCTATGTACTTCCGACATAAGCTTTTACCTCATAAGGCTTGGATGACGCCTCCCATCACCGAATACGAAACAAACACACCAATAACAGAAGGCATCAACCTTGAATTTGAATTATCCATGACACCCTTGCTTGATACTACATAGCGCGCCTCAAAGCCTTCGGACCCTTCCATCTTTATAAAACTGCAGCACACATGGAGCACTGGCTTCAATCAGGAAACGACATGGTGTCGTGAGTCGTGACTCTCTAGGCTTTTTGGGGACCCGCTCGAACATTAACCAACCCTGCGGCCACCCATCCTCGTATAAAACAAGGCTAAAACTGACCAGATGCTAGTAAAGCCACCTTATTGTTAGCCCCACAGCACTCAACCCATCAGATATGTTTGCCAAAATCTTCGCTGCCGCCGTCCTCGCCATGACCGCCCTCTCGGCCTCAGCTCAACTACCACTCAGCTGCGACGTCGGTGAATTCACATGCTGCGACAGCTTCCAATCCCCCGGCAACTACGACGCCACCGCCATTGCTGAGGAAGTTGGTGCTAGCGCCCAGGACATCACTGGTCAAATGGGCGCCAAGTGCAACCCCAGCCCTGATACTAACTGGTACGTTGCACGCGCGGTCCTTGGTAACGTTTCTATACTTACCTTGTTTTTTTTAGTAACGCCTTTCTCGTCTACTGCAAGAAGAACTTCATCGAACAGCACATCGGTGTCAACTGCAAACCCGCCGCCCTCGATGCCTAAATTCCCCACCATACACGCCACAGTTCGGAATAGTAGATAGTATGGAGCATGTAGCAATCACTTGAACGAATATTCCCGCATTCACCTCTGATTATTGAGCGACTGGACTCGCATTACCCTCATGCTTGGCCTGGTCTCTATCACCTCTGTCGTCTTCAAGTTTATATCTGCGCAAAATATCATCAAAAAATTTACCTCGTCACTCGTGCTCAGAATCCCGGCGATGGCAGCATGAGTTACAAGATCATGAGGTTTAGGCGGGTCCACAGGACGACTCTGGTTGGGATGATGCGAGTTGCTGTGGTCGGTGAAAGAAATGAGATTGTCTTCAGTTTTGTGCAGAGCTAGATTGTGTCGGAAGAGTTTAATACAACACACATTCGCTTGCTACGTGCATATTAGCTTGTAATTTTATCGGGCTGAGTCGAGAATTCTTGAGGTCCTTGCTTGAGCGTATATTTAGAGTAGGGGTTGGACGCGGACGTTTCACTGAACAATTCGCCGAGAGCGGCCGCACTCTTGTGGATATCATCGATGCGTGGCTTGATTTCTTTCTTGTAGAGATCTACTGATGACTCTGAAGATCCTGCTAGGGGACATGATGTCAGTTCGAAGGTTAGACGACCAACCAGGGAAACCAAATTCCCACCCTGCACCAAATATAGACAGTGACTCGAATGGGCCAATGATGACGCGTGACTGGCTTGAATTTTAATGAGCTTCCGGTATCGATGGCTCAGAGCGTTCAATCGTACCTCTTATCATAGTCCGAGATTCTTCACTTCAATGTCGGATCCAAATAATCAGGTCGTCCCAGGCTCAAAGAGCTCTGGTGGGTACGCTTTTAAACATGTTCAAACGCTCTTGCTGATGCCTTGATTTCCCGTCAATAGCTAAGAAAGAGGCGAAGAGATTGGAGAAAGAAGCCAAGCTTGCTGCGAAGCAGGCAAAGGCACCTGTCAATCCTGCTACAGTTCAAGATGGGGCTGACAAGAAACCCAAGGCTGAGAAGAAGAAAGAGGAAGTTGAGGAGGTGTTTGTGAATGCTACTCCGAAGGGGGAGAAGAAGGGTATGTTCAGTTCTCCGTCCCATCTCTGTGTTCTATACTTGAACAGGTGCCTGTTGATACTTAGATATGAGCCAGCCTATGGCGGCTGGATACAACCCCATTGCTATCGAGTCGTCTTGGTATGACTGGTGGCTCGCCCAAGGATTCTTCAAACCTGAGTTCGTTCAACCTTTCGTTCAGGCTAACATGCAGCCTGGAGATGAAGACAAAAGAGAGGCATTCGTCATTCCATGCCCCCCTCCAAATGTGACCGGCAGTTTGCACATTGGCCATGGTTTGACTGTTGCTATTCAGGATTGTTTGATGCGTTGGTGCGTATTCTACTTATTGCTTTACGCGTGTTAATTCATGCTAAATTCAATTTATTTACAAGGAACCGCATGAGCGGCAAAAAGGCCCTGTTCATCCCTGGTTTTGACCATGCTGGTATCTCAACACAGAGCGTCGTGGAGAAGAGGCTGTTCAAGACCGAAAAAAAGACCAGGCATGACTTGGGACGCGAGAGGTTTTTGGAGACTGTTATGGATTGGAAAAACGAGTGAGTCATATCAGTCATTAATTGCATTTTTTGGAAGTTGACTCGCTACGGGTGTAGGTACCAAACCAGAATCACGAACCAGTTGTATAGGCTTGGTGGTTCCTACGATTGGGACCGCGTCGCGTTCACCATGAACCCTGTACGCTTTACACCTCCACCTCTTCCGTCTTGATCCTCACGCAGAACCGCAGTCTCTGTCAAAAGCCGTCGTCGAGACGTTCTGCCGTCTGCACGAGCAAGGCATCATCTACCGCGCCAACCGACTCGTCAACTGGTGTGTCAAGATGAACACCACTCTCTCTAATTTGGAAGTCGACCAGAAGGAACTCAAGGGAAGGACCTTCCTTGACGTCCCCGGATACGAGAAGAAGGTTGAATTTGGCGTGCTTTGGAGGTTTGCGTACAAGGTCCAGGGAAGCGGTACGTTCGTTTAATATGTGTTGTATAGAGGTGAGGTTGACGGACTTTACGGACAGACGAAAAGATCATTGTTGCTACAACGAGACCAGAGACTATGCTCGGAGATTCTGCTGTCGCTGTCCATCCTGATGATGAGCGTTACAAGGTATGTCTCTTTCCATTCTGCTTTCCTCGACTATTTGACTGATGCTTGTGCTTTTGCTAGCACCTCCACGGCAAAATGCTCGTTCACCCCTTTATCCCTACTCGCAAACTCCCCATCATCACAGACAGTATCGCCGTTGACCCCACCTTTGGTACCGGAGCTGTCAAGATCACTCCTGCACATGATCCCAATGATTATGAAGTCGGTGTTAGGCATAACCTCGAGTTCATCAACATCTTGAACGACGATGGAACACTCAATGCGAACGCTGGCGAGGACTGGAAGGGAATTAAGAGGTTTGACGCGAGGAAGTTGATCGTGGAGAAGCTTGATCAGCTCGGTGTTGGTGAAGGCTGGAGCGAGAATGAGATGCAGGTCCCGGTGTGCAAGTGAGTCGCGTCATTTTTTTGGCGCGTGATGACGGGGTTTACTCATCCAATTCGAAATCTAGTAAATCCGGAGATATTATTGAACCCGTACTGAAACCTCAGTGGTGGGTGAATTGCAAGCCTTTGGCCGAGGAGGCTATCAAGGTATTTTCCGCTGTGTCTCCTCATCTTTATCTCCGTTTTTGACACCTTGCTATAGCGCACCCGAGCTGGTGAACTTACTATCAACCCTAAGCAATCCGAGAACGAGTGGTACAGGTGGCTCGAGGGTATCCAGGATTGGTGTATCTCCCGTCAACTCTGGTGGGGTCACCGTTGCCCAGCATTCTTTGTCCGCGTCACTTCCCCTGCTTCTGCCATTGAGGCTTTGAGCCAGGATCAGAACGACGGCAAGTGGTGGGTTGTCGGAAGGGATGTTGAACAGGCGAATGAGAGGGCTGCAGAGTTAGTGAAGAAGGTTGAAGCTGAGAAGGGGTTGTCTGGCTTGACGTGGGAGATTGAGCAAGATGAGGATGTGCTTGATACCTGGTTCTCAAGTGGTCTTTGGCCATTTAGCATTGTTGGCTGGCCAGAGAAGGTGTGTTTCTTCACGGTTGCTTTACTCGGGGAGTTGGTACTGATTTGTTTTCCACTTTTTGTTTTGTAGACCCCAGACTTTGAAAACTTCTACCCCTCCACCATTCTCGAGACTGGATGGGACATTTTGTTCTTCTGGGTCGCGCGCATGGTGCTGCTCGGCGTCTATCTCACCGACAAAATGCCATTCCGCGAGGTTTACTGCCACGCTATGGTTCGTGATGCCCATGGACGCAAGATGTCCAAGTCTCTCGGAAACGTCATCGACCCCGTTGATGTCATTGAGGGTGTTGGGTTGGAGAAGCTTCACGAGAAGCTGCTGGAGGGTAACCTTGACGAGAAGGAGGTGGCCAAGGCCACGGCAGGTCAGAAGAAGGATTTCCCTAAGGGTATCCCTCAGTGCGGTACCGATGCTTTGAGGTTTGCACTTTGCGCTTACTCTGGTGGAGGTATGCTCTCTCGTCCTTTCGCAGATCGATGACAGGGATGCTGACTATGCTTTCATTGATTTTTAGGACGTGACATCAACTTGGAGATTCTGCGTGTGGAGGGATACAGGAAATTCTGCAACAAGATCTTCAACGCTACCAAGTTTGCTATGCTCAAGTTGGATGAGACCTTTGTCCCCGAGCCTACGGCCAAGGTACGTTGACTAATCGTTTCTTTGCATGATCCATTCAACTCATGTACCGACGATGACGGTAGCCTACTGGTAACGAATCCCTTGTTGAGAAGTGGATCCTCCACAAGCTCAACATTGCCGCCACCGAAATCAATACCCAGCTTGCGGAGAGGAACTTTATGGCCGCAACCAATGCCGCTTACAACTTCTGGTTGTATGAGCTTTGCGACGTCTACATCGTGCGTACCCTTTCTTCTGTTTACCTTGGATAGTTCTAACGATGCAATGAATCTGAACAGGAAGCGATGAAACCCATGACCGACGACTCCGCCCCTGCCGTTACCAAGAAGTCTGCTCAGCAGACTTTGTATACCTGTCTTGATTACGGTCTTCGCCTTCTTCATCCCTTCATGCCCTTCGTTACAGAGGAATTGTGGCAACGTCTCCCTCGTCGCCCTAATGACTCGACGCCTTCGATCATGGTTTCCCAATACCCTTCGAATGTGAGTGGCCTCCCCGTTGCGCCTCGACAAATGAGGATTACAAGTCTGATGACTTTCTTTAGGACGCCGCATTTGTGTTTGAGGACGCGGATAAGTCGTTTGACCTCGTCTTTACCACTCTGAAGGCTGGAAGATCACTAGCTGCGTCGTATACCCTGCAGAGCGATATCCAATGTGAGTTAACTGCAAATTCTTTTTGTTTCTTCTATTCAATTTGTCTCTTTCCCCACACCAGTCTATATCCAAGTTGGATCAGAGCAAGAGGCCGAATTGTTCAAATCTCAAGTGCCAACCATCGTTGCGCTTACCAAGGGCTGCAAGAGCGCCCAAGTTGTGAGGGCAGCTGGTGATGTTCCTCCTGGATGCGGAAGCAGTGTTGTCACACCCTCTATTCTCGTGCACACTCTTGTTCGGGTTCGTGAATCCTTTATTCACTTCTCTCTTCAGTTGCTGAAATCATTCTTTGATATTTAGGGTCTTGTCGATCTCGATAACGAGATCTCGAAATGTGATAAGAAGCTTGATCTTGCTCGTCTCGGCCTACAGAAGATTACCAAGTTTGAGACTCAACCTGACTATGAGTCGACTGTTCCTGCTAATGTGCAGGCAGCTAATAATGAAAAGGTTTGTCTTTGTTTGCTCTTCAAGTTGATGGAGCACCTGCTGATTGAGATTCTTGTTATTTAGAAAAAGACTTTGGAAGCAGAGATTGCTACATTGGAGCGGTCCAAGAATATGTTTGTTCAACTTAAGTAAATAGATTTAGATCATGGTTGTCTGATGGTCCTATTTTACTATACCATTTCAAATTGTTTGGTGTGGGGGGTGACCTGTGACCTCCCTGACAAATTTGTGTTCTTGTCAGATCAGGTGGGGACCTGTGACCATGTCATATTTCATTGGCAGGTTGGGTGTTCAGGTTTTGAACTGGTGATATGGTATGGCCATATTTGGCAGAACTTCTCACTCTCCCCTGACTACCCTAGGGAGTTCCTAGGGACTCATAAGACTCTCTACAGACTCTCTACAGACTTTTCACATATTTGCTCAAATTTACTTTTCTGACATCATAAGCCAAAGAGAGGTATACAGACTCCCTACAGACTCTCTACAGACTCCCTACCAAGTCAGTAGGGAGTCTGCATCAGCAAACCCTGGCTATGCTATGTAGTGTTATGTAGTGCTGTAGTAAGGGTACCCATTTAGGTAGCATGCTCTCACAGATCTGTAGCACTACATAGCACTCCCTTCATGCTATGTAGTACTATAGAGTACTCTTAGGGTGCTACAGACCACTATGAAGTGTGTATCCAGATTCTGTAGAATAACCAAATGGCACTCAGAAAGCTCAGAAATCAGACTTGATAAACAAATAAAAGTTAGATAGAAAAAATTGTATTTTTCAAACTACATACAATACATTGAAAATATAAGCAGCTAATGTATCTATCAAAAACATGCAGTGTTGTCACAAATGAAAAGAACAGACTACATAAACAGAAAGAGACAGAGGGATGTTGAAAACTCAGAAACAGAGTCAGCAAAAGGAATTGTAGGAAAGAGAGGGACAGTTATCAATGCAACAATAGTTTGGGATGAAGAAGGGTAGGGAAAGAAGTGTAAATAGGGGAGGCAGGGAAGGGATATGTTGAATTGCTGTTCAGTTGAAATATAAGTAAAATAGAACAAGGACAGAAGCAAGAGAATGTACCAGCATCTCTCAAATCTGCCACCTTGTCACCAAATACCTGTCATATCTGTGAAACACTATTAAAACATTGTTAACAACATCCAATTTACCATCATGACATACAAATATACCATCTTATAGGACCACCTTTTAGTAGCAAAGCAAGTGAACCATGTGAAGATGTTTTGGGACAGTGGTGGTTGAAGAGAAGAGTGTATGCACTTAGAATGTCAAACCACAAATGAATTTTCAACTGTATTTGTCATCATTTCACACATGTGGTCCAAAGTGCCCAAAAAACAAAGTCACAAGTAAAATCAAACAATTTGGTTTCGTTACATAATCACCACATGATCACCACATGACTTGAACTTGAACTAAGAACTTGAACTTCAGACTGTGTTGTGATATTTCAAAATAAGTCCTTGTAATGTAATATTAAGATATCATTTTTCATCTTTGTTTTTATTTCTATTATAATAGCTTATATTAAGTTAATGATTTAAATATTATTTGTAGTAGTCCACAATTATTAATTAGAACATGTATTTACAGCAGAAAGAGACCTACTCATACAGTGACAGACAAAACCCTTTCAATGTTTTGCACTTTTGGAAAGAAGGATGAATAACTCAACAACCAGACAAGATAAAATCACGAAATTTTAAAGGTAGGTAGACTTGCATGTGAGGTATCCAAATATATACACATCATTATGTAATCATGATTTGTTCCTGTACAATAAATCATTTTATCACCTCACATCATTGAAAGGGTTTTGTCCCTCACTGTGCAATCATGTGATTTTGTTGATTATGAACAAATACAGCCAAATAAAATCACATGACTTGCTTCTAAATAGTATATATACTCAAGTACTTTACATCTCATGCCCTACAGAGTCTGTAGGGATTTACATGGATTACAGTTCCTACCAAATCAATGGGAGTCCCTAGGGACAGCAATAATCTGTAGGGAGTCCCTAGGGACTTTACAGCCATTTCAAGCCAAATATGACAATTAAATAGGAATAGAGAGTCAACTCCCTAGGGACTCCCTAGGGTACTCAGGGTAGAGTGTAAAGTACTTGTATTTGGTGATGACAAACCCCTGTGATCTGTAGGTAATCACTGATTCACCATCAACTCAACAATGATCACACCAAAATATGCCTTCATGTGAAGCCTCTACAGATGCGAAAAAGCTATATAAGGTCTCAAAAAAAAAGAATTGGATATAGTACATGGTCTTTTATTTATATGTAACTTTACTTTTGCTTAGAATCACATCCAAATTACACAAATAAATCATTTGTAAATATCATACTTTATTACTTTTTAATAACTTAACCAGTTCCTCATACATCTCCAGTTGATCCTGAAGGTGGTGGATTCTCTCTTTGAGATCACTGCACCCCTCACAGCTTGGCTTTGTATATTTAGTGGATGAGAAGGCCTTGTTTTCTGAACCACTTTGTGAACAAGAGCTAGTTAGCTTTAATTAGCAATAATTCTATAAAAGTTGAAAGCACAATGAACTCTTCTAGCTTGAGTATTCTCTTATCCAAGCTGATCCTCCTTTCTAACCCAATAATGCTTTCAGCATTTGTTGTTTCAAGCCCATTTTCATCTGGTTCAAAGCATAATGCTAACTGAACCCACTTCATGTTTGGCTGGGAAGAAAATCTTTGCTGTTTGTGAGTTTGTGGGCTTGGTGAAGGAGATTTGGGTCACTTCATGATGATGATGATGATGATAAGTGATGATAGGGATAGGGGAACAAACAAGTAAAAGAAAAAAAATCAGAATTATGGATGAGTATTTGATGCACAACAATTTATAACATGTCAACACAGCATTGCAACAGCTAGAAAATGTGATTTGATTTATTGAGTCCCAGATCTTCAGCCCTACAACCAGTTGTAATTGGAAATTCAAAAAAAAAAAAAAAAGTAAGAAGACAATTGAATGTTGCATTACCCATGTCTGAGTCCACAGACATGATGTCTTCATCTAAATATCTCAAGTTGTATCTGCCCTCACAATCAGCAAGCATTGTTGAGATGCTCAAGTTTCAATTACCACCACAATTGCCATCTGATACTCCACATTGCCTGGCCAAGCCTTTTATTTCCACATCTCCACCAACAACTGTCAGTCCACAGTCTGCAATTCAACTTCCAACCCCTGCAGACAATGTTGTATTTGAGCTGTACCAAAGGGTCATTCAATTTGATGGTTCTGAGGTTGATGTTCAGTCAATCATCTGTCCCCAGGAAACCCAGACCCACACAAGATATCCTTTAGAGCTGGTTCTTTACTGGAACAAGATCATTGAATGCCAAAAGCATCAGAGCACATGGTCAAGAGTGGTCACTGGAGGACTTTACTCTAGCCCAAATGTTTCAGCTGAGCCTTGGCTTATCAGCTCAATTAAGTTTCTTACTAAAACTAGTAGAGAATGTTATTTTTGGTGTAAAATGAGGCTCAGCTGAGGCTCAGTTGAGCTCTCTGCCAAAATTAACTGAGCCTCAGCAAAGTAAACTGAAACTAACAACTGAGGGCTCAGCTGAATCTCAGCTTATTAGTTATAATTTTAATAGTCATGTAACTTATATTGACTATTTACCACCTGAGGCCCAGCTGAGGTTCAGCTGAGGTTCAGCTGAGCTGGTTATTATTCTGCAATCTCTTAAATAGCAAGAGTACTGTCTTAATGTACTTAATATATTTCTGTATTTATTCATTCTATTGATACATGTAGATATTGATTTTCTGTGATTCACCTGTCTTCATTGCAATTACCTATATTTTTGTATTCTATTTTAGTCAGTTAGGTACTTTGGATTTTTTCTTCAGCTCTCTATTAGTATCACAAATTCTACTCTTTTATCTCTTCCCTATCCTGTACCATCATCTCTCCTTGTAATATATACTGAACTATCACACTTGCTCTCTACTATCAAACAATACCATCAAGCAACTCTCTTATACCTATCAAAGTTAGAGATCTACCATACCAACACCTTACCAAGCTTGAACTTTCAACATCCCTAACCAAGGAGTGGCTCTCTGACAATCACAAAGATGCTATGCTTCATGCTCTGGAGCGAGTACTAGAGACATCAGAAGAATATGCTGGGAATGTTACATTGTCTTTTCCTTCCTCCTCTTTTCTCTATCTTATCTTGTACCATCACTCCTTCTTATCTTATCATCATGTACTATCATCTCTCTTTGTACTTGTAGATCGCCTTATCTCTCTTACCTTTTCCTTCTCACCCCACTTCTGTTCCCGCTGTCGCCCCACTCTTATCTCCTACCTCTGACTCATCTCCTTACTCATCTCTCTCACACTTATGACTCATTCCTTATTGTATTCTCATGCTCACTCTGTTATGACTCCTATTCTGACTCATGGACTTCACACCTTATCTACTTGGTGTTTACACGCACAGCCTCTTAGATAGCTATATAAACCCTGTAGTTTATACCCTTGTTCTTTAGCTAGTTCTTTAACTTTGAATAGAACAACAACTTCTACAACGATCTTACTCTTCTTACTCTCTTCTAAGACAATACCAGCATAGCATGCATACGCAGTGGCATTCTTAGAATGATACTCAAACTCTATCGCACGACCGAACCGACTCCAACTAGCTCAAAGGCCTTAACCGCAAGTGCCTGTCGGGCTACTGTAACAAAAGAACTAGCTGCCCCAAAGTACACCGTCCGTAGTTTACGAGACGGCACCCCTCATACAAAACAGCAACCCAGAAGAAGAAAACCAGCACCAAACCATGATCAGGAACCTCCAGCCAAGCCAACTCCCCTGTATCGACTAGCAGCAGAGGATTACGATTCCCTATCAGAAAGAAGAAACCTTGGGGAAAACTAGAAACGTCCAAGAAAGAACAACAGAAGACCAACAAACCCCTCTCCGAACCAGACCCAGAAACCAAACAAGAATCCCAGACCAACGAACAAGAAGAACTTGACACTCCTGTATCACCCAGTGAACCGAAAGAATCCCCGGAAACTCCAGAACTGACTGAAACCACGAAAAAACCAGAAGAAATCCCAGAGACACCAGAAGAACCCTTGAAAGAACCTGAACAACCCCTTGACATTTCTCTTGCCCTCAGCCAACCAATTGAACCATACAACCCCAGAGAACTGGACTACACTATCACCAGAACCCCAGTCTTTAGCACCGAAATCCCTTCATTCTCTACCAGTATGGCAACTGCAACTCTCACTCAGCCCCCAGGAGGCCGCTCTGCCTCTTCTTCAAGACCTGGAGGAGCTGTCCAAGATCGTTCCCAGAGAGGACTCTCGGGACCACCTGGAGGAGACCCTCAACCTGAAATCGACGATGAAGGACAAGGCGACCCCGATCCTTCAGGTAACCCTGACCCCGGTAATGGCCCACAAGATGATCCAGCTGCAGAAGCATTCAAAAACGCCCTGAAGAAAGAAGTCAACCTTGGTGCGCCCGAGAAGTTCACAGGAGACCGCACCAAGACCAAACATTTCATCACTGAATGCCAATCCTATCTCCACATCAATTGACACATCTACAGCAACAGTGACCTAAAGATTGCCTTTGTCTTGTCATACTTTGCTGAAGGACCAAAGGGAGATAGAGAAGCAATGGATTGGAAACACTGCTTTCTCGCTGGGAAGTTTGATGAAGCCCAAAGAAACAGGACCACAGTCTCCTATGGAAGGTTCCAAGACTTCCTTTGAAAATTTAATGAAGACTTCGCTCCATGACTTGGACACGACCATGCAAGGAAAGATCTCAAGAACATCCAACAAGAAGGGAATGTCAAATCACACAACACTGCCTTCAAGAACCTCATGATCACTGCAGGCTATGCCTTCCCTCACACCGACCCTGACAATGACCTCGATCTGATGGAAGACCTGCTGATCAGAATCTATCAAGACTCCCTTAAGAAACTGATCTTGGACAGAATTTGCAACAATGGATACAACCCCTACACCCTGAAGGAGTGGATGGACTGAGCAGCCAAAGTGGATGCCCATTGGAGGGAATCTTTCCCTTTCCCATTCAACAAGAAACCAGCCAAACGCTTCACCTCTAACTGTTACAGTAGCTCAACGGGCGCTTGCAGTTAAGGCCTTAGAGCTTGGTCAGGTCGGTCGGAGAAGTCGGGTTTGATATTCTGATCAGAATATAAGTTCGAGTTATCGTACTAAGAATGCCACTTCAAGAGTCGCTCAATGGTATTGTCTTAGTAGAGAGCGAGTTGAGAAAGAAGCAGTAGAAGTTATCGTTCTATTGTAGTTAAAGAACTAGCTAAAGAACATGGGTATAGCTACTGGGTTTATATAGGTATTACAGGCGGTCTGTGCGCGAAGGGATATGAGTCTGTATGAGTAGAGATAACAAGTCAGAGGAAGTATGACTAGTAGAAAGAGTCATAAGTAAGAAGGAAGAGTAAGTATGAGTCGGGGATGAGTCAAATAGGAGTCAGAGGAAAGATGAGTCAAAGGTAGGACCGAGATAAGATAATGGTGGATCATGTGGTGAAAGATAAGATAAGTGGTCACGTGACAAAAGATAAGATAAGGTCACGTGGAAGAAAAAGGGAAGAAAGTAAAGAAAAGATGAACGAGATATAAGTACATAGAGAGATGATGGTACACTAGTAGGTAATAGGAGAAAGTCGTAACATTACCCCCGTATCAAGCCTGAATGTCCTCATTCAGGTGCAAAGGTTATGGTCGGCATCGGCGCCCATGTCATCGTCGTAGTAGCCGCCGTAAAAGTCTTCAGAGGTGTCTTCCCATTTGGAGTCATGGGTGACTCTAAATTTGCCGCTTCCTTTGTTCCAGTTGCAGCGGTGTTTCTTGTCCCATTCGATGTCTTCTTTGTAGGGTTGAAGGCGGTCCCAAGGGTTGGAAGAAGTAGAGGAGGAGGTCGACGAGACCTTTTTCTTGCCCTTCTTCGCACTTTTATTTGCAAGGTGTTGGGGGCAGCTGAGCGCAAGGTGTCCGGCTCCGTGTTTTCCGCAGCTCCAACATTTGTTATGGGGGCAATTTTCCCGGAAATGGTCGAGGTTGGGGCACTTTCGACAGAGGTTGAGTCCTCGTTTCATGAGTACGAGGGTATTTGCTTTGGTTTGGGGGTCGAGGTTGTCAAGGGTAGAGGAAGGGGAGCGGAGAGCGAGCGTTTCGAGGGACAGGGCTTGAGGAGAGGCTATGGTATAGTCAAAGTAGAACCCTTTATTTTTAGGGAATTTGTAGACCCCGTTAGGTTTCTCGTTGGCATACTTCTTCCTTTGTTCGTCGATGAGGGAGATGATGCTGAGTCGGTAGTCAGGATTGTTGAGGTGTTCTTGGCAGAACTGCTCAAACTTGTTGTAGCCGACTTCCCATAGTTTGGACACAGCTTCTTTATGAGCTTTTATTTGAGAGTTGAGACTGATAACGGTTTCGAGGTGATTAGAGATGATGGTGTCCATGTCGCGGATGGGGTCGAGATGCTTTTCGTTGAAAGGCAATTTCCAGTTGAGGGCGTCGTAGTCTTCTTTGGTGCGGAATATGTCTACGAATTCTTGGAAAGTGATGGTAGTGCTCGAGCAAATGGAGCTAGGAGCGTCGGAATGGAGAGGGGAGGACATATTTGGGGAAAACGTTGGTGGTTCGGTAAAAGACCCTTGTGAGGGGGGGAGGATGTGGACGGATTTGGGAGAAGTTGATTTAGAAGAAGGTTCTTCTTTGGCGATGAGTTTAAGGAAATCCGAGAGAAATTTCTCTTGTTCTTGGGGAGTGGCAGAGGTAGGGGTGGTTTTGAAAGAAGCAGAGGAAGAGGAGAAAGAAGGCATGTTAATTTGAAGTGGCGTTGAAAGGTAGCGAATTTGCTGAGGGAGAAATCAAAGTTTGTGTCTTCTTTTATATTGTTGTAAGATATCAGGGGTGTTGGCTAGATCTTTTTCGGGGACCCAGAGATCTGACATTGAGTCATAGCCTTTCCAGGATACATAATATTGCCTTTTTGGTGGTTTCCCTTTGTGTTTCTGAATGCGCTCCACTTCGTATTCTTCTTCTCCTTCGATAAGGTCAGGCGGTGGTTGAGGGAAATTTGGACCATGTTCGGGAGTTTCGTTGTATGGGGAGAGAAGGGTGGCATGGAAGACGTCATGGATTTTCCAGTGGGGTGGGAGAGTGAGACGATAGGTTACTGGTCCCAGTATTTCGGAAATGGGAAAAGGTCCTTCGCGTTTGGTGGAAATTTTCTTATTATGTCCGGTCTTGAGATTTCTAGCATCGAGCCATACTTTTTGTCCGAGTTTGAATGGAGTGAAAGGGTGCTTGCTGTTGTTGATCATTCTGTTTCTGGCGAATGTGTGAGCGGCGATGGCTTCTTGGCGCATGTTGAGAAGAGAAGCAAGTTTCTTATCAACAGTAGGAAACACTGTGTGCTCGAAAGCGATCGGAATTTGAGTGGGGTTGGTTCCTAGCATTAATTCGAATGGGGAGTGGCGGCGATCAGAGTGTCGGCAATAGTTATGAGTGAATTCGAGCGTAGGTAATGCGTCTGGCCAGGATTCAGGGTTATTGATGCAGTAAATGGATAAGTAGGTCTCGATTTCTTGATTGTAGTGTTCAGTGGTTCTGTCAGTTTGGGGGTGATAAGCAGTGGATAGTTTAGATTCGATGTTGAGGAGTTTTAGGAGTTCTTTGAAGGCTTGGGCAGCGAATCTGGGGTCGCGATCGGAAGTAATAGAGTCTGGGAGACCGAAACGTTTGTAGAGATTGTCAAGTAAGAGTTTGGCGACTCCTTCAGAGGTAATAGTTTTCGTGCAAGGTAGGAGAATTACCCCCTTTGTAAGGCTGTGGTCCACCACAGATAGGATTGAGTCATAATTGGACGAGGGTGGTAGGTCGGTGATCAAATCCATGGAGGTCTGGGCGAAGGGTTTCAGGGATTTAGGAGCAGGAATGGGAATTAGAGTGGGTTTTGTCGGGTTCCGGTTAATCTTAAATTGCTGACAGATGGCGCAGCCTTTGACGTAAGATTTGACGAACTGTCGCATTCCAGGCCACCAGTGAGCGGTGGAGATAGAGTTGAACGTTTCAAGCTCTCCGGGGTGTCCGGCGGAGATAGTGTTGTGGAAATGCATAACAATAGATCTTCGGAGGTTGTCGTCTTTAGGAACGTAAACCTTATCTTTATAGAACAATAGCTTTCCGTGGTCTCCTTCTTCGAAGGACCAATCGTTTAGGGTGGTTCCGGAGGTAGCATTAGTGTTCTGCAATAGGGTTTCCAGAGCTTCCATGGCGTTTTTGTCCAATGGTTTGGCATTAGCAATTTGTTTCTGAAGTTCCATATCAATGAGGTTAATGAATAGTAAGTCTGGGAGCATGGTAATGTCTGTGTTTTCTTCGTTGGCTCCTTCGGGGATAAGGTTGGGTCTTCGTGAGAGTGCATCGGATTGAATCATTTTATGACCTGGGGTGTGGACTAGTTCGATGTCGAATTCGGATAGGATGAGGAACCATCGTGCTTGTCTTTGGTTAAGGTTCTGTGGGGAACGCCAATACGTGAGATTTTTATGGTCTGAGAGTATGGTGGTCGTGTGAGGTGATCCTTGGATGTAGTGTTTCCATTCTTCTAGTGCTCGGATGATCGCGAGAAGTTCTCTGTCGAAGATTTGATAATTTTGTTCGGCTGGAGAGAATGATCGGGATAGGAAACATATGGGGTGGCGTTTTCCGTTGGAATCGGTTTGAGTAAGGACAGCACCATAAGCGTATTGAGAGGCGTCTGCTTCGATCTGGAAAGGTTTATTTAGATCGGGCATAGCGAGTACTGGTTCTCGGCTGAATCGGTCCTTAAGGTTGTCGAATGCAGCTTGATGAACTTCGGTCCAAATAAAGGGTTTATCTTTACGGAGTAGATCGTTTAATGGTCGCGCGATGTCAGAGTAGTGACAAATGAATTTTCGATAGAAGTTTCCAAAGCCCAAGAACGATCAGACTTGTTTGAGGGTTTTAGGTGCTGGCCAATCTTTGATTCCTGCGAGTTTGGCAGGGTCCATGGAGATCTTGTTGTGTTCGATGATGAATCCTAGGTAGGCGATTTTGGTTTTATGGAATTCACATTTTTCTGGTTTCAGGTATAGGTCGTTTTCTTTCATGATCTGGAGTACTTCTTTGGAGTATTTCTCTAGATCTTCTTCGTTGGTGGCGTAGATCAAAACGTCGTCCATATAAATGATGATGTAACCATTTTCGACTTGAGTAATGAAGATGTTGTCCATCATGGACTGGAACGTTGCCGGGGAATTGCAGAGGCCAAAGAACATGACGAGGGGTTCGAAGAGGCCATATTTAGTTTTGAAGGCAGCCTTCCATTCATCTCCTTTCTTGATGCAGACGTTGTTGTATCCCCAACAGATATCAAGTTTGGTGAAAAACTTGGCTCCACGGAGTTTATCCATGAGATCAGTCACAAGCGGTAAGGGATAGGCGTTTTTGACAGTTCCTTCGTTTAGATGTCGGTAGTCTTGGCATGGTCGAAGTTTTCCGTCCTTCTTGGCGACATAGAAGAATCCGGACGCTTGTGGTGAGTTACTTTCCTGAATCGTACCTTTTTCCTTGTGTTCTTCGATGAACTTCTTGGTTGCTTTGTCTTCTGCTGGATTTAGAGGGTAAATCTTGGTAGACTTGGGAACGAAATCGGGTTTGAGCTTAATTTCGTGATCCCAAGGTTTATTGGCTGGCAGGGTTGAGGACGCTTCTTCGCTGAAGACAGAGATCCAGGGATGATATTGAGGGGGAATTAATTCCAGAGGGTCGACGTTGTCAGATTCTTTGTTAAACTTCTGGGCGAAGGCTTGGGAATGAGTCAGGGTGGTGTTGATCCAGATGTTTTCGGTTTCTTCAGTTGGTCCTCCCTCGATGTAGGAGATAACCAGGTCGTTGGTCGTGGTTTCAGAGGTTTGTTTTGTGGTTGCGTTTTCTCCAAGCATTTTCTTTACTTGAAGTTCCAGGTTCGCTATAGCGAATTCGTCGATGATAATAGAATCGGTGGGGTCCCAATCGGGTATCGGGTTCAATGTTTCGGTCCGAGCAAGATCTTGGTCAGGTTCTTCGATTATCGGGGATCACCAGTTCAGGGAAGCATTCTTCCAGTCGATCTTGGGGTTCGTTTCTTGCAGCCAAGGTAGTCCTAATATAATCTTCTGCCTTCCTAGCCCAGTTACTAGGAGGTTCGTCTTCTTGATCTTATCGTAGATCTTCATATTTACAGTTGTTCGGTGGGTAATGGTCCCAGTCTTGTTCGGGGTCCCATCAATGTTTCGTACTCGGATCGGGGTTTTAAGAGGGGTAAGAGGGAGTTTAAGAGATTTTGCGAATGATTGGTCGATAAAGATGCCTGCAGCTCCGGAGTCGAGGAGTGCATGAGAAGAAATGGGTTCGGCAGTTCTCAGTTGTTCACACTCGATAGTCACAGGGACAGAAAATGATTCATTGTGAGCTATTAAAGCGGAACATACTGATACATGGGGTTTTGACGTCAATCCAAAACCCTTCAGGCAAAATCCTCTTCTTGTATTTCATTCTGGAATTCGGCTTGTTCTTCCTCGGTCATTCCGGCATAGAGACTGCGGATATGTTTGACGAAGTCCTTTGGAGTACGGTTCGTGATGTTGGTGGGAGTCGGGTTCAGTTTGTTCGTGGAAATACCAGTGTTTCGGGTAGGGCAGTTCTTAGAAATGTGTCCGTTTTGTTGGC
Source organism: Panaeolus papilionaceus (assembly GCA_015501605.1). Classification (NCBI taxonomy): domain Eukaryota; kingdom Fungi; phylum Basidiomycota; class Agaricomycetes; order Agaricales; genus Panaeolus; species Panaeolus papilionaceus. The sequence goes on from JADNRZ010000017.1 coordinate 1,078,001, forward strand.
AACGGAAGCACGCTCCTTTCTTCATCAAATCATCGCGTTCGGTTTCGGTAAGATTGATCTGTTTGGCCTTGAATCGGAATCCCATGCAGTTGGAGTTATTCGGTCTAACAGACCTGTTGCTGGAGAAGCCCTTGTTGGTTTCTCTCCAGATGGCGTCTGCTTGAGCGGCTCGGTTCATCCATTCCATAAGGGTAACTGGTGCGTCTTTCTCTCGGCGGAGTTGGTCAGCAAGGGGTTTGTTAAGGGACAGTCGATATTCCTTGATTAGCTTGCATTCATAAGGGTCTGGTGCTCGTCCAGTCGGGGTGTTAGGGATGGGGTACCCAGCTTTGATGAGCATATTCTTGAAGAGGGTGTTATGAACGTCAGCTGATCCTTTTTGTTTAAGGAAGGTGATATCTTCGTCGGTGGTTTCCGAGCTGAGTTTGAGGGCGAATTCGTTCCTGAGTTTAAGGAGGAAATCTTTGAGTGAGCCATAAGAGATTACTCCGGTGTTTTGGGCTTGAAGGAATGCAGTGTTGAGGAATCCTCGCTTCCATTCTAAGGCTGATCTATCTTCGTTTGGTCCTTCTCCAAATAAGGAAAGGACGAAGGCGATTTGTTTGTCGTCGGTGTCGTAAATGTGTTGGTTAATGAAGAGATAAGCCATACAATCTGTGATGAAGTGCTCGACCTTAGATCGATCTCCTGTAAACTTTTCGGGTTGACCAATATTGAGTTCCTTTCTGTTAATGTTAGCGATCGGGATTCCTTGTTGTCCTCCTTGGGGTCCAGGGGATCCGGGAGGGCCTTGAGGTCCAGGGTTTCCTCTGCCTCCAGGGGATCCCGGAGGGGTAGGCGTTCCTGATCCTCCAGGAGTCCCGGGTGATCCAGGTCTCTTGGGTGGGCCAGAAGGTCCTAGAGGAGGGGGAAAGTTGGGTGGCAACGGAATCGAAGAGGGGTTCAATCGTCCAACAGATCTTTCTTTTCCTTTAGAAGAAGATGCTTCTGAGTCTTGGAGTTCTCCGAATGAAGAAAGACCGGTTTGATAGAAGCTGGAAATTCCTCTGGAAGAGGTGTCATGAACAGCCAGGGGTGCAATCCCAGAAGTAGAAAGAGTGGCTAATTCGGTTGTGGACATAATTTCGCGATCTCGGATATATCTGGGGATTTCGGAACTGTATACTGGAGTTCTTTGGATCGTGTGTTCAGTTTCTCTAGGGTCAAGGGTTTCTTGGAATTCTTCTACGTCGGAGTTCGGGGTAGTGTCTGGTATTTCGGGTTGTCGTTCGGTTTCGCGGGAGATCTCCCTTTGTTCTTCTTGTTCTTCTTTGGACGGTTCTTGTTCGGAGGCTGTCGGTTCGCTCACTTCGGCGATACTGGGTTCTTTTCGTTTCGGTGGTATTTTCTGCTTGCTCGAAAGTGTCGGAGAGGTCGCAGAAGTCGATACCGGTCGGGTCTTGATGATCTTCTTCGAGGTAGCCGTCTTGAAGGATGGGGGACTGTCACGTAAACTACGGACAGTGATTCGAGATAGCTAGTTCTTTTGTTACAGTAGCTCGACGGGCACTTGCGGTTAAGGCCTTAGAGCTTGGTCAGGTCGGTCGGAGAAGTCGGGTTCGATATTCTGATCAGAATATAAGTTCGAGTTATCGTACTAAGAATGCCACTTCAAGAGTCGCTCAATGGTATTGTCTTAGTAGAGAGCGAGTTGAGAAAGAAGCAGTAGAAGTTATCGTTCTATTGTAGTTAAAGAACTAGCTAAAGAACATGGGTATAGCTACTGGGTTTATATAGGTATTACAGGCGGTCTGTGCGCGAAGGGATATGAGTCTGTATGAGTAGAGATAACAAGTCAGAGGAAGTATGACTAGTAGAAAGAGTCATAAGTAAGAAGGAAGAGTAAGTATGAGTCGGGGATGAGTCAAATAGGAGTCAGAGGAAAGATGAGTCAAAGGTAGGACCGAGATAAGATAATGGTGGATCATGTGGTGAAAGATAAGATAAGTGGTCACGTGACAAAAGATAAGATAAGGTCACGTGGAAGAAAAAGGGAAGAAAGTAAAGAAAAGATGAACGAGATATAAGTACATAGAGAGATGATGGTACACTAGTAGGTAATAGGAGAAAGTCGTAACACTAACCAGATGGGATTCAGATTCGCCAATTCCAAGCAAATCAATCTCACCAAGGTTGAGCGTGCAGACCACATGAAGAACGGCACCTGCTTCCACTGCCACCAACCAGGTCATATCTCCAAGTTTTGCTCCAATTGTGATTTCAAGAAGACGAACCAGAACCAGAATACCAACAACTGCGATACTGCCCCAACTAGGAACCCAAAGGATTTCGCCAAATACATCTGCACCTTCTATCATGACTTGAACGAAGAACAACATGCCGAATTTGCCTCCAAAATGCAAGAGCAGGATTTTGCCTGAAGGGTTTCGCCTTGACGTCTAAACCTTATGTATCAGTTTGTTCTGCTTTGATAGCTCACAATGAATCCTTTTCTGTCCCTGTGACTATCAAGTGTGAACAACTGAGAACTGCTGAACCCTTGCATACCCAAGCACTCCTCAACTCCGGAGCTGCAGGCATTTTCATCAACCAATCATTTGCAAAACTCCACAACCTTCCCCAGACCCCACTCAGAACACCAATCCTAGTCTGAAACATTGATGGCACACTGAACAAGAAGGGTACGATTACCCATCAAACAACACTGAATATGAAGATCTATGACAAAATCAAGAAGACCGATTTCCTAATTACTGGGCTAGGAAATCAGAAGATTATCTTGGGACTACCTTGGTTACAGGACACGAACCCTGAGATTGACTGGAAGAATGCTTCCTTGAACTGGCGAACCCCCATTGAGGACGAACCTGACAGCAAAGAACACCTGAATGACACAATGAACCCAATACCTGATTGGTATCCGACCAACTCCATCATTATCGACGAACGAACCATTTCTCAACTGGAACTCCAAGTTAAGAAGATGCTTGGAAAGAACACGACCCTGAACTGACCCAACCCAATTACAACTGACAACCTCATCATCTCCTTTATGGAAGGGAAACTGAATGAAGAACTAGAGGAAATTTGGATCGACATGACTCTGATGCATTTCCAAGCCTTTGCTCAGAAATTTGACCAAAAGATTGACGAAACTGACCTGACCAAGATCGTTCCACCAGAATACCACCCTTGGATTTCTGTTTTTAGTGAAGAAGCCTCTTCAACCCTGCCAGTGCACAAACCCTGGGATCACGAGATCAAGCTCAAACCTGATTTCGTCCACAAATCCGCCAAAGTTTACTCCCTCACCCGAGAACAAGACAATGTCACCAAACAGTTCCTTGATGAACACCTCGCCAAGGAACCATCCAACATAGTGAATCCCCTGAAGCTGCAGGATTTTTCTATGTTGCGAAGAAAGATGGAAAGCTGCGCCCATGCCAAGACTATCGACATTTGAACGAAGGAACCATTAAAAACGCCTACCCTCTCCCCCTTGTCACCGACCTCATGGATAAGCTCCAAGGCGCCAAGTATTTCACTAAACTTGACATTCGATGGGGCTACAACAACATCCGAATGACTTGTGATTACCACCTGTTGTCATAGGACAGGACAGTTGCCCTGCAGGCGATTTCACCTGTTGCCCTAAGTTTTATGAAACGAAACTTGCAGTGATATCTATGAAATGAGCCTAGGGTAAGGTAGCAGGTGTTTTCATAGGCAATATCATACTTGCCTGGGCAATTTTCATAGTGATATTATGTTTACCATTTCTATTTTCATGCTTCCCTCTGTGATTTTCAAAGCATTTTCATAGCTAGGCTTGTGATTTTCATGATTACTGGGGCGATATTATTATTGATTTCATGAATATCCTTGCGATTTTCATGATTATGGGGGTGATATTATTATTGTTTTCATGGATATCCTTGCGATTTTCATGATTACTGTGGTGATATTCTTGTTGATTTCATGAATATCCTTGCAATTTTCATGATTATTTGGGCAATATTCTTGTTGATTTCATAGATTGCCTTAATCTTATCAGTGCATTTTCTTATCAAATCAGGGCAATTCTAAATATAGAATTGCCATAATATGATATCATTAGATCAGATCACTATTATCTCCGCTTTTTTTGGACCCTTATCTCATCCATCAATTACATCAAATCAGGGCTCTGCCCCTGTTGCACCCATTATTTCTAGCATTTATTACACTGCTTTTCTGGCCACTTTATATGGACATATATATACCATTAGGAAGCTACAATTGCCTACTATTTGATTCTAAATTTTATTTAATTAAATTCCTGCAGGGGAGCAGCCAATTCAGCTCCGCTTTTGCCCATCAATTTAGCCCCTATTCATTTATGCTACTATTCCTGCCGCATTTGCACCGCTTTTTTGGCACTTTTTCTGGTGCACATATATACCATTAGAAAGCCCTAATTGTCTAGTTTAAGAATCTGCCCTTGGTTTTACAATAGCCCCACTAGGGGCTGCACTATTTAGCTGCCCTTTTTTGGCATTTAATTAGCCCCTATTTTTTGTTCCTGCTCCATTTTGCACCGCTTTGGTGCAATTATATATGGACATATATATATCACCAGAAAGCTACAAATGCCTAGATTAAGGATCTCAAATCAGAACATAAATGTTGTGTCTAGGGAGGGAGCAATTGCATTTCGCATTTGGGGTATTAGAGCGTGGGAACACCCTTGATCACCTCTTCTCCTCCTCCTCCCACCGCTTTTCTGCCTCCATTTCTCCACATCCACTCCACCCCTCGGCCTATAATTTGGCATACAGGTGTAAAATATGTATTACAAACAGTGTGCAAACCTATAGTACACTGGCATCAATATATATGCATATATTTGCTATATACATCTTGTTTGGATCATATTTCTCCAAAAGCGGACCCAAAGCATTGTATTTGACTCATTATAAGCTAACCAAGGCATCAGGCAATAATGATGATGTGTGTATACATGTTTCATACATCAGAACACAGTATTCAGCCCTCCACCACATGCAAACCAGCTAAAATCATCATATCATTATGCCATTTGTTTCTAAACCAATATCATTCGCATTTCTTAACCAATCTTTGAGCTCAAAGGTCTTTTAAACCGCAGTGGTCAACACCTTTCAAATGTGTGCTTCATCATGAAAATCCGATCTCTCCCCATGAAGATATAGCATGTTTAATATCCCCCATCAACCCCAGATAGTCAAGAGGAGGTTTTGAGACTCTTGTATGGTGGTACCACTGTCTGTGTGCATATATATATCTGAAATGCGTTTAGAATTGACACATCTTCAATTTAAAAAAAGTTTGAAGGAGATTGGTCAAGTGTAGCCAATAGACTGAGAGAAACAGTTAAGGAGAATCCTAGTTGTTGTTAGTTCATTGTGCATTGACACTACATCAACCTGCATTCTAGCACCCATTCGTGTGTCCAGCCTTCCACACTCACTCAAATGTTCTCAAACCTTTTTTGAACATCAATAATAGTGTATACCCTCACCTCTATGAGGTCCGATTAAATTATTTCAATACAGATCTTGTACAAATGCCTTATCAGCTGAAAAACAGGTATTTTTGAGAAGTGCTCAGAATTTGCTGTGAGTACCCTTGTTTTGTAGATATTCCTGAGGCGATTTCAGAACATTTTGCGCCCTTCCAAAGCGGTCAGAAATGGTGGAGATATACCCAATAGAGTATTTGGGGAACTTGTGAGACAGTATATGGCTGTTTCTATATGATCCATAACTGTGAACACATGACACATGGTACAGAACAATAGTGGTGATATTATAACATATTTAAATTGCTTCATCCCACTGAAAATGCAAGTTATAGGGGACTATTGGGTCCTCTTTTGGCAGAAATAGAAGCAAAACAGGGTAAATGCAGAATAGCTGCATTTGTAGCGGTCCCCTTGTGTTCCTGTTTTGCACACCGTATATAATACATATTTTACACATGCATGCCAAATTATAGGCCGAGGGGTGGAGTGGATGTGGAGAAATGGAGGCAGAAAAGCGGTGGGAGGAGGAGGAGAAGAGGTGATCAAGGGTGTTCCCACGCTCTAATACCCCAAATGCGAAATGCAATTGCTCCCTCCCTAGACACAACATTTATGTTCTGATTTGAGATCCTTAATCTAGGCATTTGTAGCTTTCTGGTGATATATATATGTCCATATATAATTGCACCAAAGCGGTGCAAAATGGAGCAGGAACAAAAAATAGGGGCTAATTAAATGCCAAAAAAGGGCAGCTAAATAGTGCAGCCCCTAGTGGGGCTATTGTAAAACCAAGGGCAGATTCTTAAACTAGACAATTAGGGCTTTCTAATGGTATATATGTGCACCAGAAAAAGTGCCAAAAAAGCGGTGCAAATGCGGCAGGAATAGTAGCATAAATGAATAGGGGCTAAATTGATGGGCAAAAGCGGAGCTGAATTGGCTGCTCCCCTGCAGGAATTTAATTAAATAAAATTTAGAATCAAATAGTAGGCAATTGTAGCTTCCTAATGGTATATATATGTCCATATAAAGTGGCCAGAAAAGCAGTGTAATAAATGCTAGAAATAATGGGTGCAACAGGGGCAGAGCCCTGATTTGATGTAATTGATGGATGAGATAAGGGTCCAAAAAAAGCGGAGATAATAGTGATCTGATCTAATGATATCATATTATGGCAATTCTATATTTAGAATTGCCCTGATTTGATAAGAAAATGCACTGATAAGATTAAGGCAATCTATGAAATCAACAAGAATATTGCCCAAATAATCATGAAAATTGCAAGGATATTCATGAAATCAACAAGAATATCACCACAGTAATCATGAAAATCGCAAGGATATCCATGAAAACAATAATAATATCACCCCCATAATCATGAAAATCGCAAGGATATTCATGAAATCAATAATAATATCGCCCCAGTAATCATGAAAATCACAAGCCTAGCTATGAAAATGCTTTGAAAATCACAGAGGGAAGCATGAAAATAGAAATGGTAAACATAATATCACTATGAAAATTGCCCAGGCAAGTATGATATTGCCTATGAAAACACCTGCTACCTTACCCTAGGCTCATTTCATAGATATCACTGCAAGTTTCGTTTCATAAAACTTAGGGCAACAGGTGAAATCGCCTGCAGGGCAACTGTCCTGTCCTATGACAACAGGTGGTAATCACAAGTTGACGGTGCTGTGCGAATCACACGCCACGGGGGCTCTTGGATGAATAGAAGATCGTACACAGTTTGCATAAACTAAGGGCTTCACGTAGTAGGCACCCCTCTGGGGCACCACCGCTTCTGCTCAACAACTGGGTTGAGGGCGTTAACCTAACAACGCTCGGTTGATCACTCTGTACTGCCGCCTTCCTTGCAAGGGAGAGGCTTATTTGCTGCGCAATCAGCCTTGATAACTTGCCCCACGTTCTTTGCTTGTGCTTCGCACTTGCTTTAGATTAGTCTGCCGTGGTATATACCCAACTTAATTGGGGAGTAGTCATTCCTAGTACTTGTACTTCGTTTGTATTTACCATGATCTGACCGGACTGCCAGCCACGCACCGGTATATAAATTGTTGAACCAAAAAAAAAAAAAAAAATGTCCTTAGATTTGGTTTGACTCATTTCTAAGAACAATTGTGTGAGATTTTGGGTGCAGTGCCATGTCGGCTACTCACCTTAGCATACGCCCTAACATACCAGTTCTCATCGAACCAGTTATGCCAGAACGGGCAGTTGCGGGCATCTGCCGCGTGGTCTCCTTTGCAGTTGATGCAAGGGAACCGATGAGGGCACGCCTCCCCTGACAGAGTCGGGGGGACAGGTGGGTTAGAGTTGGGGTTGCCTCGGCAACACCCCGCAAGTGATGGGTGCTGGTCCCTAGTATGGGGCCCACCACAGACAGGACATGTCTGGCCTCGAGCCCGACAGTGCTTAATATCATGGCCCCACCTGAAGCACTTAGGGCAACAGGGGACACCATGATTGGCTGAAGCTGCCTGGATAGAACAGGAGTGCCCACAAATCATTATGGACCTCCCAATGAGCGTCTTTGCTGGGGCACCCTGCTGGGTATCCCATAGATTGAAATAGACAGTCGCCGTGGCAGCCATCTCACCTATGGCAGCCAGGATAATGAATCAAATTTGCCAACTGGCAAACCTGGTGGAAGTATCACAGCTGCCAACTGGCAAAGTTTGCCAGAGGGTTTTTTCTGCCTGCAAACCAGCTAGATAGGTGTGCTGACATATTGATAGGGTTTGGGGTGGGGTAGGGGGATATCATAGGGGGTATAGGGATAGATATAGGTGATTTTCCGGGGGTAGGAGGATGGGTAGGGGTGTTGGGGATAGGGGGGGGAGGATGGGGGGATGCTGGATAGGGGCTTGGGGCTTATCTGGCTGGGTGGGGGTTGGGCAAATGTTGTTGGATAGATATGATATGGGTATGGGGGTGTAGAGAAAAAAATCAGGATCCCGGAATGGGTATTTTCGGGGTGGGGGGATCAGTGGTTGGCGAGCAATTAAGGAAATACACTGCTGGCGATAAATCAAAATAAATTGAAAAAATAATATAAATCATAAATAGTGCGCTCAATTATGCTCCGATTGGGCTGAAATTTTGAACGCAGCCTCCCACATATGATCCCTATCGACTCTTAAAAAATGTTTTTTTACATGGGTCACTTGAAAAGCCCCTATCTTTGGCCCAAACAGTATCCTGCTCCATATTGCACTGCTCTGGGCACTATTTTAGGTGATCTATATATCATTAGAAAGCTATTAACAGCCTCTATAAGATCCCACCATCCGATCTGCCAAATTGTACCAGCAACCCAGCAGATCAGGCTCGCTTTTTTAGCCCCTATTCCCCCTACTACAATTATTTCCTCAATATTGCTTCGCTTTTGGCCCCATTTGGGTGGATATATATATCATTAGAAAGGTATACACTATATCTATCCATTAATGCAGTCCAATCTGCCAAATGTGGCCACAGAAGCAGCAGATCTGCTCTGGTTATTGTGCATTGATTAAATAAGCCCCTATTTACAAATCAAATCTTCGTCCTGATCAGGAATATTAGTGTGATGTCACTGATCCCATTTAATCTCATCAATCCTCATTAATTAGCTTCGCTTTTTTGGGAAATTGGCATCACTGATCTGCTTCCAGGCACTAATGACACCACACTAATTAATTAATCCTCCCCCACAAATATTGCAGCATTAATTGCACCGCTTTTTAGCTATTTTTTATTATACATATATATATCACCAGAAAGCTACAAATGTCTACTTTCAGGATCTGAAGACAGATCATAAATGTTGTGCTTGTGGAGGGAGCAATTGCATTTCGCATTTTGGGTACTAGAGTGTGGGAACACCCTTTCATCCTCCTTCTCCTCCTCCTCCCTCCGCTTTTTTGGCTTCATTTCTCCACATCCCCTGCAGCTACCACCATGAAATTTGGTACACCTCTCCATATACTATATATGTGTCTATATCTCCGCTTACATGCAAATTGAAGAGGTTCCACTCATTCTATTCACCAATTACATATCAAAATACCATATTTACACCACATATACCTGTTAATACATTCTTTTGGCCCCTCTACTGCTAAAAAAACTTTTGAATATTAGTCATAACATGTAAAAGCATTGAACTTGACACTTGACCGCTTCAAAAGTTCAAGTAACAGAATAGAAAACACCAAATGCTACCTCAGGGTATGCAGAATAGTAATTTGTGAATATCTTCATGGATATTGACCGCTTCAACATGCCCCAAACTGTTCTAAGGACGCTTCTATTGTGCCTTTAAAAGTAGCCCACCCCCAAAGGATTCTGAGCAGGTCTCAAAATCGTTCAAATTTCCACTGATAAGCTTATAACAGAGGATCAGAGACAAAATAATTTAATCAGAACATACAGATACATGGAGAGACATGATATGTAATGTTCACAAAAGGTTTGAAGTGATTTGGATGATTGTGGAAGGGTAGAGCCTCAAAAAAACGGTCAGAAGCGGTTTGATGTAGTGGTGATGGTGTGTATTCCTGCAACACCCAGCATCAACTATGATGGTTGCACACCATTTTGAACCTACAGATGGCTATACTTGTCCAAATCACTTGGGGTTTTTTGCATTGTGTAACTAGAGTTCGTATATACGTTTCCTACCATGTATGAAGTATAAATCATGTTGTTATGGTATGGTAAATTGCAGAATGGTGTATTTTAAGCCCTGCATATATATATGGCTAATATTACAAATGTGGCTCAATATATCAGGTGGTGGGCAGTGTAGAACATTAAATATAGCGCATATGAACGCCTGGACAATGCTAGAGATCTTTATATAGAGTGAAATACCCATGGATAAAGCCAAGGAGGCCACACTAACAGAAATGTACATTTTGCTAATTCTACATGCAAATATGGGGATATATAATGCACTTTCATTGGATTTCAGATCTCCAGTATGCAATATTGATATAGAAATATGATGTACTGGCATACATCATACAGAAGCATCACATTTTGGTGCGCTTTTTTGAGAATTTAAGGGGTTACATATTAATATGCTGATAGGATGCAAGATAGTGTGTATTTCCACTATTGGTCTGGTGAGAGCCATTTAATAATGTTTATGAAGAGATGTGCCAACTTTCAGGACAGTAGCTGCAGGGGATGTGGAGAAATGAAGCCAAAAAAGCGGAGGGAGGAGGAGGAGAAGGAGGATGAAAGGGTGTTCCCACACTCTAGTACCCAAAATGCGAAATGCAATTGCTCCCTCCACAAGCACAACATTTATGATCTGTCTTCAGATCCTGAAAGTAGACATTTGTAGCTTTCTGGTGATATATATATGTATAATAAAAAATAGCTAAAAAGCGGTGCAATTAATGCTGCAATATTTGTGGGGGAGGATTAATTAATTAGTGTGGTGTCATTAGTGCCTGGAAGCAGATCAGTGATGCCAATTTCCCAAAAAAGCGAAGCTAATTAATGAGGATTGATGAGATTAAATGGGATCAGTGACATCACACTAATATTCCTGATCAGGACGAAGATTTGATTTGTAAATAGGGGCTTATTTAATCAATGCACAATAACCAGAGCAGATCTGCTGCTTCTGTGGCCACATTTGGCAGATTGGACTGCATTAATGGATAGATATAGTGTATACCTTTCTAATGATATATATATCCACCCAAATGGGGCCAAAAGCGAAGCAATATTGAGGAAATAATTGTAGTAGGGGGAATAGGGGCTAAAAAAGCGAGCCTGATCTGCTGGGTTGCTGGTACAATTTGGCAGATCGGATGGTGGGATCTTATAGAGGCTGTTAATAGCTTTCTAATGATATATAGATCACCTAAAATAGTGCCCAGAGCAGTGCAATATGGAGCAGGATACTGTTTGGGCCAAAGATAGGGGCTTTTCAAGTGACCCATGTAAAAAAACATTTTTTAAGAGTCGATAGGGATCATATGTGGGAGGCTGCGTTCAAAATTTCAGCCCAATCGGAGCATAATTGAGCGCACTATTTATGATTTATATTATTTTTTCAATTTATTTTGATTTATCGCCAGCAGTGTATTTCCTTAATTGCTCGCCAACCACTGATCCCCCCACCCCGAAAATACCCATTCCGGGATCCTGATTTTTTTCTCTACACCCCCATACCCATATCATATCTATCCAACAACATTTGCCCAACCCCCACCCAGCCAGATAAGCCACCAGCCCCTATCTGGTATCCCCCCATCCATCCCCCCTATCCCCAACCCCCTACCCATCCTCCTACCCCCAGAATATCACCTATTTCACCCCCTATATACCCCTACCCATCCCCCTACCCATCCCCCACCCCCGGAAATCGTCCCCTACTGTTATTTTACAGGGGACTGTACATGTACAGTCCACTGTAGAACTACAGGTCTGATACATGAGTGAGGACTGTACATCTACACTCCTGATATATGAATCTAGCCTCAAAGGGTGTCATCATCCCCCCACCATCCCTCCTCGTTTTCGTCATCTTTGTTGTTGCCATTGCTGCCACATCATCTCCACCTCTCCACCTCCCTCCACCCTGCTGTCGCCGTTGTTGTTGTCTCCCCACCTCTCCTTAACATCCCCCTTGTTTTCTTCATCAACTGTCTCCCTGTCTCTCCCTCTCCTCTCCTCCTCCCCAACACACCTCGCCTCACTGTTCTCGTTGTGCTTGTCGTTGTTGTCTTTGTCACCGTTGCCAATGCTGTTCTCGTTGCCACGTCATCATCATTGTTTGGCTTTGGTGTCACCATTGCCGTGTTGCCTCAATGTTCCCCCTCAACCACGTTGTCGCCGTTGTCATCTCCTGACCACTCATCACCATCCCTGTCACCATCACCTCCCCCTCCCCTCAGTCCCCTTCAAAGGTCCTCCAACACGCCTCTGTCTCTCTACAAGCCACATCACCACCCCCTACAACTCAGCCATCCTCTTCCTCTTCCTCCCCCATCCCATCTACATCCTCATCCTCAGCACCATCTTCATCCCCTGAACACTCTCCATCTTCAACCACTTCCAGCAGGATACCGTTTGGAGCCATGGTTGTCCTTTCCTGATTAAACGACTTGAGCGGGGCACCCCACAGAGACTTGAAATCCACGGCGAGATGGGTGAGGTGGTTAGCCCTGGCTATAGCGTAAGAATTTAGCGCTTCCCGAAGAGCCGAATCGGCAGAGGAAGATCTCAGTGATGCTTTGGAAAGCCACCACCTTGACTTCCACTCCAAATAAGCCGGAATCCACCCCATCTCTTCCTTCAACAGCATCAACTCCTCCTCCGACCTCATTGACTGCGATTGACTCTTAGCCCACTCTGCCATCAAGATCGCATCACCCTCTGCGCCCTTCAAAGCCTGCTTCTTCCCAATCCAAATCCACGAAAGCTGATTTGAAGTATTTCCAGATCCATCCTTTTGACTTCGTTGGTGGGGAAGTAGGGTGAAATTGTTGGCTTGAGACTGGCTGGGTTGATTGGGAGGAGGGTTGGACTGGAGGCGTTCAACCTGTTCGTCGGTGAGTGTACCTTTCCGTGGTTCAGGTTTCTTGGGTTTTTTGATATCGTCATAGCTTTGGATATCATCGTCCAGGAGTGGCAGAAGCTCCTTCTCCCAATCGCCAGGGCCAGAAAGCTTCATCTTCATCAACCGTGCATGCCTGTACCTTGACGCCGCCGTTTTGGCCCTTAAAAGCACTCTGTTGATAATCGCCCGCAACCGCGTACCCTCCTGCTGACCACGAACGTTCTTCGCTTTGAACTTGGCCAGCCGGCTCTTGATACGCAAGACATGGCAAAGCTTTTCCAACAAACCGTGGCATTGCGCTGTGCGGAGTTTCTCCTCGATTTTGGGGAGGTTGGGAATACATACAAGGTTGCGGTTGTTGTCGTCAATCTTGGATGGTAGCCAGAGGTCTTGGTTTTCGGGGTTGGCGGCAATTTGTGTGGGTTGGCCGGATTCCTGCCCCTTCTCCTTCAGATACTGCTGTAACCCAGGCATGTAGATAGGAAGCATTGACTCCCAAGCCTTGATCCTTGCCCTCAACTGATTCCTCATCTCAACTAAACCGCCTGCCTGAGTTGCGGTAGCCTTGGCGACATTGTCCTTAGCGAATTGTAAAAGCCGACGCCTGTAAATTAAATACATGAGTAAAAATTCGAAAACTGAATGCCCTTTACTTACTGGGTGTCCTCGATTTCTATTGCTGTGGATAAAAAGGTGCCAGCAGGGGTCTCATGGTACGACACGCCACCCTGTTTAATCCTCTCAGTCTCTTCCTCTGCAAGCTCCCTCTTCGCCTGCGCCTCTGTCATAGCTAAATGTGCTATTAGCACGTGTAAGAAAAAACGGAGGAAGGGATGACTTACTTGCACCTTGCTCTGCGTTTTCGTAGGGGTTTTTGGTGGTCTTGGGCACCACCATGTCGTCATCCCAAACGCGGCACACCCGCCCCCATTCCGACACCAACTTGGAACCTATATTATTGGATAGCCCTTGATGAGCTTCACGATGGAGGTTCCTATTCGCCAAAGCAACGCGATATTTTCGAAGGGTGCTGCGGCCGAGATTGATGATTTTTTCATAATTCCAAAAATTGAAATTGTCATCAATGTTGTTGTTACGATTTCCTGGTGCCTGACCCGAAGTGGACTTCCCAAGGTCGTTGTTAGCACCCCATACCCGCTCTGGGACCTCACCATCCACCTCTGCTGTGCCGGGAATGTAGTTGAGAGAAAAAACTTGGTGGTTAGCTGCCTCATGGGAAGCTTCATGGAGTTTAGGGACGGCGGGGATGATTCTTGTGGACTTCGGAATAATGAAGTCTTGGGGCCAGTCATCCTCTGCCATTCGCTTGTCAAGGTTGATGTACCATTGACAAGCTATGTCATAGCTGATCAGGATGGAAGGCAGACTCTTGAACTGCTGAACTGCGGAGCCAAAGATGTAGTCCATGTTGGAGTACCTGAATGGTGCTTAGAATAGAGTTTCAGGAGGATAGAAAGCATAAAATAAAGCACCTCTCCCCCTTAACCAAGCTTCCCATTCCCTGCAGTATTACCATCTCTGACCAACCACAAAAAACACCCCCAACACCCGTGTATCTCAGCCCTGTTGAAAACCTGGTATTTGCTTGGGCAATGGCTTGGAACCCGACGCATGAGCTGACCTGAAGCTGTTGCCATCAGTTCAAGGGTGCGGGGCATATACCAAAAAGGACTTACATCTGCATCATTGGCACGATTCAGAACATAACCCTCATATGGCTCCCGGGCTACTAAATAAGCCCATCCCATCCCTAAACCTGGATTTTGGTCGTAGTTGGATACCAAGCGGTTCTTAAGCCGGAAGTTGGCATCCATGCAGACGAAGGCTGTGTTGAGAAAGCTGAAGAAAGGGAAATGGGGGTCAATGGTTGGATGAAATATATATATAAATATAACCCACCCCTTCTTCTTTGGCAACGTCTGCCACCCCTCCTTCATGTTAACATCGGGAATGGGGCAAGAGGGGCACTGTAGCGCCAACTCCCCAGGCTTCGTCCCCTCCGGCCCCTCTGGATGATGCGCTCTACCTCCCCACTTCAACAACATCAGATGCCTCCATTCCATAGACATACTAAAGAGCTCTCGGTAGCGGGAGGGCGTCTTCTTTAGCCCGGTATGGTCTGACAGTCTCTCCAAGGCGCGATAAAAGTCGTATAATGACGATTTTGTTGTGAGCGAAAACTTGTGTAGGTGCCTGAGCAGTTCAAAGGTTGCACACGTCTTGATGACGAGTTGACTGGCAGGGTAAAGCTGCTGGTGAAGGAGTTGAATGTGCTGCGGTTCACCCCTTCCACATGCACAATATTGAATGTTGACGTCGTGGATGCCGTTTGTGTGGAGAACAAGCATGGATTTATGGCAGGGAGCAGGGGAGGGACAATACAGGCTGCTGTGGTTGAGTTGCACTTTCAAACCGAGGGAGCTGAGGGATACGGGGACAAAATGAGCGTCAGACCATTTCTGAAATCCTCTGTTCAATATTGAGAACCTAAGCATGAAAATAAATAGCCAGACATACACACCTGAATCCTATGAAAAGGTAGCCGTCAATGCTGACGAACACAGCATGACTGGCATGTGAGATTGCGCATGAAGCACTCTGATGCACACCGATAAGCAGCAATCCCAATCTCCTTCTTCTGAGATGATACACAGTCTGGGCATTTGGATGTGTGAGCAAAGTCTGCTTGGCCAGCAGACCGAATGACCTTGTCAAGGTATGAGGTCCAGTGGTTCTCCTTCCAAACGCGCAGTGGACGCTTCTGCATTCAAGAAATCAGTAAGTGGTTCGTAACAATTCGGCAGACATATTGGCTCACCGACACCATTGACCTCTTCTTTTTTTCCTTGCCCTTGGGAATGGTTGACACCAGCTCCTCCATCACATGCACATTGCACGATGCAAAGTACATCTGTCCATCGGGGTCCAGTGCAAACTCTAAGTCATCCGGGATGTCCCACTCAGAGGCATTCTTCCACACGTCATCGCACTCTATCCTGGTCACGGAGGTATTCGAAGAGCAAAAGCTGCCAGCAGGTCCACGGCTGAGTAACTTGGCCTCCCGTGCTTCCACAGAGAGATACTCGTCAACGCCAAAATGAATTGTAATATGAGAAGAGCCCCCTTCCAATGCATCCTGAGTGCGTTTGATGGCATGCTTGACTCCAGATTTCGACATAAATAGAGAAAGCACAGGGTAGATGTTGGGGGAATAGGTTATGATGGGTGTCAAAAACGACGGCTGGCGGCTCAACAATGTTGAAAGCAGACCACGTGAGATAGACGGGAAGAGTGGCCCGAATCAACAAACATCACCTCTCAGAATCATCAAACCAATCTGTCAGCAGATGTCTGTTGCACCACTGCAGGTTGCATTCATATTAGGCTATTAGGTGAGTGTACCACCTTAAATCTATCCATTTCTTCTTCGGTAGCCATGGTGCAGGACAATACTCGGGCACGGGAATATATACTCACCTATCTACCAATGCGTCGTTGGACTGGGTGGGTGAAAGGGGTGCAGATAAATACTCGGGCACAGGAATATGATCTACCCTCCAATACACTCAGCACGACGACCTGCTCAATCCATTTTTATCTATATATATTATCTTTCTGATCATACATGCACCACAGGTACTTCGCGTATTAAATTTGGGCATACTTGGGGAATAAAAAATTAGGTGCGGGTTTCTACTTTAAGACATATGTCTTGTGCTGATTTGATTCAGATAAGATTATACCCTCCTTCACTAGAACCATGTCTAACGTCGTCTACGTAGAGTGTCCAACTCTGGACATCGACCAGATTGCAGAAAGAGTTACTCAGGCCGAGTTACTTGATATGCCCGCCGATGATCTCTACGACCTATTCTCTCTTTCACCGCTATCGTCTGTCGAATCGTCACCAAATGGTAGCCCTGCTCCAAGCCCTGCACCAAGCCTGCCATCAGCCCCTACCCCAAATGACCTGTACCCCAATTCTGACGCCCTACCTAAAACGACAGCGCCAGCAACACAGGAAGGAAAAGCTGATAGAAGGAAAAGGGCGAAGAAGCTGAAAGGTTGCGAAAACCGAAAGAAGAAATGCACCGCTCAAGCTCAGGAGCACAAACTCGTGCAACCTCGACCAGAGAGTATACAAAAGCATGTACTCGCCAATCCACCTGTCCACGCTAGTAACGACACAGCTGACAGTCCAACTATGAAAGGCAGCTTCATAGGGGGGAGGTCAAAATTTGAGGAGAAGAGGGTTTATGGATTAGAAGATCTAGTAGGACCTAATGGTTTAGGATTTAAATTAGTCAAATGGGATGGATGGTACGCATGCAATACCTATGCCCCAGAATTTCATTCAATTGTATTTCAATACATCTTCGTTAGCACCCCCACCCCCCTTGTAGACTCCAAAAAACGAGTTATTGGCGTTTTAGCTGGTCAGCCTGACACACAAAGCAAGTGGTCGCCTGTTATTGATGCTGCTGTTGACCTTCTTGAAGGTGCCCGTTTGAAGTGCCATATCAATGATGATGACCTCTTGAATGGCCACCGACGAGGCCGTTTTCCAACCCTTCGTTGTGGCATATCACATGGTGGAGGTCAAACCAAACCTACAAACCTTCGAAACACTGCTTGCCACCACCGAATTGTGGATGAACTGAATCAATCAGAACCTTTCAAAAGAATTGCAGGGTTTACATCTTGTATGAATTACTTATCTTACAAATTACCCATACATTCCTTAGAATAGTACTAATATCTACAACCTTACAGCAGTATTTGCTTCCTGGTCACCAAAGCTGTATGAATACTACGCCCAGACTCTGGAATTGCTGGTTCAGAGCGACCCGGCACTGAAAAGGCCCTTCCAACGGAGTGTCTTTTCCACCGTTACATATAATCTGGGACCCTTAACAGTCTGCTTTCCACACAGCAATTTCGCGAACTTGCCATTTGGTTGGTGCGCTGTAACTGCATTGGGTAAATTTGACCATAAGAAGGGTGGTCATCTGGTTCTTTGGGACTGTGGCATGGTGATTCAGTTCCCCTCAGGTTCCACCATCCTGTTTCCCTCCAGACTCATCGCCCACAGCAACACACAAATTGGACCCGCCAAGAGGAGGTATTCATTCATGTCCTATATGGCTGGAGGTTTATTCCGATGGGTTGATCTTGGCTTCAAGACCATGGACTCATTCAAAGCCAGTCTGTCTCATCAAGAAAAGGCTGAATTTGAGCAATCATTGGCGCTTCGGTGGGCTTGGGGTCTTTCACTTTTTCAAACTTTATCAAATTAGTTGCCTAAGGCTCCATTATTGAACACCAATATTACATTTTATCATATGAACTACATCTACTATCCTTTATATGTGTTAATCCTTATAAATGAAGCTCTCAATTTGGTGAATGTTGGGGATAATAAAATGAGAGAACAAATCAGGCAAACCCACACCATGTCTGGAAAGGGAAATCTGACAACTAATTATTGCTCTGATTTGCTCAGGTGAGTAAAATGATTGATGAC
The DNA here is from genome assembly GCA_015501605.1 of Panaeolus papilionaceus. Lineage (NCBI taxonomy): Eukaryota > Fungi > Basidiomycota > Agaricomycetes > Agaricales > Panaeolus > Panaeolus papilionaceus. The sequence goes on from JADNRZ010000017.1 coordinate 1,096,673, forward strand.
TAAATTAGCGCTTCTGGAAAGGGAAAAGCTGATGACCACTAATTAATTGCATTCAACAGCCACAAATTCATCAGTACATCCCTCTGTCTACTCTATAAACCTCCTCTGGAAAGGGATAAGCTGACAACCACTGATTCCTCAGGTCAGTAGATCTTGAGATGCTGGAATGGGAAAAACTGAAACCGCTGATTTCTCAGGTTCCTGCCTCTTGACCGTTTATCGACATTCGATCAACATTGCCTGGAGAGGGAAAAGCTATCAACCATGAGTGGCTCGCACAACTAAATCTCGAGACCAATTAATATGCATTGAACACACACATCAGGATTAGAATCATATTGCATACGAACACAGTCCGTTGAGTCTGTTATTAATTGCAATTAACTGAACGGCTGATCTTCAGATCAATGTGAATGGGTGGACGGCTAAATTCACCAGGTGCCGAACTGGAATTTCCAGTCCATGTAGTGGGAACAATTGTGCGAAGGGGTTGAATTGCCAGCGAAATACTGACGGACGAACTGGTTTGTCCGTTTGCCTTCTCAAGTCCATTGAGTAATTGGTCTTGGATCCGAGGCCTGTAATTTTCTGTTAATTTTTTTTCTTCGGTTTCACTTCCCGAAGACCTTCTCTCAAATTTTGAATATGCCCATGGTCCGGTATGAGGCAATTGGAAAAATTAATAGGCTTCTCATGCTGTAAACCCAATATATGTAAGGGTCGTTAGATGGTCGGTTCCATTTTGCTGACAAATGGAAATTCAACCAGAAAACAGCATTAAACTGATAAAACCATAAAGATTATGTATTTGAAATTTAGATTAAGTAAGTTCCTATGTATCTAGAGAGATGGGGTTTATGTATTTGAAATTTAGATCAAGTAAGTTCCTATGTATCTAGAGGAGGTTTTGTGAACTAGTCGTCCATTTCATAGTCGGAAATGTTGGATCCTTCACATGAAGATGAGTCAGGGGGTAATTCATCATCAGAGTCAAGCTGGTCAATTTCCTCCTCATCATCACTGATGCTGGCCAGACCCGGCATATCGGGGTCGGTTTCATAGCCGAGCTCATTGACCATATCAGAGTCGGAGTCTTCAGAGGGTGAAGATGCTGTGGAGGTTGGTGCCAAGTTGTCATGGGGGTGGTGTTGGAAGCCATGCTTTGAGCAGAGTCGGTTTCGGAATTGCTGTCATCTACGAGAGTAATGCCGTTTCTGTTGGTGTGGTGATTTCTCCAATAAAAGCGTAATGAACCATGGGTCCTCCAGCTCAAGAAAGTGATGGATGGTTGGAACGGGGCATGCCGACGGTATGGTGGAAGGCGCTCTTGAGGATCCACAAATCCGATGGGACGGAATTCAAATGGGGGAGGGGCCTCGTAGGGGGGTGGAGGGATGTTGAGGTTGGATTGAACATTCTCACTGTTAGCAGTGACGGTGATGGCAGGGCCTGAAGTGGTGGGGGGTTGTTCATCGGCTAATGGAAGGGCAGGTGATTCAATGGAGGGTTGAATGACAGGCGGTTCAACTGAGGATGGAATGATGAGCGGTTCAACTGAAGATGAAATGATGGGCAGTTCAGCTGAAGATGGAATGGCGTTGCTGCCAGTGTCGAGAGCAGGGTTGAGTCCTTCAATGAGAGCTGGTGGGATGGGAGGATTTCCATGGGTAGGGCATGTAGCGCATGTACAACCTGTAGTGGTCAATGGCTGGGGGATCTGGAGGGTGGGGTTGTGAAGCATGGGTCGTTGCATGGACTCTCTATCCAACCGAGCCAAGCTCCTCTGGTACATGGCTTCAAAGGCAGGGTCGTCGGCTACTGTTGGAGGCGTGCGGGAATTTAAGAAATGGAGGATCCGTTGGTGTTGAGTAATATATTGTTGATAATTGTACCCTATTTAAGATCAGCAAGGGCAAGATGAATTGAAGTTGTAAAGAGAGTTCATACCTGCAGAGAGATCGTTGTTGAAAGCCGACAGCATAGTGAGACGGTTTGAGAGGCTAGATGAGGATGCACGGTTGTCTTTGGTGGATGTTTGCACCATATCTTATAGCAAACGGTTTGAGGGTAGCGATACCAGACTCTGTGAATCTTGATCAAGTGAACGTAACACCATGTAATTTTTTCTGTGCCATACACAAAGTTAGTATGTTCCGGTCTTCGGTATTGAGAGTCATAATCGACTGACAAATTTCATGTACTTTGAAGTTTTTTTTTGAGGGAGGGGGTGGGGAGAAGGGGGGGTACCCAATTGCTAGGTTTCCTTCCTGAACCCATCCTCCTTTCTCTCCATAACCCTCTTCTACTGGATACCTTGAAGTTAGAGCTCCTCCTTCGTAATATCGCCCCACCTTGTTCTTGACGTCTATCCAATCCAACCAATCTCGGTTTTCTTCCCCACTGTAGTCCTTTAAAGTTCAGAGTAAGTCTTCATCAATGTCGAGAATAATCTAGAGCTTACCTGTCTCTCTTTTTTTATAGTTTTGTGCCATAGAACGGCTGCTTGTGGTCTTCCAAGGTTCGTCTGCTTTCCATTAATATTGCTGTCAGTTGCAGTGAATACTCACCATGTCGCTTGGACAGACAAGTATCATGGTCAATCCTGGCGTCTTCCAAGGCTGTAGAAAAGAGTTCTTGGTGTCTCAGAAACCCAATTACGAAGCTGCTGTCCATAGTGGTCACTCGAAGGACGCCATCACAATCATTCAGCGAAAGTATCATAAGAGATTTCCAATAACTCTACCCCACGATGAGGAGCCCTTGCAGGAGCACTGGGATTCTGTAGACGATGATGCACCAGACGAAGAGGTACAAGAACCAGACCAATCGGTTCTCACTGAGGAAGACTACAAGCTAGTGTTGGAGGGCCATGCAGATCTCGCAAGACTGACTTTGTATTGAAATGCAGTGTGTTTGCTATTCTGTTTGGTTGTGTTGTGACCATTACTGATTTCCCAATCCAGCAAATCAAATGTTGGTTTGCTTACCAGTACCTCAAGGACCATGACCTCAATCCAATCGACTCCGGGGCGGAAAATCCTTACCTTGCTCTTCTTTCCAAACTCTCTGGTGTCTCCGTGTCTGCACCACCCACTATCACCAGCAAGAGTGTCTGGAGGAAGACCGCACAGGCCGAAATTGAAGCAGAAGTGACTGCTCGAGCTCAGGTGACCAAGGCGAAACGCAAAACAGGATTAGCTGGCATTAGGTCGACCATTGCCAAGGAGTTCTGGAAGAAACTCCCTCAAGCCGAAAGGAATGAATGGGATAGGATTGCCAAAGAAGAACACGATGCGGCCGTGAAAGCATGGGAGGAAAAGGTCAAGAATGGTCCCTCCACTGATCCTAAGGACTGACAGAGGTTTGTGTCCTGCTACCTTTCATTCTCCAGATATCTAACATAATTTTTAGATGCATTGAATCTTTAATTCATTTTGTTCAACCTATATTGGATGGTATCTGTGAGCTAACAGGTTGGAAAGCATCCCTTATTGCCAGAGGACCTGAGCCAGTGAAGGGAGGAAAGTAGAGCATCGTCAGGTAATTGAATTGTAATATATGTTTTCATATCTTTTATTCATCATTTCTTTATCTTAAGCATTCATTCTGGTACTACCAATGGTCTCATCAAGATGAACTTTGGCCATGCAGAGCACGTTCGTTATGCAAAGCTTGTCACACCGATATATGCAGGTTTCTTGAAGCAATGCTATTGTGAGTTTCTTTTTCTGTCATGGTTTCTCATATTAACACCCTCTGTCTCCAGCAATTGAGGAGTGCAAGAGCCGTGCATTGCCTGAAGAAGAGGGCTTTGTGGGTCTAGAAGGCAATGCCAGCGAAACACCTGACGTGAACATTGACGACATTGGTTTCCCTGAAGGTAGTCCAGCCCCTCAGCAACCTCAAGACAGCAGCAGTCGCATTGCAGCTGCCTCCAACGGCGCCTCAGCTCTGCAACTCCAACGTACAGATTCAATTTTTACAGAACCTTGTCCAACCCCCCCCTGGCTCTCCTCTGTTCTCCCCCCCTGGCTCTCCTGCTGCCTTGCATCCGCCCACTTCTCCTGCCAGATCACTGTCTCCACCTGCGTTTGCCCATGCACCTCATTCACCAGCTCCCTCTCCCCCCCTCTCCCCTCCTCCATCGCCACCACTTTTCCTATCCCCATCACCACCTGGCTCTCCTATCCCTTCTGCCCCTACGTCACCTCTTCCAACATCAAATTTCGCACAAAATTCTCTTCCTCTGCAAAACCTCGCCAATCAGACCACCAATCGCCGTCCAAGTGGGAAGAGAGCTCGGTCATCTACCACCACCGAGCAACCTCTTGGTTACAACTCACCAAAGGGACTGGAGGCGCCATCAGATAATGAACCCAGGCCTAGCAAGAGACCTAGAGCTGCCCCTTCAAACCAGGTGAACACCAGTTCTTCAAAGTGTGTTCCATCAGGTTCCAGCTCTGCTGCTCCCCTTTCCCCACCGTCAGCACCCAAATGGTTTTCGGATTGGATGGATGTCTTCAAAAAGTGCTCCAGGGATGTTGGACCAAAGAAGGAGTGGTTGGGCAAGGAATGGGAGGACTTGGTCAAAGAATGGGGGCTGTTTGAGGCAGAGAATGGGTATAAGGAGCAGGGGTGTCTTTCATCAACCAACTGACCCGATATCGTCCATGCCTGGATCAAAAATGGCAGGAAAACATCATTCCGACCCAGGATTGCTAACGTTCGAGAAGTTCAACGGGAGTTTAAGGCATGGTGGACCAATCTTCAACTGGCATGGCGAAAACCCGATGGAGTGGTTGTCAGCCGACGAGTGGACAGTGACTGGTCCCCCTTGCTACAACCAGGCTTGAACAGTTTGTTCAGTGTTGTAGCGGCACTGTTTTTCATCAGCCTAGATGCAATTTCTACAGGCCGTACTTGGCTGCCTTGGTTGTATGACATTGAGGATGTGACAACGGCCATTGTTCAGCTTCGCGCTTCTGCTTCCACATCCAACAATGCCACATCGTCCCCCCTTTCATGATTGCCATTTCAGTCTGCTCAGTATCTTCAGTCCATATCATTCGGATTTCCTTTATGCTCTCTCTAGATATAGATTTCAGCCTGCTCCCCTTTCTCTCTGCTACCTCCCAACTCATTCGTCTATCCACTATTCTACCTTCTTATTCATACTAATATTTGGCAATGCAACACTTTTTCATTATTTATTTTGTTTGTGTGCTGGTCAACTTCCATTCCTGGTTTTATTATGGTTCAATTTCCATTTAATAACTGACATATATGTTATACAGGTTAGATTGAAATCCTATGGGGATGGATGATATGAAACCACATCAACCAGGAGGAGGAAGGGGAGGGGAAGGAGGTTAGGAGAGAAAATGAAGCCACAAGGAATGGTTCGGCGACAATGAAGTGGTGACAACAACAACGACAAGCACAACGAGAACAGTGAGGCGAGGTGTGTTGGGGAGGAGGAGAGGAGAGGGAGAGACAGGGAGACGGTTGACTTCTCGCGAAGACGAGATGGTGTCAATCCCCCCATCGACTTGGGGTACGCGCCCTATACGGGCGCTACGCCGTTGAAGCCCAAACCCATTTGGAGATACTTGGGCTTCTACTTCGATCGCGGGCTCACCTTCAGGGAGCACGTACGCTACTACACCACAAAAGCTCTCACCACGGTTAAGGCCATGGGGATGCTTGGCAACTCTCTCCGGGGACTTTCCCCAGTCCAACGTCGGCTTCTGTACCGCACGTGCGTTCTTCCGATCGCTACGTACGGGCATAGGCTGTGGTTCTTCAGGGGTTCCGTAACAAGGAACTTCTGAAAATGTTTAACGGGATGCAGCGTAAGGCTGCCCTATGGATTACGGGTGCGTTTAAGACCACCCCCGTAGGTGGAGCGGAGGCCCTGGTGGGCCTCCTTCCAATCCCTCTACTCCTCCGGCGTCTGACTGACCGCTCCACATGGCGTGTCGGGACACTTGCGTCCAGTCACCCCCTTCGGGGGTTCCTTTGCCCACATGTCCGAGTCCGAAAGGGCAAAGACCTCTGGGGCCGTTATGGAGATCATCTCTCGTCTCCCCCAACTAACTGAACCCATCGAGCTTCTGCCCGATGAGTCCAGACCTGGCAACCGACTCACTGAACGCTTCCCTCACCAGGTTGACGTCAATGAGACACTCCCGCCCCCGCCCACTCCCCCGCCTGACGGCGGGGAGTGGCCGTCGAGGGCGGATCAGCTGGTCCAGCTTATGGCTGAGGCTGCTGATACACCCGGTTCGTTCGTGGCAGCTGGCGATGCGTCAGTTCCACGGTACGAGCACTTCCAGACTGCAGTAAGTGCACTTGTGTATGCTGTGGACCCCGTGGAAGGACTCGAGCCATCGGTCAACGACCCATGGCGCACCGCCGCCCGGCGGGACGCTCTACTTCCGTTTCGGCGGAACTTGCTGCTATACGGCTCGCCTTGTGCAAGGCTATCACCTTCCCAAGATGCGAGCGCGTGTATGTATTCTCGATTGCATGCCTGCTATCAGGCTGGCAACCGATTGCACGGAGCATGGTGGCCAGGAACACAGCCTGGCCATCGTGCGCGCTCTTGCCGCTTGGCTGCCTGCGGCAGCCAACCGGCGCGTACTATTTGTACACGTCCCCTCCCAGCTTCGCTGGGGTCCACAGGGGACCGCTCATGAGATGGTCACATCTCTACCCGGTGTTCGTGTGGGGCACGCCCCTCACGACGCTAGACTGGCTCCGCGATTTTGCAGATCGTGAGGCACTACAACTCTGGGAAGCAAAGTTCTCAGACGTCTCATACAGAGGCAGGCACTTCATGCCCCTCCACGACAAGCACGACCGTCTCCTCAAGCCCACCACGAAGAAGGGTGGGTCTTGGTTATCCGCGTTCGAGGCCGGACCACCGTCCTTGACCGCACGCGCAGTTCGTTGTATTACGGGCCACGCTCCCATTGGTGAATACTATCACCGTATGCAATTCAACCTTCCCGCTCCTCGGTGCGCCTGCGGGCGCTTCGGGACGCGCTCTCATATCTTGTGCTCCTGTCGGAAGTACAAGCACTATCGCGGGCACCCATGGGATACATGGGAGCTCTATAAATATTTGAACGCGAACCCGCTCGCGTTCTCCTTTGCCGCGATACGCCCTTCCCACCCTCGGGAGGAGGAGGGCGTCGGATAAAGACCTGAAGTGGGGTGGTTGTTGGGGCCCGAACATTCAGGTGGCCGAGACGATGGCCCGTCCCCCAAGCGGTCCTTAATTGGATGCCAGCGACGGGGCCCTTGCGTGCTGGAAGCTTCGGCGCTACAACCAGTGGTCGGGGAGCGTACTTCGGTGCGTATGCGGGTGGAGTTTAGCCCCTGGTGCCCGTCCATGGGCAACCAAGGGCTTGCGTAGTAGGCGCCCCTTCGGGGCACCACCACTTCTGTTCGACGACCGAGTCGAGGGCGTTAACCTGACGACGCTTGGTCATCACTTTGGACTGCCGCCTTCTGCGGAGGGAGAGGCTTATTTGCCGCGCAATCGGCCTTGATATCTTGCCCCACGTACTTTGCTCGCGCTTCGCGCTCGCAGTAGTTTAGTCTGCCGTGGTATATACCCAACTTAATTGGGGAGTGGTCATTCTGGTAGTTAGCTACTCGTTTGTATTTACTGTGATCCGACCGGACTGCCAGCGCGCACCGGTATATAAATTGTTGAACCAAAAAAAAAAAAAAACTGCTCAATATCTTCTCCTGCTCTTGTTGTTGTTGTCGCGCCACATATCATTTTCATCTTCCATCAGTCCTCTGTGGTTCCGTTTGCTCAATGCATCATCCTCATCACTCACCTCACCATCTCCTCTCCCCTCGTTTCATCGTTGCTGCAGTCTCCCCACATCCCCCACATCCCTCCTGTCGTCACGCCGTCTCCGTTGCTGCGCGTCATCTCCACTCTCCATCCCCTCTGGCACCATTTTGTTGTCCCCCATCTCCTTAACACCCCCTTTTTTCTTTTTTTTTTTTTTTTTTTTTTTTTTGGTTCAACAATTTATATACCGGTGCGCGGCTGGCAGTCCGGTCGGATCACAGTAAATACAAACGAGTAGCTAACTACCAGAATGACCACTCCCCAATTAAGTTGGGTATATACCACGGCAGACTAAACTAAGGCGAGCGCGAAGCGCGAGCAAAGTACGTGGGGCAAGATATCAAGGCCGATTGCGCGGCAAATAAGCCTCTCCCTCCGCAGAAGGCGGCAGTCCAAAGTGATCAACCAAGCGTCGTCAGGTTAACGCCCTCGACTCGGTTGTCGAACAGAAGTGGTGGTGCCCGAAGGGGCGCCTACTACGCAAAGCCCTTGGTTGCCCATGGACGGGCACCAGGCGGCTAAACTCCAACCCGCATACGCACCGAAGTGCGCTCCCCGACCACTGGTTGTAGCGCCGAAGCTTCCAGCACGCAAGGGCCCCGTCGCTGGCATCCAATTAAGGACCGCTTGGGGGACGGGCCATCGTCTCGGCCTCCTGAATGTTCGGGCCCCAACAACCACCCCACTTCAGGTCTTTATCCGACGCCCTCCTCCTCCCGAGGGGGGAAGGGCGTATCGCGGCAAAGGAGAACGCGAGCGGGTTCGCGTTCAAGTATTTATAGAGCTCCCATGTATCCCATGGGTGCCCGCGATAGTGTTTGTACTTCCGACAGGAGCACAAGATATGAGAGCGCGTCCCGAAGCGCCCGCAGGCGCACCGAGGAGCGGGAAGGTTGAATTGCATACGGTGATAGTATTCACCGATGGGAGCGTGGCCCGTAATACAACGAACTGCGCGTGCGGTCAAGGACGGGGGCCGGCCTCGAACGCGGATAACCAAGACCCACCCTTCTTCGTGGTGGGCTTGAGTAGACGGTCGTGCTTGTCGTGGAGGGGCATGAAGTGCCTGCCTCTGTATGAGACGTCTGAGAACTTTGCTTCCCAGAGTTGAGTGCCTCGCGATCTGCAAAATCGCGGAGCCAGTCTAGCGTCGTGAGGGGGCGTGCCCCCACACGAACACCGGGTAGAGATGTGACCATCTCATGAGCGGTCCCCTGTGGACCCCAGCGAAGCTGGGAGGGGACGTGTACAAAAAGTACGCGCCGGTTGGCTGCCGCAGGCAGCCAGCGGCAAGAGCGCGCACGATGGCCAGGCTGTGTTCCTGACCACCATGCTCCGTGCAGTCGGTGCTAGCCTGATAGCAGGCATGCAATCCGAGAATACATACACGCGCTCGCATCTTGGGAAGGTGATAGCCTTACACAAGGCGAGCCGTATAGCAGCAAGTTCCGCCGAAACGGAAGTAGAGCGTCCCGCCGGGCGGCGGGTGCGCCATGGGTCGTTGACCGATGGCTCGAGTCCTTCCACGGGGTCCACAGCATACACAAGTGCACTTACTGCAGCCTGGAAGTGGTCGTATCGTGGAACTGACGCATCGCCAGCTGCCACGAACGAACCGGGTGTATCAGCAGCCTCAGCCATAAGCTGGACCAGCTGATCCGCCCTCGACGGCCACTCCCCGCCGTCAGGCGGGGGAGTGGGCGGGGGCGGGAGGGTCTCATTGACGTCACCTGGTGAGGGAACGTTCAGTGAGTCGGTTGCCAGGTCTGGACTCATCAGGCAGAAGCTCGATGGGTTCAGTCAGTTGGGGGAGACGGAGATGATCTCCATAACGGCCCCAGAGGTCTTTGCCCTTTCGGACTCGGACATGCGGGCAAAGGAACCCCCGAAGGGGGTGACTGGACGCAAGCGTCCCGACGCGCCAGGTGGAGCGGTCAGTCAGACGACGAAGGAGTAGAGGATTGGAAGGAGGCCCGCCAGGGCCTCCGCTCCACCTACGGGGGTGGTCTTAAACGCACCCGTAATCCATAGGGCAGCCTTACGCTGCATCCCGTTAAACATTTTCAGGAGTTCCTTGTTACGGGACCCCTGAAGAACCACAGCCTATGCCGTACGTAGCGATCGGAAGAACGCATGTGCGGTACAGAAGCCGACGTTGGACCGGGGAAAGTCCCCGGAGAGAGTTGCCAAGCATCCCCATGGCCTTAACCGTGGTGAGTGCTTTTGTGGTGTAGTAGCGTACGTGCTCCCTGAAGGTGAGCCCGCGATCGAAGTAGAAGCCCAAGTATCTCCAAATGGGTTTGGGCTTCAACGGCGTAGCGCCCGTATAGGGCGCGTACCCCAAGTCAATGGGGGGATTGACACCATCTCGTCTTCGCGAGAAGTGGAATAGTTCAGACTTGTCGTGCTCCAGCACAAGGGCCAGAGCAGTGAACAAGGTGAAGATAATAGAGTACGCCGCCCGAAGGGCGGCGATATTGTCGGTCAATTTCTTGGCCTGGCAAATGAGAGTGCCATCGTCGACAAACGACAGCAAGTAACAAGACAGCGCGCCGCTAGGGCGCGCGCCTCGAAGATCTTCATGATCGGAGCAATATAAAGAGCAGATAAACCGGGGACAGGGCGGAGCCCTGTCCCACACCCACATCAGCAGGCATTGGTTCAGAGTGAAGGTGTTCCAGCTATAGCGCGTGGAACGTCCTACAAGATATGAGGCGAAAAACCTCCGGACCTTAGCAGGGAACCCTGCTTGGCCAGTATAGCCATCAGAACATCATGGTTCAGTGACGGGAAGAACTGCGCGATGTCAAATGCCACCACACTGGTTACCAGACCCTTCGCCCAGCCCGCCGGACCATGTGGGTGAGGATGAGGCCCGCGTCCTCTGTGAGCGCTGTTTAACGCCTCCCAGTTGACACAGATGGAATATGTCCAGTTTGATGCCTTCAAACTGAATGCGGGTCGAGATGAGTTTCTCGATGAGTTTACCAAGAGTGTTCAGGAGCACAATTGGCCTGAACGACTTCGGAGTAGAGTAGGATGCCTTCCCCGGTTTCGGAATATGACCGAGGTGGAGTCCTTGAAGTGGCTGGGCCAATAGCCTGCTGTTAGGCAGGCATTGGCCAGCTGTACGAAGAGGGTCTCGACGCCATCGGCGTCGATGACCCTCTTCAGGTACCGCCACGTGATGTGGTCGGGACCGGGTGCAGAGAGACCGGAGCACGCTACTAGGCTTCACGCAACTCCTGTCCGGAGAAACCTCCCATTCCCTCTCCTGCAGAGAGGGAAGCTCGTCCAGGACCGAGAGGTCATACTCCCGATCCGTGGCTGAATTATAGTGCCATGGAGTCCTTCCCACAGCGAGTCAACAGTATGACATGGTTGCCCACGATACTGGATGCCTCCGACGGCGGTAACTTGCGCTTCTGGACCCAATTCATTAGGTCCCAGGGGCGCTTGTTGGTTTCTGCGATTTTCTCGATTTCGGCATCGAAAAAAGCCCGCTTCGCGCTACGAGTAGCTCTCCGCAGGGCCCGCCATTCCTCCCTCCCCGGTTGGCCCGGAAGGCAGAAAGGGCGGTCGCGCATTCATCATTCCACCAAGCTTTTGATCGCTTGACGACTTTTCTTCTCCGTGGCATGGTGATCCCATGCCTCTTGGAAGCAAAGCGCAATAGCCGAGGCCATGCCCTCCACCCCCTCAGGAGTACGTGCAAACTCGCGTCCGACGAGGCCTTGTAGCCCCGCGCGAAGCGCGGATAAGAAAGCCTTTTCCGTGTCCGAATTAGGCTTGATGACTTGCGAGGAGGAGCCGAAGGCTCCTCCGAGCAAGGGAGAGTGCATCCCAAGGGATGTGATCCTGACACCTGCCAGGATCTGTCGCCTTCGGCGCGTGGGACAGAGAGAACTCTGCCTGAGAAAGACAAGATCAATCACCGTAGGCGAAAGATCTGCCTGAAAGGGGATGTGGGTGGGTCCCGGTTAACCGGTTCCGCCCACAGCAACCCCGTTTCCGCCGCGATCTCCTGGATCTGGACAGCGCGGGATTATGCCCTTCACGTCTGGGTCCCAGACATGAGAGCGACAATTGAAGTCCCCCCATATATACAAGAGGGGGGAGATCATCAGATGGTTGTGGAGGAAGCGCGTAGCGCTTCCCCACTGTCGGAGTAACATTAAGGAAGTTAAAGACTTCTCGCTCCCCAAAGAGCGAGAGTAGCTGGATGTCACGGTGTTTAACAATATCCGGACGGAGTGCAGGGCGATATCGCACGAGGCTGCGGCCACGTACATTATCACACGGGGGGTTGACCGTCGGCGCTCTTCGCGTCAGCGAAGAGCAACCAGTTGGGATGGACCGGAGGTCCTTCCACATCGTCGCCCTCCTTGTTAGAGGTGGACGGCGCTGTGCGAATCACACGCCACGGGGGCTCTTGGATGAACAAAGATCATACACGCTTGCATGCGATCCAGTAACAAATTCATATGTTCATAATTTTTACAAACATTCTGAGAATAACACTAATGTCCTTAGATTGGTTGACTCATTTCTAAGAACGATTGTGTGAGATTTTGGGTGCAGAGCCATGTCGGCTACTCACCTTAGCATACACCCTAACATACCAGTTCTCATCGAACCGGTTACGCCAGAACGGGCAGTTGCGGGCATCCGCCGCGTGGTCTCCTTTGCAGTTAACGCAGGGAACCGATGAGGACACGCCTCCCCCGACGGAGTCGGGGGACAGGTGGGTTAGAGTTGGGGTTGCCTCGCAACACCCTGCGAGTGATCGGTGCTGGTCCCTAGTGTGGGGCCCACCGCAGATTGGACACGTCTGGCCTCGAGCCCGACAGTGCTTAATGTCGTGGCCCCACCTGAAGCACTTAGGGCAACAGGGGACACCACGGTTGGCCGAAGCCGCCTGGATAGAGCAGGAGTGTCCACAAATCATTATGGACCTCCCGATGAGCGTTTTAGCCCGGGCACCCTGCTGGGTATCCCATAGATCGAAGTAGACGGTCGCAGTAGCGGCCATCTTGGAGTTACGAATGATGCGCGGTTTAGTGCGCAGTGCGAAGGAGGACATGAGGGGCGACGCGGAGATCGCGCGCTTCACGTCCTCTTCGGTAATCTTGACGCCAGTCGTCAGGAGGAGAACACCGGAACGTCGACCATCTTAAGGTACGACGTCGAGGCAGGCAGGGTGACCTGCGGGGAGAGCGGACCTTGCGTCTCCGGGAAGAATTTCTTCGCGACGGACCGGATGAGGGCAATATCCCTCTCCGATGCGACGTGAGTTGTTTCGACGGTGTACCCGTTAAACGCGGGGCCACACGAGAGAGCGCGAATAACAGCGCTGGCGCGAGCCAGAACCGTATTCACCTCTTGGTAGAGGCGCTCGATGTCTACCGGGGTAGAGATCGTGCCGTGAAAGTGATGAGGACCTGCGACGCGACGGGCCCTTGACAACATAAGACGGAGCAGAGGCATTCTTGGGTTTGCCTCTGCTCGTCGACAGCCCGGCTACCTGGGTGGGGTAGGCCTGGGGCGGGAATTGCACACGAGCACTAGACATGCCTGGCTGAGGCGCTCTATAACCAGGAACGGTTGAGCGTTTGGCGACTGCAGCGAAGACGGCTTTGGTTTCGTCTGTCGGTTCACCTGAGGGGGAGGCCCGGAGGGCCTCCGAAAGGTCCCGGCTACGGGTACTTTCGGTTTCTTGGGAGCCGTTCCTGTCATTTCCGTATCTTCGGGTGCGACAGGGGCGGAGGATGTCGGGACAGATCCCGCGGCCTTCCGCTTCCCGAAAGACGACGACTTTCGGGTAGTGGAGGCCGGATCTCCCACGGGTGGTCCGTGCGCAGTGCCCTGGACCTGTGGGGTAGTGTCAAGGTCAGCGGCGATGGCCTGCTGCACCTCTGCATCGTACTCCTCGTCCATCTCCATCTCGGGAGGTGGGCTAGAAGGGGGGAGCGAGCCCTCGACGAGGGGCTGCCTGATTGTGATGTCCCCTCGACCTTATCATAAGATTCGTTGAGGACATCGAATAGGGCATCCACCAGCGCGCCTTGCTCGCCGGTGGGTTGAACTGCTGCCCAGGTGGACCTGGACACTCGCTCGACAAGCTCGAGAAGCTCGTGGGCGAAGAGGTTTGTATCCGCTTGGTTAGCGAATACGGACGGGTTGGCACCGTTCTCCATCCAGTGCCGTATCTCCCTCACACTGCGAATAGCAGCCTTCAGATCCCCACTGGCCTCCTCCTTCGTACCAGCCGCTTCGAAGGGAACCGACGAATGCCTCGAGTAAGATTGTTGGGAAGCAGCAGAACGTCTGCTCTTCCTGGCGACGGTCGTCCAGCTCCCTCCTCCTTCGCTGCGACGATCCAATTGATTTCCTCCTGGAACGGGGGTGGTGTACCGCTTCTTCGCTTCACCCTTGGGGGGAGCGGAGCGTGCTGTTGGTGTAGGGGACGAAGAACGAGCCCCGGGGGCGGAATACCCCCCAAGATCTGAAGAAGGCGCGGAGCCTCCCCCTGCTGGTGGCAACGATAGTGCCGATGATGTGATTTGTGGGCGGAAGACAGGGCTTGTAGGCCGTTGCCCTCCTAACGAACTGGACGCACGAGGCGTCCCCTCCTTTGACATTGAGCTCGATGTTTAGCAGTTGTAGATACGAGTTGTTGAGTGTGTGCCCAAATAGGAAGGTGGTGGTTCAGGGTCAAGAAGCGTGAGATATTGAGCAGTGATGGGGGGACAACAGTGACTACAACCACGACATACCTGCCTCATCCTCCTCCGATACCCGATGTGCACTCCCGCTCCCCCATAACTCCTACCCAATCCCCAATTCTCATTTTACCCCTCCCACCCCGCCCCTATTTTATCAATCCACCCCGCCATATTTTATCTACCCGCCCTGCCCTATTTTATCTAGCTTACCTGGCCTCTTTATCTGTAATTTACTGATATTCCATTTATGTATTTTTAATGATTATCTGCCTTGCTGAGATAGCCCACTGTCCATGGACAGTCCACTGTTCCCCAACAGTGGACTGTTCATGGTCAGTTCTGATGTATGACCGAGTACTGTCCAAATACAGTGGCTCATACATGAAACTAGCCTCAAAGGGTGGGTTAATGCCATGGGGATGCTTGGTAACTCACTCCAGGGACTATCGCCAGTCCAACGTCATCTCCTGTACCGTATGTGCGTCCTCCTGATTGCCATGTACGGACACAGACTTTGGTTCTTCAGGGGCTGCCGCAATAAGGAGCTCCTGAAAATGTTTAACAGAATGCAGTGTAAGGCTGCCCTATGGATCACAGGTGCGTTTAAGACCACTCCCATAGGTGGAGCAGAGGCCCTGGGGGGCCTCCTTCCAATCCCTCTACTCCTTCGTCGTCTGACTGCCTGCTCCACCTGACGCGTCGGGATGCTTGTGTCCAGTCACCCCCTTTGGGGGTTCCTGGACGAACGGAACTCAGATGCAGCTCTGCTGCATGCTCGTTCCTTTGCCCGCATGTCCAAGTCCGAGAGGGCGAAGACCTCTGGGGCCGTTATGGAGATCGTTTCACAACTCCCCCAGCAGACCGAGCCCATCGAGCTGTTACCCGATGAGTCCAGGCCTGGCAATCGACTCACTGAACACTTCCCACATCAGGTTGACGTCAATGAGACCCTCTGTAAGGGCACCTCAGACACACACAAGTCCTGGGGGAGATCCAAAGATATATATCAGCTCTACATAAATACAGGAAGTAGGCTCACCTGGGGGAGATCCAAAGAGAAAGAGGTAAAGGATCAAACCCAGGTGAAACAGCTATTTAAGTGATGAGCTGGCATTGGCATCAGCCTTGATGCCAAACAATGCCTTTGGAAACAAACAAAGGGAAACACAAAGGAATGACTATGTAACAGTGGCAACAACTAAATAATGAATGAATGGCAACTAAAGGAGAGTGTAATATAATATCTATGAGTCCATGATATGTCCAGATAATGAGATAGAGCAAAGGAAATGGAGAAAGGAGAGACAGAGAGATGATAATAAGGAAAGGAATAGGAGGTAGCAGGAGATCCCCTGACACCTTGGGCATTTGGGATTGTGATGTTGTGGTTCTCACCATCCGTAATGTTGGTTGCGTCCTTGGCAATTTGTATTTCGTCCGGTCCATAGTAATGAATGGCGTTGAATGCCTCCAGTAGCGGTTTCCCAAATAGGGCTTTCCATGCACCTCCACTTGCGAATATTTCAAAGGCTGCTTTGCGTTTTGCACCTGCTAGTTCTACCATTCCATTCCATACCCCTTTCGATGGGATTGCCCTTCCATCTGCCATTCGCATGACTCTCACTGATGGAGTTGGTTTTGCCAGTCTGTGTTGTATCGCATTGAAGAACTTCTCGTCCAGGACATTGACCATTGCGCCATCATCAAAGTACGCTTCGACTCTGACTCTTTCACCTTGTGGCCCGTCCAATGAAATCCACTGTGTGAATGGTTTGCTAGGCGATTTTGGTGATGCTTGTTTTTCATGTTTGCAGCTTTCCACTTTCACACTGAGGTTGTAGGTGGGGGTATGGGGCGAAATATCATTGCAAGAGGGACGTGATGACATGGCAAAATGGCCGAACAAAGTATTACTAGGGCACTGCAGACTTGGGACTACTCCATGCTGACCCCGTGGCACTGACTCAGCCTTGCCTCCTTCCGCCTGGTAATCAGGATGGGTTGGGGTTCTGGCATGTGTATGCTCTCTGTCAGTTTCCTTGGTGATTTGGGAGACTGGTTCATAGCGCACCTCTGTCTGGTAGGCCGACAGGTCCAGGTTTGCGTTGGGATCTGAGGGTCCCCCTTGTGCCAGTAGTGCTGCGAGAAGCTGGTTGCGGATGTTGTGGGGGATCTGGTTGATCCAGTTGGTGTTCTCCTCGACAATGTTGACTGGTACTGCTGGAGTCCCTTGAGTGGTGTTGACAGTTGGTGCATAGTTCGACGCTTCTTGACCCTGAACCACCACCTTCCTATTTGGGCTTACACTCAACAACTCGAATCTACTACTGCTAAACATCGAGCTCAATGTCAAAGGAGGGGACGCCTCGCGCGTCCAGTTCGTTAGGGGGGCAACGGCCTACAAGCCCTGTCTTCCGCCCACAAATCACATCATCGGCACTATTGTTGCCACCAGCAGGGGGAGGCTCCGCGCCTTCTTCAGATCTTGGGGGGTATTCCGCCCCCGGGGCTCGTTCTTCGTCCCCTACACCAACAGCACGCTCCGCTCCCCCCAAGGGTGAGGCGAAGAAGCGTTACACCACCCCCGTTCCAGGAGGAAATCAATCGGATCGTCGCAGCGAAGGAGGAGGGAGCTGGACAACCGTCGCCAGGAAGAGCAGACGCTCTGCTGCTTCCCAACAATCTTACTCGAGGCATTCGTTGGTTCCCTTCGAAGCGGCTGGTACGAAGGAGGAGGCCAGTGGGGATCTGAAGGCTGCTATTCGCAGTGTGAGGGAGATACGGCACTGGATGGAGAACGGTGCCAACCCGTCCGTATTCGCTAACCAAGCGGATACAAATCTCTTCGCCCACGAGCTTCTCGAGCTCGTCGAGCGAGTGTCCAGGTCTACCTGGGCAGCAGTTCAGCCCACCGGCAAGCAAGGCGCGCTGGTGGATGCCCTATTCGATGTCCTCAACGAGTCCTATGACAAAGTTGAAGGAGACATCACAATCAGGCAGCCCCTCGTTGAGGGCTCGCTCCCCCCCTCCAGCCCACCTCCCGAGATGGAGATGGACGAGGAGTACGATGCAGAGGTGCAGCAGGCCATCGCCGCCGACCTCGACACAACCCCACAGGTCCAGGGCACCGCGCACGGACCACCCGTGGGAGACCCGGCCTCCACTACCCGAAAGTCGTCGTCTTTCGGAAAGCGGAAGGCCGCGGGATCCGTCCCGACATCCTCCGCCCCTGTCGCACCCGAAGATACGGAAATGACAGGAACGGCCCCCAAGAAACCGAAAGTTCCCGTAGCCGGGACCTTTCGGAGGCCCTCCGGGCCTCCCCCTCAAGTGAACCGTCAGACGAAACCCAAACCGTCTTTTGCTGCGGTCGCTAAGCGCTCAACCGTCCCTGGTTGGAAGGCGCCACAGCCGGGCATGTCCAATGCCCGTGTACAATTCCCGCCCCAGGCCTACCCATCCCAGGTAGCTGGGCCTTCGACGAGCAGAGGCAAAACCAAGAATGCCTCTACTCCGTCTTACGTTGTTAAGGGCCCGTCTCGTCGACAGGTCCTCATCACTTTCACGGCGCGATCTCTGCCTCCGGTAGACATCGAGCGCCTTTATCAGGAGGTGAATACGGTGCTGGCTCGCACTGGCGCCGTTATTCGCGCTCTCTCGTGCGGCCCCGCGTTCAACGGGTACACCGTCGAGACCACTCACGTCGCATCGGAAAGGGACATCGCCCTCATCCGGTCCGTCGCGAAGAAGTTCTTCCCGGAGACGCAAGGTCCGCTCTCCCCGCAGGTCACCCTGCCCGCCTCGACATCGTACCTCAAGATGGTCGATGTTCCGGTGTTTTCCTCCTTGACGACTGGCGTCAAGATTACCGAAGAGGACGTGAAGCGCGCGATCTCCGCGTCGCCCCTCATGTCCTCCTTCGCTTTGCGCACTAAACCGCGCATCATTCGCAACTCCAAGATGGCCGCCACCGCGACTGTCTATTTCGATCTATGGGATACCCAGCAGGGTGCCCGGGCTAAGACGCTCATCGGGAGGTCCATAATGATTTGTGGGCACTCCTGTTCTATTCAGGCGGCTTCGGCCAACCGTGGTGTCCCCTGTTGCCCTAAGTGCTTCAGGTGGGGCCACGACATTAAGCACTGTCAGGCTCGAGGCCAGACGTGTCCTATCTGCGGTGGGCCCCACACTAGGGACCAGCACCGATCACTCGCAGGGTGTTGCCGAGGCAACCCCAACTCTAACCCACCCGTTCCCCCGACTCCGTCGGGGGAGGTGTGCCCTCATCGATTCCCCTGCGTCAACTGCAAAGGGGATCACGCGGCGGATGCCCGCAACTGCCCGTTCTGGCGTAACCGGTTCGATGAGAACTGGTATGTTAGGGCGTATGCTAAGGTGAGTAGCTGAAACGGCTCTGCACCCAAAACTCACACAATCGTTCTTAGAAATGAGTCAAACCAAATCTAAGGACATTAGTGTATATTCTCACAATGTTTGTAAAAATTATGAACATATGAATTTGTTACTGGACCGTATGCAAACTGCGTACGATCTTCTATTCATCCAAGAGCCCCCATGGCGTGTGATTTGCACAGTGCCATCCACCTCTAACAAGGAGGGCAACAAGGTGGAAGGACCTCTGGTCCATCCCAACTGGTTACTCTTCGCTGACACGAAGAGCGCCGACAGTCAGCCCCCCCGTGTGATAATGTACGTGGCTCGCAGCCTCGTGCGATATCGCCCCGCACTCCGTCCGGAATTGTTAAACACCGGGACATTCAGCTACTTTCGCTCTTTGGGGAGCGGGAAGTATTCAACCTCCTCAATGTGTATTCCGACAGTGGCGGAAGCGCTACGCGCTTCCTCCACGACCACCTCGATGATCTCCCCCCTCTTGTCTACATGGGGGGAGACTTCAACTGCCGCTCTCACGTCTGGGATCCAGACGTTGAAGGGCATAACTCCCGCACTGTCCAGATCCAGGAGATCGCGGCCGAGACGGGGTTGCTGTGGGCGGAACCGGTTAATCCGGGACCCACCCACATCCCCTTTCAGGCAGATCTTTCGCCTACAGTGATCGATCTTGTCTTTCTCAAGGCAGAGTTCTCTCTGTCCCACGCGCCGAAGCGCGACAGGTCCTGGCAGGGTGTCAGTGATCACATCCCCTGGGATGCACTCTCCCTTGCTCGGAGGAGCCTTCGGCTCCTCCTCGCAAGTCTATCAAGCCTAACTCGGACACGGAAAAGGCTTTCTTATCCGCGCTTCGCGCGGGGCTACAAGGCCTCGTCGGACGCGAGTTTGCACGTACTCCTGAGGGGGTGGAGGGCATGGCTTCGGCTATTGCTCTCTGCTTCCAAGAGGCATGGGACCACCATGCCACGGAGAAGAAAGTCGTCAAGCGATCAAAAGCTTGGTGGAACGACGAATGCGCGACTGCCCTTTCTGCCTTCCGGGCCACCCGGGGGAGGGAGGAATGGCGGGCCTTTTCGATGCTGAAATCGAGAAAATCGCAGAAACCAACAAGCGCCCCTGGGACCTAATGAATTGGGTCCAGAAGCGCAAGTTACCGCCGTCGGAGGCTATCCAGTATCGCGGGCAACCGTGTCATACTGTTGACTCGCTGTGGGAAGGACTCCACGGCACTTACAATTCAGCCACAGATCGGGAGTATGACCTCTCGATCTTGGACGAGCTTCCTCTCTGCAGGAGAGGGAATGGGAGGTTTTCTCCGGACAGGAGTTGCGCGAAGCCCTAGTAGCGTGCTCCGGTCTCTCTGCACCCGGCCCCGACCACATCACGTGGCGGTACCTGAAGAGGGTCATCGACGCCGATGGCGTCGAGACCCTCTTCGTACAGCTGGCCAACGCCTGCCTAACGGCAGGCTATTGGCCCAGCCATTTCAAAGACTCAACCTCGGTTATCATTCCGAAACCAGGGAAGGCGTCGTACTCTACTCCGAAGTCGTTCAGGCCAATTGTGCTCCTGAATACTCTCGGTAAAGTCATCGAGAAACTCATCTCGACCCGCATCCAGTTTGAAAGCATCAAACTGGATATATTCCATCCGTGTCAACTGGGGGGCGTGAAACAGCGCTCAACAGAGGACGCGGGCCTCATCCTCACCCACATGGTCCGCGCGGGCTGGGCGAAGGGTCTGGTAACCAGTGTGGTGGCATTTGACATCGCGCAGTTCTTCCCATCTTGAACCATGATGTTCTGATGGCTATACTGGCCAAGCAGGGCTTCCCTGCCAAGGTCCGGAGGTTTTTCGCCTCATATCTTGTAGGACGTTCCACGCGTTATAGCTGGAACACCTTCATCTCTGAGCCAATGCCCGCTGATGTGGGGTGGGACAGGGCTCCGCCCTGTCCCCGGTTTATCTGCTCTTTATATTGCTCCGATCATGAAGATCTTCGAGGCGCGCGCCCTAGCGGGCGCGCTGTCTTGTTACTTGCTGTCGTTTGTCGACGATGGCACTCTCATTTGCCAGGCCAAGAAATTGACCGACAATATCGCCGCCCTTCGGGCGGCGTATTCTATTATCTTCACCTTGTTACTGCAATGGCCTTAGTGCTGGAACATGACAAGTCTGAATTATTCCACTTCTCGCGTAGACGAGATGGTGTTAATCCCCCCATTGATTTGGGGTACGCGCCCTATACGGGCGCTACGCCGTTGAAGCCCAAACCTATTTGGAGGTACTTGGGCTTTTACTTTGACCGCGGGCTCACATTTAGGGAGCACGTACGCTACTACACCACAAAAGCACTCACCACGGTCAAGGCCATGGGGATGCTTGGTAACTCACTCCGGGGGCTTTCCCCGGTCCAACGTCGGCTTTTGTATCGCACGTGCGTTCTTCCGATCGCAACGTACGGGCACAGGCTTTGGTTCTTCAGGGGTTCCCGCAACAAGGAGCTCCTGAAAATGTTCAACGGGATGCAGCGTAAGGCTGCTCTATGGATCACGGGTGCGTTTAAGACCACTCCCGTAGGTGGAGCGGAGGCCCTGGCAGGCCTCCTTCCAATCCCTCTACTCCTCCGTCGTCTGACTGACCGCTCCACCTGGCGCGTCGGGACACTCGCGTCCAGTCACCCCCTTCGGGGGTTCCTGGACGAACGGAACTCGCATGCAGCTCCGCTGCATGCTCGTTCCTTTGCCCGTATGTCCGAGTCCGAAAGGGCGAAGACCTCTGGGGCCGTTATGGAGATTATCTCACGTCTCCCCCAACTGACTGAACCCATCGAGCTTTTGCCCGATGAGTCCAGACCTGGCAATCGACTCACTGAACGTTTCCCTCACCAGGTGGACGTCAATGAGACCCTCCCGCCCCCGCCCACTCCCCCGCCTGACGGCGGGGAGTGGCCGTCGAGGGCGGATCAGCTGGTCCAGCTCATGGCTGAGGCCGCTGATACACCGGTTCGTTCGTGGCAGCTGGCGATGCGTCGGTTCCCCGATACGACCACTTCCAGGCCGCAGTAAGTGCACTTGTGTACGCTGTGGACCCAGTGGAAGGACTGAGCCATCGGTCGCCGACCCATGGCGCACCCGCCGCCCGGCGGGACGCTCTACCTCCGTTTCGGCGGAACTTGCTGCTATACGGCTCGCCTTGTGCAAGGCTATCACCTTCCCAAGGTGCGAGCGCGTGTATGTATTCTCGGATTGCATGCCTGCTATCAGACTAGCAACCGATTGCACGGAGCATGGTGGTCAGGAACACAGCCTGGCCATCGTGCGCGCTCTTGCCGCTTGGCTGCCTGCGGCAGCCAACCGGCGCGTACTTTTTGTACACGTCCCCTCCCAGCTTCGCTGGGGTCCACAGGGGACCGCTCACGAGATGGTACATCTCTCCCGGCGTTCGTGTGGGGGCACGCCCCCTCACGACGCTAGACTGGCTCCGTGATTTCGCAGATCGCGAGGCACTTCAACTCTGGGAAGCAAAGTTCTCGGACGTATCATACAGAGGCAGGCACTTCATGCCCCTCCATGACAAGCACGACCGTCTTCTCAAGCCCACCACGAAGAAGGGTGGATCTTGGTTATCCGCGTTCGAGGCCGGACCACCGTCCTTGACTGCACGCGCAGTTCGCTGTATTACGGGCCACGCTCCCATCGGTGAATACTATCACCGTATGCAATTCAACCTACCCGCACCTCGATGCGCCTGCGGGCGCTTCGGGACGCGCTCTCATATCTTGTGCTCCTGTCGGAAGTACAAGCATTATCGCGGGCACCCATGGGATACATGGGAGCTCTATAATACTTGAACGCGAACCCGCTCGCGTTCTCCTTTGCCGCGATACGCCCTTCCCGCCCTCGGGAGGAGGAGGGTGTCGGATAAGTTGCTGAAGTGGGGTGGTTGTTGGGGTCCCGAACATTCAGGAGGCCGAGACGATGGCCCGTCCCCCAAGCGGTCCTTAATTGGATGCCAGCGACGGGGCCCTTGCGTGCTGGAAGCTTCGGCGCTATAACCAGTGGTCGGGGAGCGCACTTCGGTGCGTATGCGGGTTGGAGTTTAGCCGCCTGGTGCCCGTCCATGGGTAACCAAGGGCTTTGCGTAGTAGGCGCCCCTTCGAGGCACCACCACTTCTGTTCGACAACTGGGTCGAGGGCGTTAACCTGACGACGCTCGGTTGATCACTTTGGACTGCCGCCTTCTTCGGAGGGAGGGGCTTATTTGCCGCGCAATCGGCCTTGATATCTTGCCCCACGTACTTTGCTCGCGCTTCGCGCTCGCAGTAGTTTAGTCTGCCGTGGTATATACCCAACTTAATTGGGGAGTGGTCATTCTGGTAGTTAGCTACTCGTTTGTATTTACTGTGATCCGACCGGACTGCCAGCCGCGCACCGGTATATAAATTGTTGAACCAAAAAAAAAAAAAAAAAAGTTGGTGCATAGTTCTGCGGTTGGGCCATTGATCCGTTTCGCAGGTTTTCGTTCGCCCGCTTCTGCACCGATGCTGCTATCATTCGCCACACAAACTCTGGTCTTGGGACTTGACTTGGGGATCTGCACAGGTGGCCTGTGTGTCCGATGGTACCACACTTCCAGCACTTGCCTGAGGCTACCGGGGCAGTTCCTGGTGTAAGCGGGTATGGCCTTGTCTCGTCCAGTGGCATGGAGCCATGAGCCCTGTGGTACTCGTCAACTTCGCGTTGGTATGCAGCCTGTCCTTCTGGCGTTGGGGGATGTCGTCCTTGTCTTGCCCTTGCATTGAGAATGTCCGGAAGTCGTTCCTCATCTGAGCGGCGGGGTGTGCGTTGTCCACCCTGTTGGGATCCATACCCATAGTTGCGGTTCTGGTAGATTGGGTATGCTGGTGTGTATGCAGGTGACATTGCTGGGGTGCTGAGGCCCTGTGGCTGGATGCTGATGGCTTTCATGCTGTTGCTGAGAGCGGCTATGGCGGCGTTGGTGTCGTTGATCCTGGTCCGTTGCAAGTCGTTGGCTAACCTTTGGACAGCTGTCAGACTCCTAGTCAGCTGTTGCTTCTCCTGGATTGCCTCCAGTGTTACCGCGCGAACTGCGTCGCAGAAACTCTTCCACGTTGTGTGTTGACTCCCTACTAGTCCACGTAGTGTCGGTGGCAGCCCTTGCCTCGTGCTGTCAATGAGTAGGCCATCCGAATCTGGAATGTCCTCCGCGAGTTCCTCTGCTCTGTTTGCCCAGTGTACGTGTGCCTGCTCGTTCGTGCCATTGACCTCCTTCGTTGTACCCAGTTCATCCTCCCTAATCTTCCACTCTGCGAGTTTCTTTTGCTTTTCTAGCTTTGGGGTCGTTTCCTGTGGCCATTTGATGTCGAATGCCGCTTCAATGTCCGACCACTTGGTTTTCTGGTTCGTGGTGAGCCCTTTGTACCATTTTTCAGCAGCTGACCCATCTGCGATGCTGTACTTGAAGAACTGAATCTTCTGAGCCTCCGTGTAGTTCTTCATGATGTACATGCGATTGAGGGCTTTCATGAAATCTCGCGGATTCTCCCCGTTCTTCCCGTTCCCTTGGAAGAGCTTCCCAGCGTTTACATCGGCCATGTCTGTGTCGTCAGGTGGTGGTGTGACCGTTGTTGGTGGTGGTTGTGGTGCAGGGGATGGTATGCAGGTCTGCGGGTTTGTTACAAGGTGAGGGGTGGGGGAAACGAGTGTGGCACTCAGGGAGGGAAGAGCAAATTCGTCAGGGTATGCCTCGCCGTCGTTTCCCAGTAGATATGGGTTGTTCTGCGTGCCAAATGCCCATTCAAGGTCTGATACCGATCATATTATGTCCTCATGGTCGGCTTGGCTTGTGGCTTGGGTTGGGCTCTCCCAGACCCCTGGGGTGGACGCATCATTTGGTGACAGGGGTGAGTCAGCGTTTGGGGTGCGTGTAGAGCTCGAGTCTGAGGAGGAGCTAAAGTCGGGTCCCATCGCTCGTGGTTCTAAGTTTGGTCCTGTGGCCATTGTGCTGGTGTTGCTAGTGACGAATTGTCCTAAGTGGTTTCTTGGTCGCGCTGTCTTCTTTTTCGCCAGTTTGTGGACGCGGTAGCGGAGACAGCGGGTGTAGCAGATGGAAGCAGGTTCAGAGTTCAGATTATCCGTAGTCAGGTCAGGATTCAGCACAGATTCAGTAGCAGGTCGGCAGGTAGGTTTGTGTTTGATGACGTGTCTTAGTGCACGTTGCTGGTTGCTCTAGGAAGTTGTGTTTCTTCACCCTCGGGTGCTGCGTGTTTATGGATACGAAGCACACTCTCGTCACCAGATGGAGACATGTGGTCTGCTCTGCCAGAGCGGTGGTGAGGGGAAGAGTTGGCTTGTCGACCCTGAGAGTCGTTCTAGTGTACATAATCATCGCCTTGTCTAATCTAATGTGTCTAATCTATGTTGTCCCTTGCCCGATCCTCAACCAATCTCATCCTCTCTCTCTCCTCGTGCTTCTGCCTCTTCTCTCTCCTCTCCTCCTAATCCTGCGCTCTTTCCTCTTCGTGTTCTTCTCCTCTTCAGGCTCATGTGCACATTGCACTGCCACAATGGGATACTACACTCTTTAAACCATGGAACTGTAGACAGAAACTTTCTCCTTCTTCTTCTCTTCCTTTACCTAGTGTAAACATGGAACAATCTTCACCTTCTCCCCACCCTCTTTCTTCTTCTTCTCATTTTCTTAGTGTACCTATGGAACATCCTTCTTCTTCTTCTTTTAGTAGTAGTCTTCCCCTTCCCCCCACTTCTATTCGGTCATCCAATAGAGTGGATCCTCCCCTCCCCACTGTCTCTTCTGGTTGCCCCAGTGGAATAGTGTCTTCTCCTCTCCTCACTACCTCTTCTGGTGGAGGGGACTTCAACTGCCACTTGCACATCTGGGATCCAGAAACATATGAATTTGTTACTGGACCGTATGCAAACTGTGTATGATCTTTTGTTCATCCAAGAGCCCCCGTGGCGTGTGATTCGCACAGCGCCGTCCACCTCTAACAAGGAGGGCGACGATGTGGAAGGACCTCCGGTCCACCCCAACTGGCTGCTCTTCGCTGACGCGAAGAGCGCCGACGGTCAACCCCCCCGTGTGATAATGTACGTGGCGCGCAGCCTCGTGCGATATCGCCCTGCACTCCGTCCAGATATCGTTAAACACCGTGACATCCAGCTACTCTCGCTCTTTGGGGAGCGAGAAGTATTTAACTTCCTCAATGTCTACTCCGACAGTGGCGGAAGCGCTACGCGCTTCCTCCACGACCATCTCGATGATCTCCCCCCACTTGTGTATATGGGGGGAGACTTCAATTGTCGCTCTCACGTCTGGGATCCAGACGTCGAGGGGCACAACTCCCGCGCTGTCCGGATCCAGGAAATCGCGGCTGAAACGGGGTTGCTGTGGGCGGAACCGGTTAATCCGGGACCCACCCACATCCCCTTTCAGGCAGATCTTTCGCCTACGGTGATCGATCTTGTCTTTCTCAAGGCAGAGTTCTCTCTGTCCCACGCGCCGAAGCGCGACAGGTCCTGGCAGGGTGTCAGTGATCACATCCCCCTGGGATGCACTCTCCCTTGCTCGGAGGAGCCTTCGGCTCCTCCTCGCAAGTCTATCAAGCCTAACTCGGACACGGAAAAGGCTTTCTTATCCGCGCTTCGCGCGGGGCTACAAGGCCTCGTCGGACGCGAGTTTGCACGTACTCCTGAGGGGGTGGAGGGCATGGCTTCGGCTATTGCTCTCTGCTTCCAAGAGGCATGGGACCACCATGCCACGGAGAAGAAAGTCGTCAAGCGATCAAAAGCTTGGTGGAACGACGAATGCGCGACTGCCCTTTCTGCCTTCCGGGCCACCCGGGGGAGGGAGGAATGGCGGGCCTTTTCGATGCTGAAATCGAGAAAATCGCAGAAACCAACAAGCGCCCCTGGGACCTAATGAATTGGGTCCAGAAGCGCAAGTTACCGCCGTCGGAGGCTATCCAGTATCGCGGGCAACCGTGTCATACTGTTGACTCGCTGTGGGAAGGACTCCACGGCACTTACAATTCAGCCACAGATCGGGAGTATGACCTCTCGATCTTGGACGAGCTTCCTTCTCTGCAGGAGAGGGAATGGGAGGTTTTCTCCGGACAGGAGTTGCGCGAAGCCCTAGTAGCGTGCTCCGGTCTCTCTGCGCCCGGCCCCGACCACATCACGTGGCGGTACCTGAAGAGGGTCATCAACGCCGATGGCGTCGAGACCCTCTTCGTACAGCTGGCCAACGCCTGCCTAACGGCAGGCTATTGGCCCAGCCATTTCAAAGACTCAACCTCGGTTATCATTCCGAAACCAGGGAAGGCGTCGTACTCTACTCCGAAGTCGTTCAGGCCAATTGTGCTCCTGAATACTCTCGGTAAAGTCATTGAGAAACTCATCTCGACCCGCATCCAGTTTGAAAGCATCAAACTGGATATATTCCATCCGTGTCAACTGGGGGGCGTGAAACAGCGCTCAACAGAGGACGCGGGCCTCATCCTCACCCACATGGTCCGCGCGGGCTGGGCGAAGGGTCTGGTAACCAGTGTGGTGGCATTTGACATCGCGCAGTTCTTCCCGTCACTGAACCACGACGTTCTGATGGCTATACTGGCCAAGCAGGGTTTCCCTGCTAAGGTCCGGAGGTTTTTCGCCTCATATCTTGTAGGACGTTCCACGCGCTATAGCTGGGACACCTTCACCTCAGAACCAATGCCCGCTGATGTGGGTGTGGGACAGGGCTCCGCCCTGTCCCCGGTTTTATCTGCTCTTTATATAGCTCCGATCATGAAGATCTTCGAGGCGCGCGCCCTAGCAGGCGCGCTGTCTTGCTACTTGTTGTCGTTTGTCGACGATGGTACTCTCATTTGCCAGGCCAAGAAATTGACCGACAATATTGCCGCCCTTCGGGCGGCGTACTCTATTATCTTCACCTTGTTCACTGCTCTGGCCCTTGTGTTGGAGCACGACAAGTCTGAACTGTTCCACTTCTCGCGAAGACGAGATGGTGTCAATCCCCCCATTGACTTGGGGTACGCGCCCTATACGGGCGCTACGCCGTTGAAGCCCAAACCCATTTGGAGATACTTGGGCTTCTACTTCGATCGCGGGCTCACCTTCAGGGAGCACGTACGCTACTACACCACAAAAGCACTCACCACGGTCAAGGCCATGGGGATGCTTGGCAACTCTCTCCGTGGACTTTCCCCGGTCCAACGTCGGCTTTTGTATCGCACGTGCGTTCTTCCGATCGCAACGTACGGGCACAGGCTTTGGTTCTTCAGGGGTTCCCGCAACAAGGAACTTCTGAAAATGTTTAACGGGATGCAGCGTAAGGCTGCCCTATGGATTACGGGTGCGTTTAAGACCACCCCCGTAGGTGGAGCGGAGGCCCTGGCGGGCCTCCTTCCAATCCCTCTACTCCTTCGTCGTCTGACTGACCGCTCCACCTGGCGCGTCGGGACGCTCGCGTCCAGTCACCCCCTTCGGGGGTTCCTGGACGAACGGAACTTGCATGCAGCTCCGCTGCATGCGAGTTCCTTTGCCCACATGTCCGAGTCCGAAAGGGCGAAGACCTCTGGGGCCGTTATGGAGATCATCTCTCGTCTCCCCCAACTGACTGAGCCCATCGAGCTTCTGCCCGATGAGTCCAGACCTGGCAACCGACTCACTGAACGCTTCCCTCACCAGGTTGACGTCAATGAGACACTCCCGCCCCCGCCCACTCCCCCGCCTGACGGCGGGGAGTGGCCGTCGAGGGCGGATCAGCTGGTCCAGCTTATGGCTGAGGCTGCTGATACACCCGGTTCGTTCGTGGCAGCTGGCGATGCGTCGGTGCCACGATATGACCACTTCCAGGCCGCAGTGAGTGCACTTGTGTATGCTGTGGACCCAGTGGAAGGACGTGAGCCATCGGTCAATGACCCATGGCGCACCCGCCGCCCGGCGGGACGCTCTACTTCCGTCTCGGCGGAACTCGCTGCTATACGGCTCGCCTTGTGCAAGGCTATCACCTTCCCAAGATGCGAGCGCATGTATGTATTCTCGGATTGCATGCCTGCTATCAGGCTGGCAACCGACTGTACGGAGCATGGTGGTCAGGAACATAGCCTGGCCATCGTGCGCGCTCTTGCCGCTTGGCTGCCTGCGGCAGCCAACCGGCACGTACTCTTTGTACACGTCCCCTCCCAGCTCCGCTGGGGTCCACAGGGGACCGCTCATGAGATGGTCACATCTTTACCCGGTGTTCGTGTGGGGGCACGCCCCCTCACGACGCTAGATTGGCTCCGCGATTTCGCAGATCGCGAGGCATTACACCTATGGGAAGCAAAGTTCTCAGACGTCTCATACAGAGGCAGGCACTTCATGCCCCTCCATGACAAGCACGACCGTCTCCTCAAGTCCACCACGAAGAAGGGTGGGTCTTGGTTATCCGCGTTCGAGGCCGGACCACCGTCCTTGACCGCACGCGCAGTTCGCTGTATTACGGGCCACGCTCCCATCGGTGAATACTATCACCGTATGCAATTCAACCTTCCCGCTCCTCGGTGCACCTGCGGGCGCTTCGGGACGCGCTCTCATATCTTGTGCTCCTGTCGGAAGTACAAGCACTATCGCGGGCACCCATGGGATACATGGGAGCTCTACAAATATTTGAACGCGAACCCGCTCGCGTTCTCCTTTGCCGCGATACGCCCTTCCCGCCCTCGGGAGGAGGAGGGCGTCGGATAAAGACCTGAAGTGGGGTGGTTGTTGGGGTCCCGAACATTCAGGTGGCCGAGACGATGGCCTGTCCCCCAAGCGGTCCTTAATTGGATGCCAGCGACGGGGCCCTTGCGTGCTGGAAGCTTCGGCGCTACAACCAGTGGTTGGGGAGCGTACTTCGGTGCGTATGCGGGTTGGAGTTTAGCCGCCTGGTGCCCGTCCATGGGCAACCAAGGGCTTTGCGTAGTAGGCGCCCCTTCGGGGCACCACCACTTCTGTTCGACAACCAGGTCGAGGGCGTTAACCTGACGACGCTTGGTTGATCACTTTGGACTGCCGCCTTCTTCGGAGGGATAGGCTTATTTGCCGCGCAATCGGCTTTGATATCTTGCCCCACGTTCTTTGCTCGCGCTTCGCGCTCGCCGTAGATTAGTCTGCCGTGGTATATACCCAACTTAATTGGGGAGTGGTCATCCTGGTAGTTAGCTACTCGTTTGTATTTACTATGATCCGACCGGACTGCCAGCCGCGCACCGGTATATAAATTGTTGAACCAAAAAAAAAAAAAAAAAAACGAGCTGTCATGATTATGGAGATCATGGCCAAGATGGGGGCTGTGCTGGTCTGAACCGGTTAATCTGGGCCCGACGCATGTGCCCTTTCAGGCAGATCTTTCACCCATGGTGATCAATCTTGTCTTTCTCAAGGTGGAACACCTGTGGTCCAACACGCTGAAGCATGACAGATCCTGGCAAGGTGTCAGTGATCACATCCCTCTGGGATGCTCTCTCCCTTGCCCGGAGGAGCCTTTGGCTCCTCCTCGCAAGTCAATCAAGCCCAATTCGGACACGGAGAAGGCTTTCTTATCTGCGCTCCGTGCAGGGCTTCAAGGCCTTGTGGGATGCGACTTTTCACATACTCCTGAGGGGGTGGAGGACATGGCTTCAGCTATTGCCCTTTGCTTCCAAGAAGCATGGGACTCCCATGCCAGGAGAAGAAAATCACCAAACGCTCTAAGGTGTGGTGGAATGATGATTGCGCGACTGCCCTTGCTGCATTCCAGTCCAACCAGGAGAAGGATGAGTGGCAGGCCCTCTGCTCCACTGTCCGCAGTGCGAAGAGGGAGTTGTTTGATGTGGAAATCGAGAAGATCGCAGAAACCAACAAGCGCCCATGGGACCTGATGAATTGGGTACAGAAGTGCAAGTTGCCTCCTTCAGAGGCAATGATGCCCTTGTCGTGTGCTCTGGGCTCTCTGCGCCTGGTCCCGACCATGTGACATGGCAGTACCTCAAAAGGGTAATCGACACCAATGGCGTTGAGTCACTCTTTGTTCAACTGGCCAACGCCTGCCTGGTCAGGTGCATGCCCTGGCCAACTGTCGTCTGCTAGCTGAGTGGTTCTCCAGGAGCGAAGACCACTTGCTCACCTTTGTCCATGTGCCGTCGACAATTCGTTGGGCACCCCACTACAAAGCTCACTGCATGGCACGTCAGCTCACTGTCTCTGTTGGTCGCAAAGTCAACACTACCCTCTCCTGGCTTCGTTGCGAGGCTGATGCTAGGTGCGAAGGGGCATGGACTCGTCAGTTCATGGCTCCACAAGTGCGAGGGCATCACTTCTTGGTGCTCAAGTCCCTCAAGGACATCGAAATCACTCCAACCGCTGCAAAGTCCGGCCAATGGATCCCTCGAATCGACGAGTCCCCTACATTAACGGCTCGTGCTGTGCGTTGCATCACCAACCACGCTCCGATGGGCTCATATTATGTGCGCTTCAAACCTCTAGAACCCACAGCCTGCCCCTGCAGCTCACCACGCATGGACCGACTCCACATTCTTGCCCGTTGTCGCTTGTTCAAAGGCAAATCTGTTCCATCAACTCTTGTTGGGTTGGTGCGCTTCCTCAAGGATAACCCTGCCGCGTTCTCCTTCACCAGGCCTCGCAATCGCGCTGGGTATGGCTGAGTGGATGGAGGGGGTTGGGTTATCATCCTTCAGTGCTTCCCAAGACCGTGCTTCGGCATGTGCGCTAGTAAGTTGTTCTGGATGTAGATGTTTACTGTGATTCAACACATACGTCTTTGGCAGGCACCCTTCTCTCTTCGGTTTTTTCTTCCACCACTCCTCTGCACTGCCGCTTCGCGGCACTGCCCCTGTCCTGGATTTAGGCAAGCTATGCTTCATAACCATCGCCCTTAGGTCCCCTTCTGAGCTTGGGGCAGCTCTTAAGCCCCCTTCATCTCTTGATACGATTGGAGTATTTAGTAGGAGTTGGTGTATATGTAGTTTATCTCATGTATATTAGCAATGATCACGACCGGACTGCTAACGAGCCCTGGTATATAAATTGTTGATTTAAAAAAAAAAAAAAAAAAGGCCAACGCCTGCCTAATGGCAGGCTATTGGCCTAGTCACTTTAAGGACTCCACCTTGGTGATCATTCCGAAACTGGGGAAGCTGTCTTACTCTACACCCAAGTTGTTCAGGCCCATTGTGCTCCTGAACACACTTGGTAAACTTATCAAGAAACTCATCTCGACCTGCATTCAGTTTGAAGGCATCAAACTGGATATATTCCATCTGTGTCAACTGGGAGGCGTTAAACAGCACTTGACAGAGGATGCGGGCCTCATCCTTACGCACATGGTCCGATCAGGCTGGGTGAAGGGTTTGGTTACCAGCATGGTGACATTTGACATTGCGCAGTTCTTCCCATCACTAAACCACACAGTTTTGGTGGCTATACTGGAGAAGCAGGGTTTCCCTGTTAAAGTCCGGAGGTTCTTTGCCTTGTACCTTGTTGGTCGTTCCACTTGCTACATGTGGAACACCTTTGTATCCGACCTGATGCCCACAGACATGGGTGTGGGACAGGGCTCTGCCCTGTCCCTGGTTCTATCTGCCCTTTATATCGCTCCAGTTATGAAGATATTTGAGATGCACGCCCTTCAGGGCACACTGTCTACATACCTGCTGTCATTTGTTGACAATGGCACCCTCATCAGCCAGGCTAAGAAACTGGCTGATAACATTATATTCACTCTGTTTACTGCCCTGGCCTTGGTGCTGGAGCATGATAAGTCAGAATTATTCCATTTTACACGTAGGCAGGATGGGATCAACCCCCCCATTGACCTGGGGTATGTGCCCTATACAGGTGCCACACCTTTGAAACCCAAGCCTATCTGGAGGTACTTGGGTTTCTACTTCGACTGCAGGCTCATGTTCAGGGAGCACGTGCGGTATTATACCACTAAGGCGCTCACAACTGTCAAGTCTATGAGCATGCTTGGCAATTCGCTCTGGGGCTTGTCCCCAGTTCAGCACAGGCTGCTGTACCATACTAGTGTGCTTCCTATAGCCACCTACAGGCACTGGCTGTGGTTCTATAGAGGGGCTTGAAACAAAGAGCTTCTCAAGATGTTTAACAGGATGCAGCACAAGGCGTGCATGTCTGAAACCAAAAGGCAGAAGACCACTGGTGCTGTCATGGAGATCATTTCCAGACTCCCCCAACTGTCTGAACCCATTGAGCTCTTGCCCAATGAGTCCAGGCCAGGTAACCAACTTGTTGAACACTTTCCATTCCAAGTGGATGTCAACGAGACCCTCCCGCCTCCCCCCACACCACTGCCTAACAGTGGCAAGTGGCCGACAAGAGTGGAGCAGTTAGCTGAGCTTATGGCTGAGATAATTGCTACTCCCAGTTCATTCATGGCTTCCTGCAATGCAGCAGTTCCACGATACGACCACTTCCAGGCAGCGGTCGCAGTGTTAGTGTATGCTGCGAACCCCCTGGAAACACATAACCCAAGGACCAACTGTGTGTCACATGAGCCATCGGCTGAAGAACTGTGGCTTGCTCGCATCCCGTCAGGCAGGGCTACTTCTGTTGATGCAGAACTCTTTGCAATCTGTCTTGCGCTATGCAAGGCTATCACCTTCCCCAGATGTGAACAGTTTACCTCTTTTCTGACTGCATGCCTGCTATCAGGCTTGTGTTGGATTGCACTGAACATGGTGGCCAGGAACACAGCCTGGCCATTGTACGTGCCCTAGCTGCTTGGCTCCTGCAGGGAGCCAACTGGCAAGTACTCTTTGTACACACCCCCTCCCAGCTTCCAGTACTTCACACTAACACCAGCCTTTCAGCCGAGCCTCAGCTGAGTATCGGCTCATCAGCTGAGTCTCAGCTGAGTCTCAGCTCAACCTCAGTTTAGTAACATATTTTGAAAAGAAATGCTTTTTATCAGCTGAGTATTAGACACTGGTTGTTATAACTGTTGCATTTTCTCATCATATACATCTACTCTCACCTCCCATGTACTTGACAATACTTGTGACAGTGACATGTCACATCATACACTAGTCTATATTATCACATATTACATCCTTAGATATAACTGTAATTTCTTTAGTCTATAGTATTTGTGACAATCAGTGTGACAGTGACTGAATGTCACATAGGTATTTCAAAAATATGTGGATGTGACCTAATGTTTGTCACATGTCATGTAGTCACAGCAGTTTGTTTTGGCTTAAATCAGATTTGAATTATGACATGTCACACATCTAGCTAAATTAGGAAGCATTGTATTAGTAATTTAGTAATTGTATACCTGGGGATTGCTGATAGATTTCCCAATATTACTAATTCTCTTGGCAAATATGTCACAATATGTTATCTAATATGTCACAACAAAGCCACCAAACAAGCCATGCAGGCATGACAAACTGTATTATGTAATAATATAGATAGAAAACTGCAAAGAACAATAACACAACCAATACATATAGATTATGAGCTGATATTCAGCTGATCATCAGCTGAGCCTCAGCTGAGCCTCAGTTCTGTGAACCAATAATACTCGGCTGAAAGAACTGAAACTACTAGCTGAGGCCTCAGCTGAGTATCAGTTCAACCTCAGCCGAACCTCAGCCAATCCTCAGTTGAGCCTCAGCTCATTAGTTTATAAAGCTAATCACTAAACTATAAGATAAGCAAAAATATTAATTTATGAACTGATGATCAGCTGACAAACCAATACTCAGCTGATACTCAGCTGATGAACTGATCATCAGCCAAGCCTCAGCTGAAAAGTTTGGGTTAGTGTAAAGTCCTCGTTCTCTGGACCATCTGGAGGAGATCCTCAACCCGAAGACAATGACGAGGAACCAGGAGACCCTGACCCTTCTGGTAACTCTGGCCCCAATAACGGCCCACAAGGCAACCCAGCTGCAGAAGTGTTCAAAAGTGCCATGAAGAAAGAAGTCAACCTTGGTGCACCTGAGAAGTTCACAGGAGATTGCACCAAAACCAAACATTTCATCACTGAATGCCAATCCTATCTCCACATCAATCAACACATTTACAACAATGATGATCTAAAGATCGCCTTCATCTTGTCATACTTTGCTGAAGGACCAAAGGGAGATAGAGAAGCAATGGATTGGAAACACTGCTTCCTTGCTGGAAAGTTTGACGAAGCCCAAAGAAACAGGACCACAGTCTCCTATGGAAGGTTCAACAACTTCCTTCAAAAATTCACTGAAGACTTCACCCCGCGACTCAGACATGACCATGCAAGGAAAGACCTCAAGAACATCCAACAGGAAGGGAATGTTGAATCACACAACACTGCCTTCAAGAACCTCATGATCACTGCAGGCTATGCCTTCCCTCACACTGACCCTGACAATAACCTCAATCTGATGGAAGACCTGCTGATCAGAATCTATCAAGATTCTCTTAAGAAACTGATCTTGGACAGAATTCACAACAATGGATACAACCCCTACATCCTGAAGGAGTGGATGGACTGAGCAGCTGAAGTGGATGCCCATTGGATGGAATCTTTCCCTTTCCCATTTGACAAGAAACCAGCCAAATGCTTCACCTCTAACCAGATGGGGTTCAGATTCGCCAATTCCAAGCAAATCAATCTCACCGAAGTTGAGCATGCAGACCACATGAAGAACGGCACCTGCTTCTGCTGTCACCAACCAGGTCATATCTCCAAGTTTTGTTCCAATCATGATTTCAAGAAGACAAACCAGAACCAGAATACCAACAACTGCAATATTGCCCTGACTAGGAACCTGAAGGATTTTGCCAAATACATCTGCACCTTCTATCACAATTTGAACAAAGAACAACGCACCGAATTCACCTCCAAAATGCAAGAGCAGGATTTTGCCTAAAGGGTTTCGCCTCAATGTCTAAACCTTATGTATCAGTTTGTTCTGCTTTGATAGCTCAAAATGAATCCTTTTCTGTCCCTGTGACTATCAAGTGTGAACAACTGAGAACTGCTGAACCCTTGCATACCCAAGCACTCCTCAACTCTGGAGCTGCAGGCATTTTCATCAACCAATCATTTGCAAAACTCCACAACCTTCCCCAGACCCCACTCAGAACACCAATCCTAGTCTGAAACATTGATGGCACACTGAACAAGAAGGGTACAATTACCCACCAAACAACAATGAACATGAAGATCTACAACAAAATCAAGAAGACCAATTTGCTAATTACTGGGCTAGGAAATCAGAAGATTATCTTGGAACTACCTTGGTTACAGGACACAAACCCCAAGATCGACTGGAAGAATGCTTCCTTGAACTGGCGAACCCCTATTGAGGATGAACCTGACAGAGAAGAACACCTGAATGACACAACAAACCCAATACCTGACTGGTACCCAACTGACTCCATTATTATTGACAAACAAACCATTTCTCAACTGGAACTCCAAGTTAAGAAGATGCTTGGAAAGAACATGACCCTGAACTGACCTGACCCAATTACAACCAACAACCTCATCATCTCCTTTATGGAAGGAAAACCGAATGAAGAACTAGAGAAAATCTGGATCAACACAACTCTGACACACTCCCAAGCCTTTGCTCAGAAATTTGACCAGAAGACTGACAAGACCGACCTGACCAAGATCATTCCGCTGGAGTACCACCCTTGGATTTCTGTTTTCAGTGAAGAAGCCTCTTTGACCCTGCCAGTGCACAAACCCTGGGATCACGAGATCAAGCTCAAACCTGATTTCATCCACAAATCCGCCAAGGTTTACTCCCTCACCTGAGAACAGGACAATGTCACCAAACAGTTCCTCAATGAACACCTCGCCTGAAGCCACAGGATTTTTTTACATCGCGAAAAAAGATGGCAAGCTCTGCCTGTGCCAAGATTACTGACATTTGAACGAAGGAACCATTAAAAACACCTACCCTCTCTCTCCCCCTTGTCACTGACCTTATGGATAAACTCCAAGGTGCCAAGTATTTCACTAAACTTGACGTTCAATGGGGCTACAACAACATCTGAATCAAGGAAGGAGACAAATGGAAAGCGGCCTTCAAGACCAAGTATGGACTCTTCAAACCCCTTGTCATGTTTTTTGGCCTTTGCAACTCCCTGGCAACCTTCCAATCAATGATGGACAAAATCTTCATCCAACAGGTCGAAAACAGCTATATCATCATCTACATGGATGACATCTTGATCTATGCCATGAACGAGCAAGACCTTGAAAAGTACACCAAAGAAGTACTCCAGATCATGAAAGAAAACAACCTCTACCTGAAACCTGAGAAGTGCGAGTTCAACAAAACCATGATTGCCTACCTAGGATTCATCATTGAACACAACAAGATTTCCATGGACCCTGCTAAGATCTCAGGAATTAAGGATTGGCCAACACCGAAGACCCTCAAGCAAGTCCGATCATTCCTTGGTTTTGGAAACTTCTACCGAAAATTCATCCGACACTACTCTGACCTCGCCCGACCCCTAAATGACCTACTCCAAAAAGATCAACCCTTCCTATGGACCGATACCCATCAACTTGCATTTGACAACCTCAAAGAACAGTTCAGCAAGGAACCAGTACTTGCCATGCCAGACCAAAACTGACCATTCCAAATTGAAGCCAACGCATCCCAGTACGCATATGAAGCTGTCCTAACCCACGCTGACAGCAACGGAAAATGCCACCCTGTCTGCTTCCTCTCTCATTCATTCTCTCCTGCCGAACAGAACTACCAAGTCTTCGATTGAGAACTCTTAGGAGTTATCTGAGCTCTTGAAGAATGGAAACATTACATCCTGGCATCCCCTCACACAACCACTGTCTACTCTGACCACAAGAATCTTACATATTGGTGTTCCCCTCAGAACCTTAATCGATGGCAAGCCCGATGGTTCCTTATCCTTTCCAAATACAACATCAAACTTGAACACATGCTGGGTCACAAGATGGTTCAGTCAGATGCTCTCTCACGACGACCAGACCTCATGCCAGAAGGAGAAAATGAAGAAAACACTGACATCACGATGCTCCCTGAATCTCTATTCATCAATCTCATCAACACTGAACTCCAGAAGCAGATAGCTGATGCAAGACCCTTAGACAAAAACACCATGGAAGCTTTGGAAACCCTACTCAAGAACACCAACGTAACCACTGGAACCACCATAAACGACTGGTCCTTTGAAGAAGGGGAGCATGGGAAACTGCTCTTTTACAAGAACAAGACATATATTCCCAACAACCTGGAGCTCCGCAAGTCCATAGTCATGCACTTCCACAACCCAGTTTCTGCTGGACATCCTCAGTACTTTGCACTGGCCCAGATGTTCCGATCAACAGTCGATTGACTGTCTGACATTCGGTTGACAGTCGATCGACTTTCGATTGACTTTTGCAAAAAGTGTTTTTGTGTGAAAAACAGCTGTTTGGGGTAGATTGTGTACTGTGAGAAGATGTGACAATCTCATGTCACACATTGCATTATTCTATTTTATCATGTGTGAAACCCTTATGATCTTTTTTATGATGTTTGTGACAATGTTTGTGACAGTCTACAAGTATTGTCACATATCACATAAATATGAAACTGTATAACATAGCTGTGACACCAGGATTACAAGTAAATTGTTTGTATGTATGTAGATGTGACCAACTCTAATTTGTCACATGTCACATGTCACATAGTCTTATGTAACAGATAGTATCTAGTCTATATTGGCTTAGATCAGATTTTTAAAAACTGTGACATATATACATGTCACAGATTGAGCTAAATTAGGAAATACCCACAACAGGATTTCTTGAAAACATAAGTTGACTGACAGTCGATTGACAATGTCGGTCAATGTTTGATCGACTGACTGTTGGTCAGTCGAACATCCGATGTAAAAAGTCGATGGTTGGTCCAATTTTGGCAGGGAAACTGGCAGTGGACTGACAGTTGATCGGAAGTCAGTTGGAAGTCAGTTGGAAGTCGGTTGACAGTCGATCCCATCAGTGTGACATTCTACCCTGAAAGTCACATTTATGTAAAATTACCAGACCGACACTTGACCGACTGTCGACAGTCAGACAGTCGATCGGAAGTCGGTCGGAACACCTGGGCAACAGCAAAGTCCTTGACATCCTGGACAGATAGAAATGTACAACACCATCACCAGATCCTATTGGTGGCCAGGCATGAGACATTTCATCTCCTCCTACATCAAAGGATGTGCCACCTGCCAGCAATTCAAGATCAATAGGAACCCTACAAGACCCACACTAATTCCGATTCCCGCTCTAGAATCAATGAAACCCTTTGCCCAAACCTCAATGGATTTGATCACCAACCTTCCACCATCCCTCAGATATGACTCTATTCTGTCCGTGGTGGACCACGGCCTTATGAAGGGAGTAATCCTTATCCCTTGTTCCAAAACGATCTCTGCCGAAGGCATTGCCAAACTTTTACTTGACAATCTCTACAAACAATTTGGACTCCCAGACTCCATCACCTCAGATCGTGACCCCAGATTCACTGCCCATGCCTTCAAAGAACTCCTCAGACTCCTCAATGTCGAATCCAAACTCTCTACTGCCTACCACCCCCAAACTGACGGAACCACTGAATGCTTTAACCAAGAAATTGAAGTCTACCTCTCCATCTACTGCATCATGAACCCCGAATCCTGGCCAGATGCTCTCCCCACTCTTGAATTCACTCACGATAACCAACGACACTCAGACAGACTCCACTCCTCCTTTGAACTCATGTTGGGAACAAGTCCCACACAGATCCCGTTGGCCTTCGAACACATGATCTATCCCTCTGTCAACAAGAAGCTTGCATCCCTTCTCAAGATCTGACAAGAAGCAATTGCAGCACACACACTTGCCAGGAATAGAATGAGTAACTTCAGCAAGAACCTGTTCACCCCATTCAAGGTCGGAGATCTTGTGTGGCTCAACTCCTGAAACCTGAAACTTGGACACAACAAGAAGATTTCAACAAAATGAGAAGGACCCTTTCCAATTACCAAAGTATTGGGACCAGTAACATATTGCCTCAAACTCCCTCAGTATTGGAAAATCCATGATGTCTTCCACACCACCCTTCTCTCTGAATATTCTGAAACAACAGAGCATGGACCAAACTTCCCACAACCACCACCAGACATCATTGGCAGAGAAGAAGAATATGAACTTGACCAGATTCACAAGCATTGTGGAAAATTAGGCAAGAGAGAATACTTCGTATTGTGGAAAGGCTTCCCACTGTTCCACAACTCATGGGAACCAGAATCTCACCTTGCTAACGCCCCTGACATCCTTTTACCTTATAAAAGACACTTCAAACTTGCCTAGAACCCCAGCTCAATCGCAATCCACATTCAACAACCAACATGACTTCCTCCATCCTCAAATCATCCCCATCTTCTTCATCTCTTTCTGCTGCTAAAACCGTCTGCATTCACTCCCAATCCTCCTCCACCTCCTCCAACATTTCTTCAGTCCATACCCCTGTATTGCCATATTCCAAATCTGACAAGGAGCTCATTGCCCGCACTAAAGCCCTCATTGCCAAAGCCAAACAACGAGGACTATGCCTAGAAGAGGAAGCTGACCAACAAGAAACACCCAACACCATCCAGAACCTCGACAATGTCATCAAAACCATCTTTGTCGCCCACAACCTAGAAACCAATGCCTCTGCCGAACCTGCAAACAATGCCACTGCTTGGGAAGCCCCGAAAAATGCCCCCAGCTCTACCCACAACTGCACCTCCATCACCTTTGACAAATTTGTCAACATTTTCCGCGATTCTGAAGACTATGACAACCTTGCATGGACCCTTCCTTTCAATGAGGCCCACATGGGCCCAATTCGTCTGATGGACAACCACATCTCCCAAACCCGTGAACAAGTCCTCAAACTCTACGCAGCAATCAGTGCCCATGAGAAAGCTGCAGCCACCTACTGGGACACCAGTTGCTCCTTATTTGAATCATTCTGCAGAGAGCACCTCAACAACCCTGCCTGTCACAACCAGCTCATGGAGCTCATCACCACCCAACATGCCAAATATGCCAACCACAAACCCAATGACCTATACACCTTCAAATGCAACAAAACATTCCTTTACAATTACTCTGTACCTGAAACCTATCACCCGACCATAGAAAGCCTAGCTAGTTGTCCCGACAGCAAAACCTTCAACGGACTCAACTTCACCACCCGCACCTGTGTCTTGAATCTGATGAAACGAGGACAAAACCTTTGCTGCTCTTGTCCAAACTCCGACAACCACTTCCAAATTGAATGCCCCAAGTACTGTTGTGTCCATTGCAAGATGTTCACTCCCCTACATCCTGCAAAAGAATGTCCTAAAAGATCATCATCCACCATCAACAAATGGAAGAACAAGAAGACTGCTAAATGGTCATCTAACCCTTGGGAAAAAGGCAAACTATGGGAATCTACTTGGCCTGTTGAAGAAAAGGGATGGACCCCAAGAAGCTCCACCAATGATGATGGCACCTGGGCCAACAGCTTCTCTGACTACAACAACAATATGTGCGACGAAGCCATCCACAACATCAACACCTGATTGAGGTCAATCAGCCTTAGTAAGGGGGTAATGTTATGTCATCTTTTCCCTTCCTCCTCTTCTCTCTATCTTATCTTGTACCATCACTCTTTCTTATCTTATCATCATGTACTATCATCTCTCTTTGTACTTGTAGTTTGTCTTAGCTCTCTTATCTTTTCCCTCTCACTCCACTTCCATTCCTGCTGTTGCTCCACTCTTACCTCCTATCTCTGACCCACTTCCTCACTCATCCCTCTCACACTTTATGACTCATTCCTTATTATATTCTCATGCTCACTCTGTTATGACTCCTATGCTGACTCACAGACTTCACACCTTATCTACTTGGCGTTTACATGCACAGCCTCTTAGATAGCTATATAAACCCCATAGTTTATACCCTTGTTCTTTAGCTAGTTCTTTAACTTTGAATAGAACAACAACTTCTACAACAATCTTACTCTTCTCACTCTC
The DNA here is from genome assembly GCA_015501605.1 of Panaeolus papilionaceus. NCBI lineage: Eukaryota > Fungi > Basidiomycota > Agaricomycetes > Agaricales > Panaeolus > Panaeolus papilionaceus. The sequence continues at coordinate 1,138,804 of JADNRZ010000017.1, forward strand.
TTCTAAGACAATACCAGCATAGCGTGCATATGCAGTTGCTTTCTTAGAACAATACTCGAACTCTATCGCATGACTGAACTGACTCTGACTAGCTCAAAGGCCTTAACCGCAAGCGCCTGTTGAGCTACCATAACACTTTCTCAGACCACCATCTACCACACCTCCTCTTCATGAACAACACCACAGTTGCTATCAAAAGACAAGTCCTCAAGCACATGGTAATTTGCAAGAGCCTCTGAAAACAGGCATCAGACAACTGGGATACAGGATGTTCCCAATTCAAAGTGTTCTGTCAACAACACTTTAACAATCCAGACTGCTGCAAGTGACTCATGGAACTTGTGGTTGAACAAATAAAGAAGTACACCAACAAAAACTTCCTCTATGACTACTCCTATCCTGTTCCCCAATGCCCTACCTTCCAAGAGTTCCTCTCCTGCAAACCTGAAAACATCCTTGAAAACCTAGACTATTCCATCAAACCTACTGTCATAGCCTTTCTCAAACTTGGTCAATGCCTTTGCTGCAGATGCTCAACCACTGACCATTTCCAAGAAAACTGTCCTCACTATTCTTGTTGGAATTGTTGCAAGAAAGTGCCTAGTCATTGCCTCAATGACTGTCCTGGACCTGCTGTCAAGATCAACAAAGGGAAGAAGAAAGCCACTTCCCATTGCCCACCCTCCAATCCATGGACAAAGACTCAGCCATGGAAGGACATGAAGACCTCAGGAGGATGGTCTCCAAGATCCTTGACTGACAATCAAGGATACTGGAGAGACAACTTCTTTGACTACAACAATGACATGTGCAATGACACCAAACACAATCTGAACACAGCTTTCTGATTGAGGGCAATCAGGCTTAGTAAGGGGGTAATGTTACATCGTCTCTTTTCTCTCTTATCATTTCCTTATCTTATCTGTACCACCATCTCTCTTCATCTTATCATCATATACTATCAGAGGACTTTGCTGTTGCCCAGGGATTCTGACCTACTTCTGATCAACTGTCAGTCAACAGTTGGTCAAGTGTCGGTCTGGTAATTTTACATAAATGTGACTTTCAAGGTAGATTGTCACACTGATGGGGTTGACCGTCAACCGACTTCCAACTGACTTCTGATCGACTATCAGTCTGCTGCCATTTTCCCTGCTAAAATTGGATCAACCATTGACTTTTTACATTGGACATTCAACTGACTGTTGGTCAATGTATGATTGACTGACTGACATTGTTGATCAACTGTCAGCCAACTTATGTTTTCAAGGAACCCTGTTGTGGGTATTTCCTAATTTAGCTCAATCTGTGACATGTATATATGTCACAGTTTTTAAAAATCTGATCTAAGCCAATATAGACTAGATACTATCTGTTACATAAGACTATATGACATGTGACAATCATGTTAGGTCACATCTACATGTATACATACAGACACACATTTTACCTGTAATACTATATTGCATGCTGATTCAGCTAGATCTGTGACATATATGTCACATGTCACAAGTAAAAATGGTTCTAAGCTGAGATAGACTGCTAATTTACTGTGTGACTACTCAATGCCATCTGTCACCAAAGACTATGTGACATGTGACAATTATAGTTGGTCACATCTACACACATACAAACAATTCACTTGTAATACTAGTGTCACAGCTGTGTTAAACAGTTTCATATTTATGTGATATGTGACAATATGTATAGACTGTCACAATCATTGTCACAAACATCATAAAAAAGATCCTGAGGGTTTCACACATGATAAAATAGAATAGTGCAATGTGTGACATGAGATTGTCACATCTTCTCACAGTACACAATCTACCCCAAATAGCTGTTTTTCACACAAAAACACTTTTTGCAAAAGTCAATTGATTGACAGTCAACCGAATGTTGGACAGTTGATCAACTGTCAATTGAATCACCTGGGCCAGTGCAAAGTACTGGGTGATGGTGAAAGAAAGAAAGGATAAATGACAGATTGTCACATTGTATGATGGTTTGTGCACAGGCCAAGCATGTGACATCATGTGATAAATTAATATTATTTTCTTATATAATGGACTAGATAAGAAAAGATAATGATAACAATAAGATAACAATAAGATAAGACTCATAAAATACACATAAAATCAAAATAAAATCAAAATAAATTATATAGGGTATACAGAGATGTTATAAAGCTAAAATATGATGAAAAAACAATTAATAAGTTTTCTATAAATTTTTTTGGCATAATATTATGCAGGATATCCCTACAGAGTCTGTAGGGATTTACATGGATTACAGTTCCTACCAAATCAATGGGACTCCCTAGAGACTTTACAGCCATTTCAAGCCAAACATGAAAATTAAATAGGAATAGGGAGTCCCTAGGGTAGTCAGGGGAGAGTGTAAAGTACTCCCTCTTTGTATCTAAGGCTATCTCAAATCTCAAACTAAGCATGTTTTGAATAGATCCAGCCATCCTCACTCTGTTGTGATCAGTTTGCTTCAGTTCAAGAGTTGCTGGCACCTGATAAACCTATCCTCCAATTAATACAGGATGTCTCAACTCACTGGTCATCAACTCACCTCATGATATCTCAAGCTTTGCTTCTGAATTTCCTATTTCATATTGTATTAGGTTCCACACATGTTCCAGCAAAAGCTGTCAAGTGAGAGTACTCCAACTCTATCAGAGGCTCTTCTCTCCTTTGCAAGCATGATATCAGTGTGGCAGAAGCAGATTCATGAATTTCCACTTTATGCTCCAAATATCAGATCAGGAATCAATAAGCTCACTGAATACTATAACTGCATCATGGATGTCCCTGCATTTCAGCTTGCTATCAGTGCATACATCTCAATTTTGAATTATTTGTCACCCTATTAACCCACAAATTGAATTTAGTTTTGAATCTGAAATGCAAGCTGGAATGGTTCCAGGATAATTTGCTATCAAAGGCTGATTCTGTCCAACAGACACTTCTTGATTATGTATACTCTTTTCATTATCACTACATATGAATATGTGCTCACTCCTCTCACTGTTATGCATCTAGCTTGAAGGCTACACAGCTACTGATGCTCACAGTGCACAATCAACTGCCAGTGGATCAACTTCAACTACCAGCCAACCAAATCTTGGGATCACTGAAGATGACAAGAACTGGGCAGATGCTATTCTCAGTGACTTGAACTGCAGCTGTAGTGTTTATAACAGCTCTCAAACACTACAATCTGAGGTTGATAGCTATCTTATTGAGAGATCACCACTTCTCTTGCATTTTGGCAGGTATTGTCAGGGGATCTCTTGTGATCCCCCACCCTAGCACAATTACAATGAACAGCATGGTCACAGCTCTAGATCACTGTACAGCCGCCTATTACATTATTGATACTCTGTAGTAGTGTGCTGCCTCCTTTCCTAATTGTTTTGTCACCATCATTTGATACATATTGCATAGCCTTAGCCTATTCTTAGATTTAGTACACAGCATACTGGTAAATAGTTTTATCTGATGTAGTATATAGGCCAGTGGGGGATCAGGATGATTCCTCACTCAATTATCAACTTGGCTTCTGGGCATTCCTATCCCTTACAGGTATGTATTTGAGAACCTTTTAATTTTTTTGAATCTTCTATGGGTTATAGATGGTGAAGTTGAGAAGGTTAAGTCATAAATATAATTCAATTGGGGAACACTGTATACTACTCACCAAGCAAGGATGAAATGTCAACCAATAAGAAGTCAAACAACAGTGAAGAACAAAAATAACCCAAACACCCTGTGAAACACTAAGAATTAGTGCTTTCACTAACTGAAAAGGCACATACCAGATGTCAAGCTCACAATACATTCCTTCACAAACTTCAAAAACAAAAAACAATGAAAAAAAACAATGAGATATAGAATGAAAAGCCTAAGTTCAGATTTGCATAGAGTTAGAGCAAAGGGATCAGCAGGTAAATTAGCACCAAAAGATGCCATGTCATTCAAAGCAGGTCTTACCACAATGATCCTTTTCTGGTGTTAACCAGCAGGTCTCAATGGAAACAGTCCTTTTCTAATATCCATGGCAGAGCTCTTGGTGGCAGACAATTACAAAGAGGTTAACAAATACATTCAACATAGTCTGTTCTCTTCTGCAAGTGAAACCATAGCTGAAAATCAACAACATGTGAGGTGCTTGGCATAGCCAGACAATCACTACACAACCATTTCATTAATCAATATTCTGATTAAGGAGGCTAAAGCACTAACCCCTGGGTTAAATTCACACCAGGATTGTTGAGTTTGAGTAGATGCTGAGCAAACTGAGAGCACTGGGAAGAGAACAATCTCTGAGCAATCTGAGTGAATTGACAGGCTGAGTAACAATCACAACATGAAATGGTATGATCAGAAGATCATGATGCCATGTCAGCATGAAAAAATTAAAAATAAGCACCAAGACCTGTGTAAAAGGACTCCCATAACCTGTCAGAAGGCTAGACAAATGAGCTAGGTAAAAGTATAAATGACCATGAAAAGAAAAGAAACCAGAATGAAAGGGGTCACTCATGAAAACATCTGTGTGCAACTGATTGGACAGTGAAACTAAGAAATGGCAATGACAATGATGCATTGATGTGAGTGGGGAAAAAAAAGAAAAATGAGAAATGAGGGGATACCAACATGGTGCTCATCAGTGGGAAGCAAACTTATATACTTGAGTGTGGTGGGAATAGAAGACAAAGGTAACAGAACAATGAGAAATAGTTAACCAAGGAGTAAGAAAAAGCAAACAGGAATGAATGTCCTGTCTATATAAGGGACATGGGATACCCAAAATGTCCAACAAGCAAAAAGAGCAGGGCATTATTGCAAGAGATATGATGTAAAATGATGAGATAAGAGGATGAAAGTGTTGAAGAAGAGGGCCTGAGGGCCCATCATGACTTGGATTGCTGCACAAGTGACCAAGCAACAAGCTCATGCTTTATTCTTACTACCTGAAGCAAGAGCCCTATGCTGTAACAAGAGCAACATGCCCTTAGATGGTGGTACTGAATAAGAAGGGTCCTTGATTTTTTGTTGAAGAGCCCACCAAAGAAACAAAATGTGGACTGCTCTGTCTGCCATCAATTCAGGTTCTTCCACCAAAAAGTGTTTGCAAGCCAATTGTAGGCATTTTACAGTATTAGCTTTTGTAGGGTTACTGCCATTTACAAAACTGTCTGCTTTCTGGTTCCTGGTATAAACCCACATATTCATGTTAAACCAAGCATCTACAACTGACAATGAAAAATTTCAGGTTCCAGGTCTGGGAGCAACTGTTACAGTAGCTCAACAGGCACTTGTGGTTAAGGCCTTTGAAGTTGTTGCATGTCTGGGTTCAAGTATTGTTCTAAGATTGCTACTGCATACATGTGCTATGCTGGTATTGTCTTAGAAGAGAGCAAGTAGAGTGAGTTGAGATGAGTAAGAAAGTGAGTTATAGATAGGAGATAGAAGTGGAGTGACAGTGGGAATAAAAGTGGAGCCATGGAGATGAAGGTAGGTGAAGATAAAGAGATAGACAAGATACAAGTACAAAGAGAGATGATAGTACATGGTGATAAGATGAGAAGAGGTGGTGGTACAGACAAGATAAAGAAAAGATAGGAGAGAAAAGAGACAATGTAACAGCAACATTGCCAAGAAGGGTCTTCGGTGCATGGGTTTGTTGCTGGCTAAGATTGCCAGTTGACACCTTGAGTGGCTTTGCCCAAGAAAGAGCAGCCTCAAGGAGCTTTTTATCTGCCAAACCCTTACAGACCTATAGAGTAAATTTGTATATGTAAAGAGCATGCACAAATGATACAGAATGACTGACTGTCAACTCCTCAGTGACACACCCCTTGACTTCCTCCTTGTCCCCCAACAGAGTCAAATGAGTGCACTGAGTCACTCTGATTTTACCCATGTCAATTGCAAGGTCACCAACATTGTTGGCATCCTCATTGGTATTATATCAGCTCCCTCATTGGTATTATCTTCTGCAGTAAGAGGATGAAGAAGAAACTAAACATGATGAGTGCCTGAAGTTGAGACTTGAAGATGGTACATACTATAAATGGGACTTCATGTGCTTGAGTGATAGATATGTATGCCTGGGAGCCATAGTGTCTTTGACCTGCTTTCAGTGAATATCTGCATTGGACTTGTGGTCCCATTTTTTTGCAATACTCTTGACCATGGTCCAGACATCAGCAAGTATGGGCCTGTCAGTAGGCCTTTTGCTGACTTTGTAAGTGAGAGTCATTTTCTTGTCAGAGTTGACATCCTCACTGAGGATGAGTTGATAGCTCCAAAAACTCTTGTTCTTGTATGATTCAGGTGGAGCTGGTATAACATCCTAATGAACAGGTTAGATAAAAAATCATATGAATGTGCATTGAAAATACAGTACTTTCCACTGACACAAGCCTTTCAGCTGAGCCTCAGCTGAGCCTTGGCTTAACCTCAGTATAGCCATAGATTTTGAAAATAAACATATGTTTATCAGCTGAACATCAGTGAACCTTAGCTGAGCATTGGTAGAACTCTAACTTTGATAGGTATAAGAGAGTTGCTTAATGATATTGTTTGATAGTAGAGAGCAAGTGTGATAGTTCAGTACCATCTGTCACCAAAGACCATGTGACAATTAGAGTTGGTCACATCTATGTACATACAAACAATTCACTCGTAATACTAGTGTCACAGCTATGTTATACAGTTTCACATTTATGTGACATGTGACAATATGTGTAGACTGTCACAATCATTGCACAAACATATAAATCTCCTTAAAATGGAATTTTCGGTTGGTCAATGAGGTGATGGCGCGAACAACTTCGGTCCTTGACCGAGCATCGCAAGGGAATAGCTATTAAAGGTAGCAGTCCTGGGGCGGTGGCATGCTTCTAAGTTTTTTATTATATTTTTCTCAAATATTCCCGTGATTTGAAATGTGACACTGCGATGTTTAAGATAGGTCAGGTAGAGTGCGATGCGAGGTCTCAGTAGCCATCTCGTTCTGTTCTGGCCATCACCTCGCACTTGTTTTTCTTCGCATCTTTTGACTTCGTCCATCTAAATTCCTCGAATTTATCAATAAATATTCTATTCTTTATGTCCTTCGAGAATGCCGCTACACAACGATCAGCCTCAGCAACTCAGAGAACCGGTACCCATCGTTTCCGTTCTTCCAGTCAAACTCCTGGACCGTCTGAGCGACACCCCGGTCCTTCTCAGTCGTCTGAGCGACGCAGAGCCTCGAGTATCCAAGCGCCACCAGAGCCTTACTTCTTCACCGGTTCTGGGGATAAATCTGGGTTCTCGGACAAGTTCAAATCAATCATCGAAAAGGCCGAGATTGTGGTCTCGGATTTCCGAAAAAGCCATGATCCCTCAGCTAAGCTCAAGTCCATCGGAATGCTCTACTCCATCTTTGAGCTCCGAGATAGAAGAGAACATTATCAGCAACGATGGGAAGGATTCCACAGTTTCTGCGAGCAACTTGAACAGGAACAATTCCTCCAAGATCAGGCTGTCTCATATGGAGACCAGATCGCTTCAGGAGGTGGACAGCGTCCTAGTGAGAGTGGAAACAACGGAAATGGTCAACCCTCCAAGTCTGATATCGAGGATCACATCTCCTTCCTCAATGGACTGGGACTTCACTTCCGAGATCGAAAGGGAAAACGAAAAGCCAAACAACCTTCTTCATCACCTGGGTCCTCCTCTTCTGAATCCTCCAAGTCCTCCAGCTCTTCTTCAGAGGATGAACATTCGGGACATACCAAACCCAAAAGCAAACGGAAGAAGGTTAGGCTCACGCACAAGCAAATGCCATGGGTCAAGAATCAACCCAAACATAGCATTAAAGCCGACCCCGCCTGTGTTGAAAATGCAAAGATCCTGCGCCTCCTTTCCATTGACATCGGGTTCGTCCTCAACGAGCTGCAACACGATTCTACCCCAACCAAGCCCAGTGGTTTCCCATACTCCGAGTGGTCTAATATCCTCAAGGGAAACCCCATCAACCTCGACAAAGTCCTCTCCTCCCTGCACCGCGTTCACGCTCCTAAAGAGAGCACTGGATGCTTGGGAGATGTCGAGATCTCTATTGGGCATTCCAAGCCATCTCGACGTATACGGAACCAATCTGAATGGTCTTCATCTTGGAACAGAGCCATCAGAGGGTATGTCTTCATTTTCCCACACCGTCGAGATGAGCTCGTCGAATACGGTGAATGGATTGAGCAACAATTTGAATCCCTCGTCGAGGTCAGTGCAGGTAAGGTCATCACCCTCGACAAGTGTATCAGAGACCAAGTCGAGGGTGGATCCTGCTTCCGGCTTAACGACTTCAATCGATGGTCTAGATTTGAACGAGCAACTTTGTTTACCGATGGTTCATTCCAGCAACGATCCAACACTGGATCAAGTCGGACTGGGAAAACCTCTCGAAATCAGCCCTCTGCAGTTTGCGACAAGTTCAACCAGCGTGGGGGATGTCAAAGGTCACCCTGCCGATACCTCCACCAATGTCGGCAATGCAGAAAGGAAGGACACGGACGAATTACATGTCAGGAAGCAGGGGGAGATTGCACGTAACTTTGTGCCAGATTGGAAGAGGTATAACGATTGGGATGAGGACACCCCTGCAGGAACGGTAGAGTGGACACTTACTGCTCCCCCTCTTCCTTACCCACCACAAGAGATTCTCAATGATCCCATATCATCGAAAACGGTTCGTGACAACCCTGCATACTTTCCCATAATCACACCTGTCAACATCTCCATCCTTCACACGGAACTTGTTGGCCACCCAAACTCCTTGCTGGTGGAGTCCATCATCTCCTCATTAACCACAGGTTTTTGGCCACTGGTTAAGTCATTCCCTCCTGAGTATCCTGTTACATTGGATGAGTCCGCTCCCACTCCTCAAGATCCTGCAAAGGCAGCTTTTCTCTGCGAACAGCGTGATGTGGAACTAGCAAAAAATCGCTATTCGCCAGCCTTCTCCCAACTCCTCCCTGGCATGTACTGTATGCCAATTCACGCAGTACCCAAAGACAATGGAGATTCCTTACAGCTGGTGACAGATCACAGCCATGGTGTGTTCTCACTCAACTCTCTTATTGACAAAACCTCTATGCCCAAAGCTCCGCTTGACAACATGAAAGTTTTTGGTGCCCACATGATAGCCATGCAGCGACGGCATCCAGGCAAAAAGCTCAAGGCATGGAAGTATGATGTTGCGGAAGCATATCGCCTTATCCCCATGCACCCTCTCTGGCAGATCAAGCAGGTTGAGCGGATAGAGGGCATGTATCACGTCAACCGCTGCAACGTTTTTGGAGGCAGGGCCTCTCAACTCTTGTTCATTGCCTTTATTGCCCTTGTTTCGTGGATAGCTACTGTGAAGCGGGGTATCTCGGAATTGTGTGCATATTCCGATGATCACTTTGGATTGGCAGTGGAGGGCGATGAAACCTGGTATGCACCTTATGGTCGTTTTCTTCCTTCCCCACAGGCCCGGCTCCTTATGCTTTGGGACGATCTTGGTATTCCTCACAAAGAAAAGAAGCAGATATCAGGTAACCTGCTTGTCATTTTTCTGTCGACGTCAACTCGCTTGAGCTGTCCCTGTCTAAGTCAGCGATCACAGCACTATTGGACGAGCTTGAATACTGGGTCTCCTTATCCACCACCCCCGCGAAACGTGGCTGCACGCTCCGTCAGTGGCAGCACCTTACTGGTTGGGTCAACTGGGCTTTGAACGTGTTCCCTTTGGTGAAACCAGCCCTTTCCTCGATTTACGAGAAGATGCGTGGTAAATCTTCGCCCACCATTTGGTTCCGTCCCAACAATGTGATTCGTGCGGAACTTCGTTGGGCCATATCCCACATTCATACTTCACCTGGTGTTTGAATTCTGGATAACCTCCACTGGAAGCCTTCTGAGGCTGACTTCACCATATATTGCGACGCCTCTCTATCTGGGATGGGCTTCTACTCCAAAGAGCTTCATCTCGGCTTTATGTGTTCTATCACTCACACAGAAGACCAGGTGATATTTTATAATGAAGCCCTCTGTGTCCTCTTGGCTCTTACCTGGCTTGACGACCGTGAAGCTCTGGCGAAACATGTTGTCATTTATACAGACAACACCAACACAGTTGACATTTTCAATTCCCTAAAAGCTTCCCCCCGTTTTAACCCCATTCTCATCCGTGCTTGTGACATTCTTCTCAACACTCCCCATGACCTCAAAGTATTGTACATACCTGGCGAAAGCAATGGCATTGCTGATGCTCTCTCGCGCAGGCGTGTTGGTGACGCTCTGGACATGGATCGTTTACTCTGTGTCGAAACCTTTGAACCCCCCCTTTCAAAAGGCGGGGCAGCCAAATGAGTCAGATGTCTCGTCGCTCAGGCTCTGCTCTTCATGCCACCAGGAAAGCCTGGTCGGAAGAGCAGTTCAACGAGCGTAGGGCTCTGGCACTTGGTTCGAAAATTGATCATTCAATGTGGAAGTCATACGCTTCCGGCTTCAGGTGTTGGAAGGCATTTGTCGAACTCCATAACTATCCATTGCGCCCTACTCCATTAACCATGTCAAACTTCATCCTTTATATGTCTGAGTTTATAAAACCCTCCTCCGTATCCTCATATTTGACTGCGATAATACATTTTCTTCGACCTCGTTATCCTGATGTGTGTGAGGTCCGCCAATCATCCCTTGTCAACGACACTTTGCATGGCTGCAAGCGTCTACATGGCTCTGCCATTACTCGAAAGAATCCCCTCACGGTTGACATGATCAGCGCGGTCATAAAAACCCTTGCTTTTTCATTCGATGACATTTTGTTTAAAGCTATGCTCGCCGTCGGCTTCTCAGCCCTCCTTCGACTTGGGGACATCTCAGACCCTGACAACCCATCATTGAAAAACCCCAGGAAACGATCCCTTCAGTCATCGGTTAATATCTCGCCAGATTCAGTGTCTTACGTGCTCCCTGCCCACAAAGCTGACAAATACTTTGAGGGCAACACTGTTCTGCTAAAAAACCTATGGCCCTCTATTGATGTCTTTTCACTCTTCCTAAACTATCTCAAAATCAGGGATGAACGTTTCCCTTATTTATCACCTTTATGGCTCATGAGCGCCAGTCAAGTCCCAACACGCTCGTTCTTCATATCCCACATTCGAAATTTTAATTTTGGTGATTTGATCTCTGGCCAGTCCATGCGAGCAGGCGGAGCTACAGCACTGGCTCAGTTAGGCGTCCCTCCTCATTTGATTCAAGCAGCAGGACGTTGGTCCTCTGACGCTTGGAAAATTTACATCCGCACACATCCTTTATTACTTGCTGCACTCCAAAACACTGCAATGCGGCACACTTGATCTTCCTCCCTCAATCCTCCTCTTCATCACGGCCAGCAACTACTATCCGCTCATCATCCACAGTTGGTATAGTCGTTAGGATGGACCGCATCGAGGAAGGGAACCCTATAATTTGTTTTCTTTTTGTTTATCACTCGGATAACATAGAAACAAATATATTATTTTTTCTTGATGGGGAGGACCTCAAATTGAAGGTCACCCCATCATCACCGCCTATTACTTTCTCTGACTGGTTGAATAGCCGAACACCATTGGAAGGATCCTAGGGGTTTCACACATAATAAAATAGAATAGTGCAATGTGTGACATGAGATTGTCATATCTTCTCACACTATACAATCTACCCCAAACAGCTGTTTTTCACACAAAAAACACTTTTTGCAAAAGTCAATCAAAAGTCAATTGACAGTCAACTGTCAGTTGAATCACCTGGGCCAGTGCAAAGTACTGTAACCAGCTCAGCTGAATCTCAGTTTATCTCAGCTGAGCCTCAGGTGGTAAATAGTCAATACAAATTACATGACTATTAAAACTATAACTAATAAGCTGAGATTCAGCTGAGGTTCAGCTGAGCCCTCAGTTGCTAGTTTCAATTTACTTTGCTGAGACTTGGTTAATTTTGGCAGAGAACTCAACTGAGCCTCATTTTACACCAAAAAGATAATTCTCTACTAGTTTTAGTAATAGAATTAATTGAGCTGATAAGCTGAGGCTCAATTGAAACATTTGGGCTAGAGTGAAGTCCTCTGAAAATAGGATGTACATATCTTCCTGGATTAAATATAAAGGGGACCATGGCTGCTACTGCTCTGAGGCATATAATTTCTATAAACATAAAGACCTCCTGGACTCCAGGTTTGAGGCTGTGAGACCTAAATCGGAGCCACTTGCCTGGGTACAATGGGTTGTCTGGGTGTGTTACTGTTAAGATCTTGTCAAACAGAAACTCTTAAAGGAGAAAGTTGCCATGCTCATCATGAAGTGCATAGTGAAAGTTCATGTTTGGGAATGAGGGGAGTTTGCTGTTGTCAGCCATACATTTGCTTTTTATGTGTTCACAAAAAATTTTGGTTCTGGAATTACCTGCCAGAGGAAGTATGGTTGGTGGGAAGTCCATGGCAGGATTTGCAAGTGGAACCTTGTTCTTCAATGACTCCCACTGGTTGGTGGGAAGTCTACAGTAGGATTTGCAATGTAAATCTTTGTTGTTTGATGACTCACACTTGCCCTGGCAAGGGAGTCCACCCTATGGTTGGCAGGAAGTTCATGGCAGAATTTGTACTTTGTATGTCTGACATTGAAGTCTGCCATTTGGTTGATGATGTGATTAATCCAATATCTTAAATGGCACACTTTCCTGCAGGGAGAGACAGATGTACAAATATGGTAAAAGGTGCACCTGGAATGCTACACTGTAGCTTTTATTGTGTTTCTACCACAGGTTGAGGGGTAGAGACCTATATGTGAATCCTGTATTTATTTATTTTGTGAAAGCTTCAGTTGATGTTGAAAAATTGTGTGTGCTTGATTTATCTAATCAACCTGGTCATGTAGAGCTTCAAAACTTTCACATGTCTCTTGCTTGACACAGCTCCTGTCCTGTTCTCATTGCTCTGATCCTCACCACCATCATCACACCTTCCTCCATTCTCATCTGTTTGTTTGATGGTGTTCTTAATGTCTGCCCTTTGTCAAAATTTACCACTTTGTTGATCATTCTGGCTTCATGTTATTTTTCTGTGAAACATCATGGCTCCCATTTTCAAGAAACATGTCTTTTTTCTTTCTGTGGGTGTCATGGGAATATTTAGTTTTTGTGCAGAAAACCAAATTTTTTCTGCATGAACACCCATATTTCATGGGGCTGGTGTTTTCATTACCAGTTTTCAAGCTGCCAGTGTGTTTTTGATGTCATTCTGGGTACTACCTCCTCCACTATGATGTTGTCCCCCTCTGCAAGTGTTTCTCTTTTTATATGTTTCTCTGTTATTTTAGTTGGTGCTGACCATTTTAGATATCAAACTGCAATGTGTGATGCTCTCCAGCCTACCTCACTGCACAGACATGGGCAATGTAGGGTTCACAGGGTTGTGCATGTTGAAGCATCACCATCACCCCTAACCATTACCATCAATGGCTAGGCCAGAGTAGGAACAACAGTGTCTTGGGTGCCCTGCATCTTCCTGGACCTTCCACACACTTCCAACTTCTCTGTTTGTCAACTCTTGGTTTTGTGGTATACATGTAAGTATTATCATATTTATACTTCAATTTAATTTCAAGTGAATTTAAAATTATGATACAGGTGTTCTAACTCCCATCCATTACCCACCCTGCCTCCCACATCTGGTGAAAAAGAGAATGCAGTCAAGGATTATAGATTCCAACTTCACTCTTCCACTCAACAGAGTCATCTACTTCAACCCCCTGGCAGTTCTCAACATCAACATCATGTCAATACATCAGATCATACCTCAATATTCCATATTCACAATATACAGAGTTCATGGGCAAATAAACAAATCAGGTATTTAACTTGCAATCTTTCTGACTCAGAATCAAATGCTTAATAATTCACTAAGGTCTACTATGCCAAACTCCCAGTTACAACAGCCACTTCAAGATGTTAACTGGGACAAATCCCAATCAGAATTCAAAGGTGCAACACTTGCTACTTACCATTTTACTTGCAGCTCATAAAAAAAACCCCACAGTTGCACTTGCAATACCACCAGCAATGGAATGTTCTCCTGAAGCTCAACATGCCACAACCCCATCCAAGGTTATATTTGTGCACAAAGAAGAGGACTTTGCTATAGCCCAGGTAATTCCAGAACTTCTCACTCTCCCCAGAGTACACTAGAGACTCTCTACAGATGTGACATAAAAGTGACATTTTGATAATTTTACCAAAGTTGCATGCAGACTCTCTATGGAGTCTGTAAAGAGTCTGTAGAGAGTCTACATATATGTATAAGAACTAATCCCGCTGCTCTAGAGTTAGAGCAGCAGGATTAGAAAGCAACAAAGGCCAAATATCTTTGGCCTCTGTTGCTTGCACGCTAATTTGCATAACGACACATGCAACCACAAATACCAACACAGTGGTATTTGTGGTCGTGTGCGTTGTTTCTGCATGTGGTGTGTGGTGTGTGGATGGCAGGCATTGAGGTTAGTGGATGCAATTGTGTTCGTGATGGGTGTACCTGGTCATGTGCAGCTGTTGTTGCTGCCCCCCTGCCCCCATCTCTCTTCTACTCCTTGCCTCATCTACCCACTCTCCTCCACTCCCCTTGTCTTGTCTGCACTCCGGTCCCTGCATCCCCAATCCCCTCCTCCCTGGTTGTCTTGTCTTGTCCCTGTCCGCTCATCTTGTCCCCATCCCCTTGTCTTGTCTCATCTTGTCCCTATCTCCCCCTCCCCCTCATTCACCTCACCTCTCTGCTGCTCTGCTCTCCCCTCCCTCTCTGCTCTCTGCTCTTGTCTCTCTCTCTGCTCTGCTCTCTCTCTCTCTGCTGCCCCCATATTCAGTGTGGTGGTGTGCCTTTGTGTTGTTGTTGTTGTTGTGTTTTGTTGTTGTTGGCATTGTCAGGAGTTGTGGTAGTGTGTGTTGTCCTTGTCCTTGTGTGCAGTTATGCACTTGTGACATGGCACTATGTGGTGGTAGTGGTGGTGGTTGGTGAGAAAGGAGTGGTGGTGATGGCTAGCACAAGCAGCAAGCATGTTGTGAGCAGGGATGTGGGGATGGTGGTGATGGGTGGTGGAGAGAGGGAGGGAAGGAACATGACCAAGTGTCATACTGCATGATGATTTGTGCATAGGCCAGGTGTAGTACATCACACAATCACAATATTTATTAAAAGGTAGAATTGATAAGATAAAGATAAGATAACAAAAAGATTTAGAAAAATCAATAAAAATCACAAAAAAATTGCAGAAAATATTAAAAAATCCAAATAAAATGTATACATTGTATAGATACATTCTTGACTGAAATTTAATGTAAAATACCCTTAATCATTTGTATAATACATATTTTACATAGAATACAAGGCACTCCCTATGGACTCTGTAGGGATTATAGCTGGGTGTCAGTCAGTAGGGACCCATGAGAGTCTCTACAGATGTTGTGACTCCTAGAGACTCTCTAGAGAGTACCTACAGAGTCCCTAGGGATTTTCATAGTCATTTCAGGCCAAATTAGACATATTGAAAATGGTATGGACTCCCTAGGGACTCCCTAGGGAAATGCTCAAAAATATGACTCTCTAGGGAGTCTCTAGGGTACTCTGGGGAGAGTGTAAAGTACTCAGTAATTCAACTGACTTTTGATTGACAGTTGGATGGTCAATTGAAAGTCAGTTGAGTGTTGGTCTGGTATTTTTACATAAATGTGACTTTCAGGGTAGAATGTCACATTAGTGTTGATCGACTTTCAATCGACTTTCAGTCAACAATTGGTCAACTCCCAGTTTCTCTGCCAAAATTTAACCAACAACCAACTTTTGCTCAGAACTGTTGATTGACCATTGACTGCCATTGTTAATCAACTATCAGTCAACTTATGTTTTCTTCTCTCATTGTAGGTATTTCCTAATTGCTAAATCTGTGACATCTATACATGTTGCTGCTAATTTTTTGTATCACTGCTAGACACTATCTGTCACAGACAACTATGTGACATGTGACAGTCATGTTAGGTCACATTTACATATATACATACACATACATATTTTACTTGTAATACTATATTACATACTAATTTAGCTAGATCTGTGACATAGATGTGACATGTCACAAATTAAAAAACTGTTCTAAGCCACAATGGACTGCTAGTTGCTACTGGATGCTATCAGTCATGGAAGACTATGTGACATGTGATAATCATAGTTGGTCACATCTACACATATCCACACTGTTACATCGTCTTTTTCCTTCCTTCTCTTTTTCTCTATCTTATCTTGTACCATCACTCCTTCTTATCTTATCATCATGTACTATCATCTCTCTTATCTTTTCCCTCTCACTCCACTTCCATTCCCACTGTCGCTCCACCTCTTTCTCCTATCTATGACTCATTCCTTACTCATCCCTCCCACATTTATGACTCATTCTTACTGCAGACTCCACTTCTGGCTCACACCTGATCTACTTGGTGTTTACATGCACAGCCTCTTAGATAGCTATATAAACTCTGTAGTTTATACCCTTGTTCTTTAGCTAGTTCTTTAACTTCAAATAGAACAACACTTCTACAATGATCTTACTCTTCTCACTCTCTTCTAAGACAATACCAGTGTAGCATGTGTATGCAGTGGCATTCTTAGAACAATACTCAAACTCAGATACACAACAACCTTCTTCCAAACCTGACCCAGACAAGCTCAAAGGCCTTAACTGCAAGCACCTGTCAAGCTATCATAACAAAAGAACTAGCTACCCCAATGTACACCATCTGTAGTTTACTATATATCGTTAGAAAGCTAGTAACAGCCTCTATAAGATCCCACCATCCGATCTGCCAAATTGTACTAGCAACCCAGCAGATCAGGTTCGCTTTTTCAGCCCCTATTCTCCTGCTAGAATTATTTCCTCAATATTGCTTCGCTTTTGGCACCATTTGGGGGGATATATATATCATTAGAAAGGTATACACTATATCTATCCATTCATGTGGTTTGATCTGCCAAATGTGGCCACAGAAGCAGCAGATCTGCTCTGGTTATTGTGCATTGATTAAACGAGCCCCTATTTACAAATCAAATCTTCGTCCTGATCAGGAATATTAGTGTGATGTCATTGATCCCATTTAATCTCATCAATCCTCATTAATTAGCTTCGCTTTTTTGGGAAATTGGCATCACTGATCTGCTTCCAGGCACTAATGACACCACACTAATTAATTAATCCTCCTCCCCAAATATTGCAGCATTAATTGCACCGCTTTTTAGCTATATTTTATTATACATATATATATCACCAGAAAGCTACAAATGTCTACTTTCAGGATCTGAAGACAGATCATAAATGTTGTGCTTGTGAAGGGAGCAATTGCATTTCGCATTTTGGGTACTGGAGCATGGGAACACCCCTTGATCTTCCTTCTCCTCCTCCCTCCTCCGCTTTTTTGGCTTCATTTCTCCACACTCCCTGCAGCTACCAACCTGAGACTTGGCAGACCTGTTCATAAAAATTATTAAATGTCTCTCTCCAGCCCAATAGTGAATATACAAACTATCTTGCATTCTAGGCACACCTCTACATATACCATATATATGTACATATCTCCGCTTATATACAAATTGAAAAGGTTCCACTCATTCAATTCACCAATTACATATTAACATACAATGTTTGCACCATATATACCTAATAATACATTCTTTTGGCATCTCTACTGCTCAAGAAACTTTTGAATATTAGTCATAACATGTAGAACCATTGAACCTGATGCTCAATTGCTTCAAAAGTTCAAGCAATAGAATAGAAAACACCAAATACTACCTCAGGGTATTCAGAATAGTAATTTGTGAATATCTTCATGAATATTGACCACTTCAACATGCTTCAAACTGTTCTGAGGATGCTTAAATTGTCCCTTTAGAAGTAGCCCACCCCCAAAGAATTCTGAGCAGTTCTCAAAATCATTCAAATTTCCACTGATAAGCTTCTGATGAAGGATCAGAAACCAAATATTTTAATCAGAACACACAGACAGATGATGAGACATGATATGTAATGTTCACAAAAGGTTTGAAGTGATTTGGAGGATTGTGGAAGGGTAGAGCCTCAAAAAGGCGGTCAGAAGGTGTTTGATGTAGTGGTGATGGTGTGTATTCTTGAAACACTCAGCATCAACTATAATGGTTGCACACCATTTTGAACCTACAGATGGTTACACTGGTCCAAATCACTTGGGGTTTTTTGCATCGTGTAACTAGAGTTAACATATTCGTTTTCTGCTATTTATGAGGTATAAATGGGAATGATATGGTATAGTAAATTGCAGAATAGTGAATTTTAAGGCCTGCATATAGATATGGCTAATATTACAAATATAGCTCAATATATCGGGTGGTGGGCTGTATAGAACATTAAATATAGTGCATATAAACACTTGGACAATGCTAGAGACCTTTATGTGGAGTCAAATACACATGGATAAAGCCATAGGAGGCCATACTAACAGGAATGTGCATTTGGCTAATTCTACATGCAAATATAGGGATATATAATGCATCTCTGTTGGATTTCAGATCCCCAGTATGCAATATTGATATAGAAATATCATTTACTAGCATACATCATACAGAAGCATTATATTTTGGTGCGCTTTTTTGAGAATTTAAGGGATTATGTACTAAGATGCTGATAGAATGCAAGATAGTTTGTATATTCACTATTGGGCTGGAGAGAGACATTGTAAGGGCACCTCAGACACACACAAGTCCTGGGGGAGATCCAAAGATATATATCAGCTCTACATAAATACAGGAAGTAGGCTCACCTGGGGGAGATCCAAAGAGAAAGAGGTAAAGGATCAAACCCAGGTGAAACAGCTATTTAAGTGATGAGCTGGCATTGGCATCAGCCTTGATGCCAAACAATGCCTTTGGAAACAAACAAAGGGAAACACAAAGGAATGACTATGTAACAGTGGCAACAACTAAATAATGAATGAATGGTAACTAAAGGAGAGTGTAATATAATATCTATGAGTCCATGATATGTCCAGATAATGAGATAGAGCAAAGGAAATGGAGAAAGGAGAGACAGAGAGATGATAATAAGGAAAGGAATAGGAGGTAGCAGGAGATCCCCTGACATTACCCCCCCTCTAGGATTGCTTCGCCCTCGAAGCATGAAGTCCAGCCTGTTTGTAAGGAGTGTGAGCATAAGTGGTCCTGATAACCTTTGGAGCCTTAGGATTCTCTGCATAGAAGTCCCTGATGAGGTCAGGAGCATGGACATCGTCAGCTGGTTCCCAAGAATTCCAACCAGCATCGTATCCTTCCCATTTGATCAGGTATCGAAGTTTGCCTCTGATGAACTTGCTGTTTAAAATCTTCTCCACAACAAACTCTTCGACATTGTCAACAAGCACAGGAGGTGGGGGTAGCTTGGCTCTTCGACCAGAGATAGGATCAAAAGGAGCAGGTGTGAGTCTGACAACATGGAAGACTGGATGGATGCGGGAGAGGGATTTAGGAAGCTGAAGACGGTAGGCATTCTTTCCAACACTAGAAATGACTGGGTAAGGACCAACTCGCTTGTGGGAGAGCTTCTTGGATGGCCGAGTGGTTTGGATGTCTGAAGCATCAAGGTAGACACGATCTCCAGGCTTGATCTCAGGAGCCTTGGTGCGACGCCGGTTGTAGTACCTAGCCATGTCCTCCTTAGCAGCTGCTAAGGCAGCACGAGCTTCCTCAAGAGCAGTCTTCATCCTATCAGTGAACTCATTCACAGTTTCCATCCGGGAGGGAGGAAGAGGTTCAAAGCCCATGCGAGGATGTTGACCAGAGTCTAGAAGGAAGGGAGTCTGCTGGGTGGAGGAGTGGACATGGTTGTTGTAGGCAAACTCAGCCATGGAAAGGATGTCGTACCAGTCGTCTTGTCGCTCAGAGATGTAGAGCCTGAGGTATTGTTCCAACTCCTGGTTGACACGCTCAGTCTGCCCATCAGTTTGAGGGTGATAGGCAGTGCTACGAGCTGGCTCAATCCCAAGCAGCCTGTAGAGTTCAGTAGTGAACTCTGCAATGAACTGTGGACCGCGATCAGAGACTACCTTGGATGGGAGGCCATGGAGTTTCCAGATATGGTCACGATACATGCGGGCAGTGCCTAGGGCAGAGACAGTGGTAGTGGTAGCAGTGAAGTGGGCGCGTTTGGAAAGGGAGTCAACAACAACCATGATGGCATCATAACCATTGGACTCAGGAAGCTCGACAATGAAGTCCACACTGATATGGTCCCAACGGCGGTCAGGAACAGCAAGGGGCTCAAGTTCTCCAAGGGGTCGCTGCCTGATGGTCTTGGTCCTAAGACACATGTCACAGGTGCTGGTGTAGAGTCCAATGAACTTAGACATGCGAGGCCACCAATAGTTCCTAGACACAAGCTCCAAGGTCTTCCAACGTCCAGGGTGTCCAGCAAGAGTGGAGTCATGGCAGAGAGCCACAATGCGACGACGAAGATCACCACCTGGTGGAACATAGAGCTTTCCACAGAAGTAGATAAGACCATCAGCTTCATCCCACTCTGAGGAGCGAAGAGACTGAGATCCAGTCTTTCTGAGCGCCTTGACTGCCTTGGCCACAGTGTCCTCAAGATCAGAGGCCTCCTTGGAATGTCGACGGATCTCACGAACCAGAGAGCGTTCCTGTCCAACAAATTCCAGACCTTCTAGTGCACGAACTGCAAACATCCCTGGGGTGAGGAGGGTGATGTTCTGGTTGTCACGTTCACTAGAACCATGGTCAGACCGACGTGAGAGGGCATCTGCTTTTCCCATAGTAGCTCCTGCCTTGTGCTGCATGACGAAGTCAAAGCGCGCCAGAGTGAGAGACCAGCGGGCTTGCCTGCGGTTGAGGTTCTGAGACAACATGAAGTACTCCAAGTTCTTGTGGTCAGTCCAGATCTCAAACTTGTGGCGGGCACCCTCAAGGAAGTGTCTCCATTCCTGCAAGGCTCGAATGATTGCAAGCATTTCCTTGTCATGAATCTCATAGTTCCTTTCGACAGGAGAGAGTGACTTGGAGAAGAAAGCAATGGGATGCCACTTTCCATCTTCTGGAGACTGTTGAGAGAGTACAGCACCAGTGGCGAAGTCTGAAGAGTCAGCTTCAAGCCGGAAAGGGAGATCATCATTGGGAGCAGCAAGGACAGGGGAGGAGGTGACAGCATCCTTGATGGACTGGAAGGCAGTAGCAGCAGCAGGAGACCAGGAAAACTCAGTGGAGCTCTTGGTAAGATCAAAGAGGGGACGTGCATGATGAGAGAAGTCCTTGATGAACCGTCGATAGAAGTTGGCAAAACCCAGGAAAGATTGGACTTCTTTCCTATTGGTGGGGGTGGGCCATTGAGCAACTCCAGCAACTTTGACAGGATCCATCTCGACTCGGTTCTCAGCAACGATAAGCCCAAGGTACTCAATGCGTGTCTTCTCAAACTCGCATTTCTCCAGGCGGAGGCAGAGACCATGTTCCTCTAGACGCTTCAGGACCCTATGAGTGACCTCTCGATGCTCAGGAATATCCTTGGTGAAGATCAGGATGTCATCCAGATATACCACAACCACACCTTCAGAGATCATGTCTTGGAAGATCTCATTCATCATGGTTTGGAAGGTGGCAGGACTGTTGGTGAGACCAAAGAACATGACAAGAGGTTCGAAGAGACCTCTGTGAGTGCGAAAAGCAGCCTTCCACTCATCTCCTTCCTTGATGCGGACATTGTTGAAACCCCAACGAATGTCAAGCTTGGTGAAGTAGCGTGCACCACGAAGTTGGTTGATAAGGTCAGAGATGAGAGGGAGAGGGTACTTGTTCTTCACAGTCATATCATTGAGCATGCGATAGTCCTGGACCAGACGAAGGGAGCCATCCTTTTTCTTCACAAAGAAGACTGGTGATGCCATGGGGGACTTGGAGCGGCGAATCTTTCCCTGAGCCTCGTTCTCAGCAAGGAAGCGCTCAGCCTCTTCACGTTCTGCAGGGTTTAATGGGTAAACCTTGCATCCCTTGGGTTGAGCTCCAGGAATGAGCTCAATCGCATGATCCCAAGGCCTTCTCTCAGGAAGCTTAAGAAACTCAGCTTCAGAGAAGACGCGATGGAAGAGACTCTGATAGTCAGGGACTGGACGATGAGGTGAGGAAGGGGGAGTGGTCTGTTCTGGTTGAGGAGCAGAGTTATGCAAGAAACCTTCAGCCAGGCGTTGACTGATGGTTGAAGTAGCGTTGATATGCTTTTCAGCTTCCTCAGGGAGTAAGCCAGAAACCCAGACACGATCGCCTTCCTCAAGATCAAATGGCAGATCAGAGGACTCGAGATCATCAGAATCTTCAGGGGAAGACTCTTCAGGGGTGAGAGAGGGGGCAGGACCAGAGCGGCAGGCATTCACCTTGGCTTCTTCCTTACGAGCAGCCTTCTTTTCCTCATTGAGTTCCTTCTTGCAACCAAAGCATCGACTGCTAGGCTTGCAACGAGACATCTTGACTTCTCCAGTTTCCCAATTGACTTCAGGATTGTGATCCCTGAACCAAGTGTATCCAATGATCAGCTTCTGCTTCCCTAAGCCCGTGACACAGAAGAGTGCGCGTTCTGTGTGGCCGTTGTACCGGAGGATCAAGTCAACCACCTCAGTAATTGAACCAGACTCGTTGAGCGTTCCATCCACGTTACGAACAGGGATGGGGCGGCTGAGCTTCCTGGTGGCAATTCAGTTGGACTTGACGTACTCTCGATCGATGAACAGACCAGTAGCGCCAGTGTCAAGCAAGGCCTTAACAGATCGAGCTTCATGGGAGTCGGTGGTCTCTATCTCAACCTTCAGGTGAAGGGAGCTAGGTCCAGGTGCAAGAGAAGAGATGGTGCACGAGGATGGAAGGCGACGACATTCCCATTTGGAGCGACGAGGTAGGCGGGGCGGAGCAGAAGGATCATGGAGGGAGGATGGAGAGGAGGGAACCTTGTCTTCATCTGGGAGAGATAGAGTCTCATCAACCAGAGGGGCATACCGATTACGAGAGTCAAGAACGACTTTAGGACAAGGTAGAGGTGGAGCTTGTGCAGGCGTTTGCACAGAGACTTCACTTGTCACAGGCTTTCGTAAGGGGGCATGAGTGGTGCGAATAGACAAAGGACCAGGGGAGGGGTCAAGGAAATGTGAGAAGGAAGGAGGAAGAGAAGAGAGTGGGCTAGGCACAGGAGGAGGAGGCTGCAGATGGAAGGTGTCATTAGCAGCCAAGTTGAGAGCAACAAGGCGGGCCAATTCATACCAGCTGGAGGGATCGTTATGAGCTGGATGTGAAGCTACCTGCTTACTGAGATGATCAGTGATGGAGGGGTGGAGGCCACGACGGAACTTGACCACAATGTAGGAGGGGTCAGAGTAGCCAGCTTCAGCAACAAGGTCACGGAAGGAGTCAACGTAATCGTCAACAGAACGATCCCCTTGGAAGTAGGAGGTACCTTCCAAGATGAGGGCAGCAGTTTCCTGCTCACGCAAGGGGAAGAACTCTTTGCGAAAGTCTTCAGCAAAGTGATCCCAAGTTGCGTAAGGGGAGGAACCTTCCTCAATGAGCTCAAAGATCCTGCAGGACCATAGAGCAGCTCGACCAGCAGACATGAACGTGAGGGCCCAACTAATCATGGTGGACTCGTCCGGAAAAAGATCTGGACGAAGTCTGAAGTAACCCATGAGAGAGTTGTAGAAGGCTTTGCCCTTGAGACGATCACCATCATACCGGGGAGGAGGAGCTGGCCTAACCTTTTCTGCAATCATCAAAGGAGTCCCAAGACGATGAGAAGAAGGGGCAGAGGAATGCACTACTCCACTAGGATAACCAGAAGAGGCAGTGAGGAGAGGGGAAGACACTATTCCACTGGGCAACCAGAAGAGACAGTGGGGAGGGGAGGATCCACTCTATTGGATGACCGAATAGAAGTGGGGGGAAGAGGAAGACTACTACTAGAAGAAAGAGAAGAAGAAGAATGTTCCATAGGTACACTAATAAAATGAGAAGAAGAAGGAAGAGGGTGAGGAGAAGAAGAAGATTGTTCCATGTTTACACTAGGTAAAGGAAAAGAAGAAGGGGGAGAAAAGTTTCTGTCTACAGTTCCATGGTTTAAAGAGTGTAGTATCCCATCTGTCAGCTGTCCAACAGAGTGGGAAGGGAGTGGGGGAAAAGTAGAAGAAACAAGGGAGGGAGAAGAAGAAGGGGAAGAGGAAAGAGAAAGAGGAGAGGGATTGAAAGTAGAAGAAAAATAATGAAGCAAGGAAAGAACAGAAGACCTCAAGTGGGAGATAGCTACCTGTTGGGATTCCTGCTGAGCAAGCATGGAGGATACCTGGTCTTCCAGGGAAGGCAACTGAGACAGAGAGACAGAAGCAGCTGGAGGTGGTGAAGTATGGGGATCCATGGTTGCCAGACAGGGAGAAGAGAGGAGAGGGAGAAAGCACAGAGTCTATAATGCAGCTGAACAGAAGAAGCAGAACAGAGGATGTAACAGACTGTATGCAGTCTCAGTCTCCAAGGTGACCTCTTTCTACTGTAAGGGCACCTCAGACACACACAAGTCCTGGGGGAGATCCAAAGATATATATCAGCTCTACATAAATACAGGAAGTAGGCTCACCTGGGGGAGATCCAAAGAGAAAGAGGTAAAGGATCAAACCCAGGTGAAACAGCTATTTAAGTGATGAGCTGGCATTGGCATCAGCC
This sequence comes from Panaeolus papilionaceus, assembly GCA_015501605.1. Classification (NCBI taxonomy): domain Eukaryota; kingdom Fungi; phylum Basidiomycota; class Agaricomycetes; order Agaricales; genus Panaeolus; species Panaeolus papilionaceus. The sequence continues at coordinate 1,163,656 of JADNRZ010000017.1, forward strand.
TTGATGCCAAACAATGCCTTTGGAAACAAACAAAGGGAAACACAAAGGAATGACTATGTAACAGTGGCAACAACTAAATAATGAATGAATGGTAACTAAAGGAGAGTGTAATATAATATCTATGAGTCCATGATATGTCCAGATAATGAGATAGAGCAAAGGAAATGGAGAAAGGAGAGACAGAGAGATGATAATAAGGAAAGGAATAGGAGGTAGCAGGAGAT